>VZTI01004617.1:982244-1006560 GCA_013397865.1 Struthidea cinerea
GTTTTTTTTTTTTTTTTTGCTGGCTTAATGCCACCATTTCTACCCATTATATCTTCTTCTGTTGTGAGATTACCACCCTCCGGGGAGACAAATTATAACTCTCTTGCTCTGGTACTAAAACACTTTATGTAAATTGAATACAAGGCAGCTTTTTTTATAAGGTATAGCACTTTCTACAAAATTAGCGCAATCATGAGGCAAAGCCTTTCATAACTCACTTGGCTTCACTTCCCTGGCTCTCTCAGGAATATTCTTATTTTTATTTCTTTTTTAAACTCTATGCCCATTGAGGCAACTGCTCTCAAACCTCTAAGCCCTTCTGGAGAAAGGTCTTGTGAATGCTGCAAATTCTGCTAAAGGGGGATGGTTTATGGCCACCAAATCCACACCTCCATAGGAAAATTAACTGTATCTGCATTTCCAGTACCTGCTCCTCTGAATTTTAAAGCCTCATGACGCTCGAGCTGGCAGTGGAGATGTGATTTTACGACTGCATAAGATCTGTCTTCAGAAAATTTCACTTTTCCCAGTAGAGGTCAGCTGAGCTTCACCTGGCAAACCTTGTCCTTTACTGACATGGACTCAACACCTTGCTCTTCCCTGTACCAGGAGCAGTTCCTGCCCTGAATCCCAGCAGCCCATCCATGGGATGATTCTGTTCAAAGGAGCTCACTCGGCCGTGGTTTTCTCCTGGAAGTCTCGAACTGGAGATTGTTCTTTTTGCACAGCCATGACGAGGCTGAATGAACAGTCAGTGATCAGATGGGAGCCATCAGTTCCTGTTTCTCCACCACTCCCATCAGCACAGTGTGCTTCGCTACCCAGAGGCAGTTCTCCTTCCGTGGGATGTCATTGCAGCCGAACGCTGAGGAAATGCACATTTATTATTTTTTATCCCAAGTGCACATTAGAAATGATAATATTGGCAATCCCAGGGATGCCCAGAGTGGCTGCTGACTCTTGCAGTGCAGGTCAGTGGCATTTTCACCTGATCTTCCCTGTCTTTTTTTTTGTTTTTAATTAAGTGCAAAATAATTTATAAAACAAAGAACTTCATGGCAAAGAAGACATGTGAAGTAAAAAGGACTTTTTACCAGCATTCTCTCTGCTCTGTTTAGTGTCACAAAACCCAAGGAGGCCTAATCTGAAGAAGTCATCCTGATGAGACTCTATCAATGCACGTTCTCTTTTAGGATCTGCAACCAAACCCAGATTTAAAGTAAACCTGGAAGCCTTAGAGACACTTTGGGGCTCCATATTCTTGGTCACCTTACAGCTCTTCCCTTGCTGGTGAGATTGACTCTGCGTTAATGGCAAGGATCACAGCAAGTGCAGGCAGAGAGGCTCTGGCAGCCACAGCTGAAAAGGGCACAGGGGAATTCTGACCTCCCCTAGCCTGGCTTTCCTTCACAATGCTCCCTATCCTATTGTTGCATGCACTTAATTCATCCAGACACACTAAATGTTCACTGGCAAGCACTGGGGCAAACCTGGCAATCTGTGTCTAGAGGCTTAACCTGATGGCACAGAGAGATATGAGCTCATCCCCTTTATTAGGGCAAGAACAAGACATTGTGCAGAGAGCTTAAAAATCAAAATATACGGCTTAGTGCTAGTTTAGGGCGCAGTGATTAAGCACTTAAGTACATGGTATTAAACATCAGGATAAAACACTCAGCCTTGAGGTTTTGAACTGAGAAAGCGTCCAAAATGGAGATAAAAGAGAAAAGACAGGAAAAGCAATGGCTTTCAGACACTGATGTCACATGGACTTTTTGAATGTTCTTTATCTCCCACCTCTGTTATTCCAGCCACCCTCTACATCTTTCCAGTGGTCCTGCACACCTTGCTTTAGCCTCTCAGCTTTATTCTGTTTGGAAATATCTCAGCTATCTCCTGATGGACTTTTGTTTTTATGTTTTTCCTTTGCACCCACTCAAGATGTAAATTTTACCCCAAAACACCACAAACTCCTGAGGAGCCTCTAGGACAGTGCAAGATATTCTGGTTTTCAGCCCCACTCAAAGGCAACAAAAACACTTATCGTGAAACGAATTTTCATCCCAAATCTCCTCTAAATTTGCCACTCAGAGTTCCCTATAAAACTGGCACGTTGGGCATTTTAAGTCAAGTGAAACCCTGGATTTCAGTACTGTGTTTTTAAAAGACGTAGTATCAAAATTAACGCACTTAAAAAAAAAACCTCCACAAGATCTCCTTGACATTTCTCTTTGACATGTCTTGAAATCACTCATTTTGACTTCTCTTTCACAACTCCATTTTCCTGAAGTTGGTATGGACTCGTGGGAAGTTTCTATTCTGGCAAAACTGGGTTTTTGTTTTGTGAGAAAATGTTCTTGGAAAGGTTTCAGGTACTGATAATTGCACAGTACTTGCCACTTCTTTCTTCTTCCGCCCTCCAGGTCCCTGTTTGGATTCCCAGCCCCAAAGCTCGCTTGCTTTTGTGACTGAATAACCCCAAACCTCACTGAGGATCCCGAAACCCATGCTGGATAAATAAATGCCCATTTAATATTAGTAAATGGCCAATGAGAAGGGCATGAAACCAGCTCAAAAGTGATGATTTTAGTGGAGTTTACATTAAAAGGCCCTACAGAAAACCAGATTATGGGGATAGGAAAACAGGCATTATGCAAATCTAGAGCACTTCTTTTCCCAAAGTAACATCTGAAATAAAACTGCTTGAAGGGACACATCCATCCATAATTTTGCTGAAACGCTGCACCCCCAGCTTCATCCTTTTATTTCAAATAAAAGTGATTAAAGTTGGTGCTTATTCAAGCTTAAATATTTCAGTGTTTGAGGCATTTAAATTTTTTAAAAGTACTTAAGTAGAAGTATTAGTTTTAAAAACTGCCACCCGAGTTCTGAGTTTTCACATCCCTAGAAGAATAACCTATAGAAAATACGCTGTATTTGTTCCATGCTGTTGATAAATATCATAAATACAATTGGCAAGGGAGCTGGCCTTCTGCTTTAAGGGAATAATATCACAGGATTACAACACGAATAAACAAAAAGCCAGAGGTTGTCTGCTCCGTTGTCTCTTCTGCAAACACAACATTTTTCCTTTTATAAATCAACAGTTCGTCTTAATCTAATAGAGAAATGCCTATGGATAAATGTGTTTATCACATCCCATAAATACCACGTTGCCTGCGATGGACTGCACTGTCTCTGAACTCCCAAATGCCAACGCGCAATAAATAGCAAAAATTGTTACAGGAATTAACGCCTGTCACAGCCAGAAGGATTTTACACCAGATTTCTATTTTTCAGAAGGTTTCTTTCATGCAATTGTGCAGAGAAGCTTCTTATTTTACATTGTTGTAAGAAGCTCTTAGCTGGAGGAGTCATGTCTTCCCCCAGATACGACATTAACGGGGTTAAAATTCCCGTGTAACTGCAGAAAGCAGCTTTGCGAGGCTGCTGAGCCCACAGAGAGCAAAAACCCCAAACCATGGCGCAACAGGGAACGTGCCAGTCCCAGTAAGAGTCACAGCAGTATCTTCACAGCCCTCTGACTTCACTGCTCTGAAGCCAGTGCCTTGATGAGCAAAATCTCTGACCTGCCCTGGGATCAGGGTGAAAAGCCTTCAGCAGTTTGTGCTGCTGCAGCCACGGGGTGTTGCTTTCTAGGACTTCGGCATCATTAATCATCCCATGCCACCTACAAAAGCAACAGGAAAATCCACCCAGGATCTCTCTCAGCTTTTACTTCCAGTGTTTTTCAATATCCCACGGTCTCTGCACTGCTGGTTTGTGACTCCAGATGCAACGCCAATACAAACTCATTTTAGGATAATGTTGTAGTACCACATATTCAGAGTTCTTTCAGAGCATTTGGGTTTCCTCTCACCCAGCACAGGCTGCAGAATGTCCAAACCTCTTTCACTCACCTGTGTGCACCTAACACACAGTCTGAATGACTGATGGTGATTTCAAATTAACTTCCACAGGTCTTTCATCTCTGAAAGGGCCCTTGGCCTCTTTTCTCTTTGCTCTCTTTGGACAGGGATGAAGAAGGAATCTTCTGTTTCTTCTTTGATTGGCCTTGAGCTGGAACAATTTTAGGTTTTGACAAGAAAGGGGAAGAAAAAAATGCCCTTTCAAGTAATAATTTTCTACTTCATAAGGATCAAATTCTTAAGATTCCTGCCTTAAAAGAGAGGAACACCACAGGAAAGAACTGAGGTAATGAACATTTCTGTCACTCACCTCACAAACTCATTTTTCTTCTACATTTTATTAGAAGTTGCCTTGCTCTCCTCCTTAAACACAAATGACAGATTATATTAGATGCATAAATTATATGGATTATATTTCTGTCACCAGCAAATTAGCTGTTAAATTTAGTTTGCATGCTGCTATTGACAGGTCTCTGATTTAAGAACATTTTTTCTTTTAGCAACTTTTTTTCATCTTTTCTTCTTTTCTCTTTTGTCAAATTCTCCATCACAGTTTGGAAGAACCCAGCAGAAGTTTCTAATGTATGTCACAGAGTTACAAGGACACAGAGGCTGGGTTTCTCTTAGAAAGATTGGGAAATGAAGGCTTGTGAGAAAATATTTAAGCCCAGAGAATTTGTGGACTCCCCATCCCTGGAAGTGTCCAAGGCCAGGTTGGACGGGGCTTGGAGCAGCCTGGGATAGTGGAAGGTGTCCCAGGGCAGAGGGCTGGAAAGAAGTGATCTTTAAGGTCCCTTCTATCCAAACCACTTTGTGATTCTAGGATTCTATAAAGTAAATAAATATGGCATAACCATGCTGGCCAATAGATGCAGCTCTCAGTGCAGTTCCGTGTTTTAGGACACTTATTTTCTTACTTTTTCTCCAAAATTTTTCTAACCCTAAGGAGTGTTTCTGTCCCAAGTGGGAACCAGACACCTGATACATCTGAAGACTTGTTGAGGTTTAAGCTTTGCTGTTGGCTCCTCAATTCGATTTTGTTTCCAGCCCTCAGGGAACAAACCCTCTGCTAAGAAACCATTTCTGCAGATCACGGGCAGCTGAAAAGCTGAAGCACAGTTCATCCAAGCTCCAAAGTTCTGCCATGTAAGGTGCAAGTCCCGCCTGCTTCAGGTCTGATCCAGAGGGATTTTTACTGGCGCTTGGACTTGCAGAGCCAACACATCCGTAGCCATTACCGCCCACGGTCAAATGTCACAAACGCTGCTCATATTTGTGTGATTTGTGTAACTCCTTTCAATTTGTGGTGGTTCGTTGACACTTTCTGTGCCTTAATTAATGCCTCCCCAGATGGGGGAGAGTTTTAGCGTCTTTGCCAGGAATTCAGGAGACGAACGGGAACTTCAACAGTCTCTGCTCTCAGATAGTTGTTTATTGAGTCTTATCAGAGAAATAGAGTCACTGAAGTGACCCAGACACAGCACAGAGCAGAGAATGCAGGAGAAGCCCGCATTATCAAGTTTGGACAGTCTTCTTAAAGGTAAATTTTCCAACAAAAACGTAAAACGAAAGATATTTTCACTTTTCCACCAATGTTCCATAGCTCACTTTGTCATGTAGACAGGAACTGTGGAATTCTTTATCCAATCACCTTAAACTACTTCTACTGCAGAATATGGAGTAATAGAAGAAGAAACAAAAGGCCTGGAGAACAACAACAATCCTCCATTTTGAAGTTTTTTACCTTTTATCTATTTACTATATTAACAAACCCAAAGACCCTAAATTTTCACCTTGTGACAATCTCACATAACATTCTATCACCTCGTTCACACCAGTGGAGATTCCAACTCTTCCCAAAGGGTAGGTAGTTTTCTCCATGGACGAAGGTCAAAGACAGTGTTGTCCAGGGGGGTAGAATCCTTCAAAACAGGCAGAGAGATATTCTCTGCATTCTGGATTCCAACAATTCGTGAAGTACTTTCTGAAGAGAACAGCCAGAATGTCCCACCCAAAACTCCACAGGCACAGTTCTGTCCCCACCCCAGCCCAGCTGGACAACAGCTGAGCCTCAGGCTGCTGTTTCAGTAAGTTCTCAGGAAGCAGGCAAGCTCTCACACAAAAAGGTGTGATGCCAGATGTGATCCTACAATAAGAAGTTTGCTCAAGCTCAGCAACTTGAAAAAAAAAGCAGATTCTTCCAAAATTTACAGATTCAGCTCACTCTGCACTCCTGTATTTTCATGCCAAATCTTCGAATCACCTCCCCTTTAATTAAATTGTTGTGGAATCCCCAGGAAGTTATTGACACAATCAAGCTTTGCTGATATTATATTTGCAATCCAGTAGAGTTTCTGTAGACACAAAATTATAACCAAAAGATCAGTTTTGAAGACAAATACTTTTTCCTGGGGTTCTCTTTATCAAAAGTCCTAAGTATTCCATCACAGCAATTAACAAACAGATATTTCATGCAGTTCTTTCTTCACTTGCACAGAAATATTTATTCTTCCTGGGCTTTGCACGAACTATTGCATAGCCCCAGGGTAACTGTGATTTACAGATGCCAGGAATAAATAGATGCTTTAATGTCTGGGCTGCACTCTGCTCCAGCATGCAATAACAATCTCAGGGCACTTTATGCTACCGAGAGTTTCTACTCATGGAAACAGCCACATATTCTCAAAAAATTTGACAGCACTGGTATTCCTGAGCAACAAGAGCTGTCAGCTGCTCGTGTGATTTCTTGGTGATACTTGGAACTATTTATGTTGCTTCTGGTTTTCCTAAGAAGGAAGCAGCACAGCACAGCACAGCACAGCAGCGAAACAACCAAGGAATGCCCTTGGTAACACAACATAAAATTAGGACTTTCAGCATCATGATGGAGGAACTGGGCTCCAGGGCTCTTTTTGTGCAAGGACGGGCAAAAATGCATCGTGGAGCAGTTCACAGGAATCAACACTGGAGGGTGAGAAGGAGTCTGGTTTTAAGCTTTTAAATGAACCTATAAAGGAATCGACTCCAAAGGTTTGCTCAACAAGTATTCATCACAAAACCCTTTAAAGTTTAAATGTGGTTTTAGCATGAAATAAGTGCAATAAAATTTTAAAACAAAGCAGCCCAAGTACTGTTGTTCTGTTAATGTTTCCACAAATATTCTACAGACATTCGGCAGGCTCAGCTGTATAACAATCATCTCTATGCTCTTTTCAGCTTTTATGTTTCATTTTATCAGGAGGTTTGCTTGAACTCCGAACCAGAATACAGACTCTTTTGATCCTGCACAGAAAAACAGGGGCAAACCAGCAGTAACAAGTGCTGATCAAGTCCCTCACCTCACTTAGCTCCCTGATCCTTCACCAGTGTTTCACTGGACAAATAGAAACCAACCCCTGCCGTAACCACCCAGAGCATCCCCGGTGTTTAACCCCTGCAGCTCAACAACAACAATCATCCCACTAATGACACACATCCCTTGCAGGGGGTCGGATTTTTTGAGGACTACTCAGATTTTGTTTGGAAGCAGTTCGCCAGCAGAATCAAATTGTACTTGACACAGAGCCAACTAAAATTATCAACGCAGACGTATAGACAGACATTTCTTAAACCCCTCAGATTTCCACACCGACTCTAATCTTCTCTCAGCAGCAATTTATAGGAAGGCTAAAAATAAAGCACGCATAACTATGGATTTTGAGTCAGGCTCAAGGTTTTGCATTCCCCTTTCACGCAAACACGAATTCCAAGGGGGGGTATAAGAAAGGAAGCTTTGAAGAGTTTGGCCCTCACAGCTGATTTGAAGCACCACAAATTAAAGAGGAAAGCCGAAAGAGAAGAAAAAAATGCATTTCTTGTGTGCCCACGTGGTTTGCTGTGGACAAGACAAGCTTAAAAGAAAGTGTTTCAATTTGCTGCAATTCGTGAGAGATACCCCCACATCCCCACTTCCAGGCCCTCTTAAAAATGCTCATCTTTTAGGATTTAAAAAGTAAGTTTTAATCCCGGCTCTGCCAATAATCTTCTGAATGACCTTGGGCAAATCACTTTGCCTCTGTTCTTTCAGGCTGGCTGTAAAGCTGGATTAATTCTCACCCGCTCGTGGTGGTGTAAAACAAGGATTGTCAGGCACAATTCTGAAGCACCACAACGCGCAAGAGATAAGCAGGACAGACACCAGGCTTTGCATGAACTTTGCAAAGATAAGCTTAGACACTACTGTCTGTGAGGTTTGAAGGGAAAATATCAATATTCTCTCTCAAAAGGGTTTGCATTTTACATTCCAAATGAATCCCAGCTGGAACTCACCCCAGTTTTATTAAAATTTAAGACAGTATGTACACCTTTGATTTGTGCCAATAGGAATGAAAAAACTAATTACCTTTTTCTCGTATTTTATTTCCTTCCTTTCATGACATAAAGCTCTAGACTCCACTAGAAGTAAGAAAACATTGAAATAGCTCAATTTTGCAAAACTGGCCATGCAAAGTGAGCACCGGTAGCATGGCAGGACACCAAATGGTGCAGGAGGATGGCACAAACACCCACTCATCTCAGTCATTTTTCTAGCCAGCAAGCAATTAATTTATGTTTTGAAACGCAGTCACACACTTGTTTTGCAAAATATTCCTATTAAATGCAAAGCTATATTACCTAGTGTTCCCAATAAGAATTTTAATTAAACTGTCAGCTTTTTGAAGGCAGAATTATCTAAAGCCTGTTCTTCCTACTGGTCTCATTACAGCTGGATTTTGTTTTCATTAGTTTCTTTCTTGTGGTGGCTTTATTCTCAGCTCTCATTACAGTGAAGATTCATAGATCAAAATGACACTTTTGCAGGAAACCCCCAATTCAGCCAAGGCCGTGGCTGCTTATCAAAGATACAAACCTGCTTATCAGGACCTTATTTCCTCTGCACGAATGAAATTAAGGCAGGAGAATCACAGTGACCTGCGGCAGGGAATCCATCAGTCAAGTGCATGGGCACAGCCTTGTCCCTCAGCTACTTATCCAAGGGGAACAATGCCCACTCCCACACAGGTGTCTGCAGGAATTTTCACCCCTTTAAGGCGATCACCTTCTGACTTAGCTGTTGTTTGTTTCTAACTAAGAAAGCAGCTGCAATAAATGCCTGAAAACCAAGCCCCAATTCCCTGCGCACGCGGGTTATGGATTATGAAACACAGAGTTTCTCTGCTCCCGTCTCAGCACGCAGGACCGCCAGAGATTCCAGTTCTGGTAACCAAGGAACTGTCCTTGCATTAAAAAAATCCTCTCTCAGCCACACTTCACTCTCATTGTTTGGCTCTCTTTTGGTATCTGTTCTCAAAACTCACGGATGGGTTATCCACGGCAGGACCCTGAACACGCTCAGGGCACAGCTCTGAGAGTTTACTGAGGGACATGAAAGAAAACTTCTGTAAGGTGAAGAGCTTCAATCATCAGGCTTCATAACAAGTGCATCAAAAGGCCTTAAAACTACCACAGTGACTGAGCAAGATCTCCTCAGTCCCCAAACTAATACAGCTTTTATTTAGAAGTTCCTTAACCCGATCTTTTCTGTACAAGCCCTTGGAAATAACTGAACACAGCACTGAAATCCTGTGCAGCTTCACATTCTACTTGAAAGTGTTTTAAAATCTCAAGCAAGAGTGTCTCAAGGGGACAGTGCAGAGCCAGCGCCAGAATTGCTCTTCTGGCTGCCCCTGAGCTGAGTTTACTGACAAATTTACTGACCTCAGCATCACTCCGTCCCTTCCTTCCTCTGTCCCCACCTCCCTTCCTGCCAAGTGTTGCTTTCTTCTCACATCTGCTGATAGAAGTCCTTGAGTGATTGCCCTCTACCATAGTAAACATGATTTTTCTTCTCTTGAAATATGAACTATTTTCTATCTCAACCAGCTGTTGTTCACTTTGAATAACAACACAAAAAAATGTAACAGAGTTTTAAAATTATGGTGTTAAATATAAAGTTACAGAAGGGCCAATAATTACACATTAAGGTGCGAAGTTTAAGGTTTTGGGGGCTGAGAGATACAACAGCTCTGTATTCGGATATCCTTTGGGCTGCAAATTCCAGCATTTTTGCAGTGATGTGACTCAGCCACACTTTTCATGTGGGCACGCCCCAGGGGCAGCAATAACTGGAACAATTCATCCCTGAAAGGAGAACAGTCAGAGGGATATTTAGTGTGGAATTCGTAATTTTCCAGATGAGGTAATTAGTCTTTTTTCCCCTCCTCTGTATTTGTATTTGTATTCTGTAGAACATAACAAACAAGAGGCCATTTGAAGTTCAAAAAGGTTATAAACGTATAAAGAGCAACTTTGGAGACCTCGTTATTGCAGAATCTTGGAGGAAGGTGGTGATTTCAAAAGGCATCAAACGAGAGGATGATAAAACGTTATTGACTTGCTTCCTCAGAAAGCAAACTGAGCCCTGCTCTGGTAAATTAATTGACTGTGTGTGGATGCTGAAAAGCTTTGGTAGAGAAATCTTTCAGCTTTCTGCAGCGTTCTGGGAGAACTTTGCAGTTCTCACAGAAGCTGTGAAAACACTGCTGTGGGTTTTTGTAAACTGACTCCTTATCTTGCACCTGGGTTTGTTATGCAGGATTGTTGTGGTGCCGGTCTTCTGATATTGTGGAATAAGGGTCTTAGAGCTTGACCAATCCCCTCAAGGGGTGGATGGCCGAGCACCCAACTGTCTTATGCCATTCAACACACTCTTTGCGATCCCTGTTATAAAAGATGAATTAATTAATTAATAAAGATCAGAATTGCTTTCCTTCTGAACTTGTCGTGCCACTCCTCGTCGTTAGTGCCACTCACAGCGACAACTGTGGACACAAGAACGTGTCCTGTGCTAATTCTTGGCCCCAACCTGACGTGGGGACAGGGCTCAGACAAGGCGTGAAACGCTGAGCTGGGATTTTGGGGTGCTCTGCTTTCAGCTGCCTTCAGTCCAGTTGTACTTTCAATTAAGGGGCATTTCTAAAGCACTGCTGTCACTTGGGGTCGGTGGCAGGGAAACTGGGAAACTCACCGGGAATCTCAGTGTGCCATGGGTGCATGCGGCCTCTTGCAAGCTGCTTAAACTAAGCTCTCTGTTTACAAAAGAGCCATGAACTTTCCATTTAAAGCTTATCTGTGCTGAGCTGCTGAAGACAGTGACACTTGGTGATGGTCATTAACGTCTGGAAATGTTTCGAGCTGAACTTAGTGCATTTTGAGATAAACATTTCAGGAAGAGAACTACCATCCAACTTTATGGCATGCAGGCGGGCGATAATCCCTAAGCAATGTCCTGGGAGAGCTCAAAAGTATGAAAAATGTATTTTTGACATCCTACGTGCACAGCTGCTTTCATGGTGGCCCTCGAGCGCAGGCATCATAAACCGCTGAACACCTCACAAATAATTTACAGCCAATAAAGGGCTGTGCTGACCTGAACTGCAGCACAAACTTACACGGTGTCCAAGCCTGCTTGCCAAAGCACTGAAAGAGTGCTAAAAGTAGCCAAAAAATTAAAAAACAAAATTAATACAGCTGGTTTCACAAGCACCATAGGAGGGACCCTATATTTTTCAGTTATATGAGCTTGCTTTGAAGCAAAACCCATGCTTTTTTCTCTATTTTTTTTTAGCTGTGTCCTTGGGCTTGAGCAAAAAAAAAAATCTGTGTGTCAGGGAGTTGCCACAATGCCCTCATTTTTTTATATTAATGCAGTTAATGGTGCCTGGCAGTGTAAAAAGAATAAAAAATGGTGCACATTTACGAATTGTTCTCTCCTGTGCAGCATCCAGACCATCTTCACACATTTCAGCCAGGGCCACTTCAGAGCTCAGCACAGCTCTCCTTGAGGCCGCTTTCCACAGTAACCACCCTAAGTGCCGAGGAAAATCACCCACCAGTCTGAGTGAAAGAAACCCTCCTGTTGTCGTTACCATGCCCTGATGTATGGCTGGGATGAACATCAACACTAATAAAATATTTAACAGCCTGGATTTCACCTGGCTGGCCATGGGGTGCAGTGAAGCTTTTGACTTGATTAAATATCCCACTTGCAGTGTGGGATGCAGGTTTAGCAGTTTTTAATTCTTCCCCAGAGCACCATGCCAGGTTTTCTCGTAATTAAGTGGGTACATCCAGGCTGTTTACAACTGACATCCCTGATGGGACTGTTGTCTGAAAACTTCATGTTCTTCTCAAAACTACACAGAGGCTGTCAAGTTCCTTAATAATTTCCCTTGTAGCGGCTGTTCCAGAAAGAGTTTTAAGCAATTTATGATTAAGGAAGCCAAACAGGGGATCCTCTCCCCTCCTTTTTAATTTTTGTTTCTACTTTCTTATTTCATTCTCTGCCATGGGTTAATGGGTCTTAATTACAGGAGTAATTGAGAAAAAGCTGAAACGGAGCTAGCTTAATTTGATCCATAGAAACGAGTCCATTTTCAATATATTAATCAGTGGAATAATTAAAAAGCAAAGGAGAAAACTTTAGTACATGACTGACAGAGCTACAGCAAAGAAAATTAAGTTTGATACATTAAAAAGCCACTAAATCTGAACCACTGCCACCAAAATACCTGTGACTGTGAGAAAATAATCTAATAGCATATGAAATAGTTCTCTCTCTTTTTTTTCCCGCCCTCACAAATTTAATAAGATGGAACAGCTCCTTTATTCACAGGTCTCCATGCTTTAGCAGTCTGCTATCCCCCTGTCACGTCTCGTTAGGATGCAAGCAAAAAAATCAAATGGGAAAGGGGTTTGAAATAAATATTTCATTAAGGAGAGCACACCAGTAGTCAAGGGAGGAAGTCTGTACACAGAGCAAGTCCTGCATTTAGGAAAAAAAGGATGTTACAGCCCACATTGTCTCTGTTCAGTGACACAGCTGACCCAGCCAGGCGACACTAAGTGAATTTGTTGCTCCCGCACATCTCTTCCTCAGCATCCATAAGGAAACACAGCGACCACGGAATAAATTGCACTTCAATTGCAGGTGATGAATTCACAGCCGAAGAGAGGAAAGCAGAGCAGAATGCAACAAACACTTCCAACAAGCAGCAAGGAAAAATCCACGAGAGAATTGCAGCACTGAGCCTGCTTCCTTCCTTTGTGCCACACAAATAATTACACACTGGGAATATTCCAGAGAGCCTCAGCAATTCCAGAGACACACTGCTTCCCAACAAGGGTCCTGAATTTCCATGTGCTGATCCCAGCCAGAATATCATGCAAGTGTCAGAATCAGCTGCTCTTCCTACAACCCACCTATAGTGTAGACATTGGCTTATTGAGTATTTTGAAGATAAAAAGTACAATTCCATTAATTTTAAAAAGATCATATAATTCATTGTTATTCTGCTACTTAATCTTTTAAGTGTTTTCTTGCCCTGAATGAACATTATAAAATGTACTACACTTCATATTTTCTTCAAACTTCTGTACTAATCTTTGTTAATCCATCCAAACTCCAACTGCTGATAAAAGCTTCTACTTTGAAGGAAACATCAAATAGTACAGCAATTAGTATGTAAAACAAGATTATTTCAGTGGATCAGCCTCTAGTTCCTATCCCATAAACCACTCCTAACCAGAGCACATGGGCACACTGATCCACACACATCAAAGGTGGCTGTAAATATTCCACAGGCAGGAAGGAGATCACTGGGTGATCAATGGAAATTCCTGAGCTCGGTGAACGCACCCTGTTACCATGGCCTCACGAGGGACATGTGCAGCATTGCCCTTGGGAAAGCTGGAAAGTTAAAATCCTGCACTGTGACTGCAGAGAAACCCCCAAAATCCATCATCCTCAGTCTCTGACCCCTGGAGAAAATAAAGGCAGGACCACTGCACATCCTCAGGACCACTGCACATCCTCAGGACCACACTCAATTACGAGGGCAGAGACACACACACACACACCAAGACACACAAAATCAGTGCCTTCCAAAAAGGTGCATTCCCCAAAAATGCTTTCCATTTCTAATTTTGTCTGCTGTAAATTGAGGTTGTGGCCTTCACTTATTTTGCTCCATCCTTCAGAGATTTCACCAGCCACCAGTACAGTATTTGTGAAAAGCCACCTGCAGCACCAGAAAAGTCTCCTGAAGATGCTTCTCCCTCTGATATAACTGTATTTGCTGTCACATTAAATGAAATATAAATCTGCACAGTAGAGATTTTTGTGTTCCAGTCTGTGGGTAACTTCTTTGGCGTCAATAATCAATAAAAGCTTACATGAAAACAATGAACTCTACTCCAGCAGCATTTAGATCTCTAAGCAGCGGCAGAGCAGCACTTTCATAGCCAGTAATTTAAAATTCAGAAAATATTCCTTCTTTCCCCACATCCCAGTGCTGCTGAATGCCAGGCTGCTCCCTAAACTCTGCTCCCTGTGAAGCACAGAGTGTGGGGCTCAGGGGGAAAAGTGTTCTGGCAACAGGGGACAAGCCCCTGGCATCTGCTGCTCTGAGCTGCTGGAGGAGCTCCTGAGATGGGGAAAATCTGGCTCCAGCCTGACAGCAAATTATTCACAACTCTTGGAAGCTGGCACACTCCAGCACTTCTAATCTCCAAGATGCATTTTATGAGTACATAAACTAGGATGAGATCTGTTGTTGGCAAGGAGAACAAATCTGCTAATTAAGAAAGATGTAAAGGTTTGGTAATAATTACTTCAGCACCCACTGAGCCCTGGTTGATGGATGGGTCCACACCTCCAGTACTGCTCGAGTTCAGCAACTTTCCCAGGCTTCCTGACACAGCCTCCTCTGGAGCTAAGGGAGAGCTCTGCCCACTGTCCAGGAGCCCTGACTGTGTCCTGCTCACGATAATTATGGATTTCGTACGAAATCCCTGCCCTGACCTGAAGGTGTAAGGGAATCGAGGCGATCTAGTTTGCTTGGATAACACTGACTGCAGACAGCAGGATCTTCCTACAGCCGCTGGGGAGAGAGGAACACTTAGTGACCTTCTGGAAGAACCTCTTTCCTACCCCTGACTGTAGAAATAAACCCAGAGAGATCAGCTGAATGTATTTCCCATTCACCAGGAACAGTTCCTTTGCAAACATTGTTTTAAAATGTTAGATTAACTGGCTGGCAGAGCATTGATTCAGGTTATTTTTTTAATTCCACAGTTGCAGAAATGTTAAGAAACTAAACAAACAGTATGTAGCAAATGCGCAGAAACAACAGAAATGACCAAAATAAGCACCACCTTTTCCTCACCGTGATTCAAACCTGCAGAACTGCGGGGATAACGTGGAGACACCTTAGTGGTAATTGAGCTTTTAGAGGCCTTTAGAGTTGGTGACAGATTAATAGGCTGGTCTCATAAATTCTGACATCCTCGCAATTTCTGTATTCCTGGATTTACACACAAACTGAACACTGTAAACACCTCAGTGCCTCGGCTGCAGCACGACACATCAGTTAAGACCACTGGTAACTTTATGAAATAACACCATGTCACAGAACAAATCAGTGTTCAGCAATTAAACTGAGTCCAGGCACCACAACGATTCCAGCAGATAATTTTCCAAAGTAATTGCCTCAAGGAAACTCTGGCAACACTAAAAATCAGGTCTGTTGAAGACAACAGTGTAAAAGCAGTACTTTCATTGCCAGTAGTATAAACACAAGAGATTTTAAAGGAGTTTGCTGCCTGATTATTAAGTTCCATGCTGTGTAAAGCAATTATTACAGCTCTCAATTTCCCAATCTTTGTGTTTATTAAAACTAATGAATGCTTTTAGCATACAAGAGACTAAATAAATTTGCATAGGATTATAACAGTCAGCCTATACTCATCCCTGTAGGCTTAAACACTAACTGTAAAAGAAACATTTACCCAGTAAATAAACAAGCTGAAACCTGAACTTCTCCTCCTTTAACTCAGTCAATGCCTGGAGTTGAATTGGAGCGGGCTGCAAAAATACTCTGATCACAGAGAGACTGGTGATGCAGGGCAATGCCAAGGTCACTCACGGACAATCCAACGCTTCCCACACAATCCAGTCACAAGAAATCAGGTCTTGATGTCAATAAAACACCTGGACTGTCAGTGCTTCAGGTCAGTTATTTCCCTTTATGATGGAGAAAGTAAAAAGGAGAGAGCAATGAAAAGTGGAAAGCTGCCGTGGGGTTCTGTACTGTTCACAGCCTGAGGTACAGCCCAGGGGAGTTCAGCCCCACAACAGACGAAAAGTGATGTCCTTCCCCAAAGGATCACAAATGTTTTGTTGAATTTCTCATCAGCTTCAGTGAGATTCTGCAGTACTGACGCACGGGCAAGGACCTCGCTCATCAGATAGAGAATGCAAAGCCGTTTATTACGCAGTCAGAATTCCCTAAATCCCAGCACCCAACAGGCTATCACATCCTATAAACAGCAAAGATGTTCCCCACAGTGTCCCCCAATCACCTGGGGCATTGCACAGATTTCACCTATGATGGTAACAGGCAAACAATGCCCTGTAAGGCCACAAACTCCAATGAACACTTCTCACAGGCCCAGGCTGTCCATAAACACACAATCCTCTCTCAGTCCATCCCCGGTGACCTGGATGCACTCCCAGGGTCACCTCCGGGCCCAGGACAGAGCCCCTCTCTCTGATCCTCAGGGCCTGTCTCTCTTCCAGCACCCAGTGCCACCCCAACAAGATTCTGTCCCTATTTGAATCCTGCAGCTTCCTCTTCCTGGTGTCCTCGGCTGCTCTTCCTCCTCGCTCTCTGTTCCAGGGTGTTTAAAAATCTAATTCTTACTGCAAGCTGGAGAGCAGGGAGACAGCTTCTCACTCTTACACCCAGCCTTCTTCCTGTTTCTGCAGGCTAGGAGGGGATTTAATTCAGAACTTAGAAACTGCTTTGATGCCCAAATTCACACAAGTGTCAAAACCTGTCTCAGCAAGGAAGGAGAAAAATCACAAACATCAGTTTAGAAATTACTGTTATAAGGAAGAATTGGCTACTACACTGAATGATTTGTGCTATAAGCATAAAAGTTTCACGCAGGAGAGAGGAGCTTAATATTCTGCCCTGTAAGATTCTGTCCATCTTCTATTAGAGCCAGACATAAATTAAAAGTATCTGCTTAAATCTTTAGCCTCATTTTCCTCTAATGTGCCATCTAAGCCTGAACAAGAATTAATATCAAGGTGCTGAATGAGCTGGTAAATGCTAATAAAAGACTTATCTAGGAACTGAATCACCAATGAAAACTTTTCCAAGTGAGGAAAATACCAAAGAAGGGAAAAATGAAAGGGATATTTGTAAAGGGGTGGTAGGGAAACAACTCCGGCTAACATTTACCTTCTATTTTTCATACTAAAAGAGAAATTAGGGGTTTTTTTGCGCCTTTTCCATGATACCAACATAAATAGGGGGGGAAAGAGTGGCTTGAAGCCTCTGTGGGAGCAATCTCTGTGATAATGACAAGGATTCTGTGGTAACAAAGGTGAAGTACACTGACATAAAAATTCAAGCACTGTATTCCACTTTTATTTACTATCAACTCTGTAAGAGCGAAATTGAGTATCAGACAATAAAGCAAATAAATTCAATGTTCATATGAATATTGGCATCTTAAAATCTCCAAGAGCTTTGGTTTTCCTTTTTTTTTAAAAAAAAAAGATAAAATATTTGATAAAACATCAGAAACAGTCTCAGTCCATTGTCAGTTATAAATATTCCTCACTTTGGTAGAAAAAAAAAGAAACAGAAACCAGAGTTTTATCATAAAAGTTCTGATTCTACAGAGCCCTAAATAAAAATCGTCAGGTTCATAACCACGATTTCAGAGAACTGCTCAAAAGAAAGAGATTAATCACTTGAAACAAATATTCCCATGATCTGATCTCAAAGACAGACACCTCTGCTGTTCAGTACCTGGAGAACAACTCACTGCAGGCAAATTAAATGAGAAAAACTCAAAGAACTGAAGAATCAGGAAGGAAATCCTGAACCCACATAGCCTTCAAGCAGAACTCTAAAGAAAACTGTGCAGCTGGGAGCACAGAGCTGATTCTGCAGGCTCCGAGTACAAGCCTCCTGTGCTTAAAGCCAGATAATTCTGTACACCGATGTCGTATTTATCTAAAATGAAGATTAAAGCTAAACACCGGTTACGGCTCTGATAGTGGAACATCGCTATCTCAGTTTAAACACCCAGCTTGGGGAGCTGGAACAAAACCACCCTCAGAACTGCCTGCTTGGAGGGTCTGAATAATTGAAGAGCAGTGCAAAAAGCTGCAAAGATCCTGCTTTTTACTAAGTAACTACAGCAAGTTTGCTTTTTCCAGTATCTTATGAGATTTATGAATTCTTCAAAATGGGATAGTAGCTCATTTAAAGTAATTTTACAAACTCTGTTCCAAGCTATTACCAAATGTGTTCAGAGCTTGCAGCACAGCTTCCCACTCTGCTCTCCCAG
Organism: Struthidea cinerea; assembly: GCA_013397865.1. Classification (NCBI taxonomy): domain Eukaryota; kingdom Metazoa; phylum Chordata; class Aves; order Passeriformes; family Corcoracidae; genus Struthidea; species Struthidea cinerea. The sequence goes on from VZTI01004617.1 coordinate 1,000,619, forward strand.
TGCAAGCACTGCTCATTCACCAACCCTGAAAGGAAAAACATGGGAAGAGACCTTTTATTTCCTCTCATCAGCCTGAAAAGGGCTCTTTTTCAGTTGATCACATAGATATTTTCGATATTTTCTAGTAGATATTTTAAAAAAAATCTTTAGTGTGAGAACTTAGGAAAAAGAAAACTGTGTATAAACCCCATTATTACAAGAATAACCCGTCTTTAGGATAGGTGGGGAGTGATGTTTCCTGATAAATCTGCCTTGGATGAACACTTTGCAGGCACAACCACGGATTTATTGGAAATCATTGGATCCATCTTGTTTCCTTTGAAGTGAACTGAAGCTCTGCTATTCTCTTGAATAATAGCACAGTCAGTTTCTCAGTTCAGACTCCCGTCCTACATACATTTATGCGGCACTCTGCATGTAAGAGCAAATACAAAAAAGAAACAAAACAAACCCCAAGCCACAGGACCACCTTCACTTCCATCATAAATCAGTTTGTCTTTGCTATAGTGGAATTATTGAGAATCCAGGGCATGTATTTTATTTTTACCTAACATTCGGACAGATTAAAGAGAAAAAAAAAAGAGGATCAGATTGACTTGGATCAGATTGACTTTCCATCTTTTATTAGCTTCTCTTTTTGCTCGGAGACAAAATTTACAATTACTGAAGTGCAATTAGGCTCTCTCAATCTCCAGTTTTCTAATAATAACATCCAGTTTTCAAGAATAAATGTTTTCAACAAGAAACGTCCATAGTGGCAAGGCAGATCCAGGGGAAGAGGGTCTGGAATTTGGGATGAGGGACCCCTGCAGCCTTGTGCAGAAGGGACTCAAACCCCCAGGCTGAGCTGAAATGGGGCTCCTGGGCCGAGGGTGAAGGTCCCAGGTGAGGCTGGGCAGGGCCACTGACATCTCTTGGTGCCCTCAGGTTCTGACAGACAGAGATGAGTTTTCCTTTTCCAAGCAGCAGCTGAAGCAGATAATAAGTTTCCCCTGGGGGGAGATGGGTGGGGAAGAAGCAGTAGAAGATTTCAAAAGGAACGTCTTACTTGGCAAAGCCTTACAAGCTGCAGCACAGAGGTTGCTGTGGATGAACAACACTGGTAGCTGGTTTTTATGGCCGTGGGTCATGCAAGAGAGCTCTGCTGTTGCAGGAATCCCACCCAAGGCCAATCTGAGAGCGCTGTCAAAATGGAAAGAACAGAAGCATTTCTGTACAGGGTTTTTAAAAGGAATTGATCCTGAGGGATGCTGAGCATTTTCTGGCAGTTGGAAGCCTTCATCTTCCATCACCACTCTCCCTGTGCTAACATCTCTATCTCGGGCTTCTTGAAATTCCCAGGAAAGTCTGAATCAGAAACCGAGCTGCTCCATAAGGCTTCCAATGAATAAAAAGACTGACTAGGTTCATGTGCTTTTAACACAGTTTTTAGGCTTGCGTCAACCAAATCTGCATCAGACTGTAAAGAAGTTTATTATGGAATCATACATCAAACAAACACAGCGGATTTAAATCATTATTAAACATATAAAATTTCAATTTCTAGCTATCCCTTACTAAGAAAAACAACAAATCTGTCCACCTCTTGTTATGAAGCATGGCTAAAATAGTTTTATTTTAGTTTTCAAATGGAAAAAATTGTACTTGTCTAGTGGAACCCTACTTAAAACTGCAGAATTGCTATAAAGAGTGCATATGGAAACATCATCAAGACTTGGTGACAGTTCTTACCTACTCCTCTGTCTCCAAAGACATTATCCTGGCAATCTGACACAGACAGAGGCTCTCTTTGGCAGCCCCTTTCCTGGGGAGGTGAAGCAGAAGGACCAACCAGCCAACTTTGAAGGCTTTTTATTCAGCTGAAAATGAAGTTCTAAAGGTGGGAAGGGATTTTTCTGAAGCTTGATTCATTGCCAGTGTGATTCAAATGGTTTTTAAAAAGTCTTTTTCATATATTTTAATGCTTCTGAGTCATGTTTTCCCTCTCTTAAGGGTATACTAGTTTATCTTATGACCCTGAGTTACCTTAGCTACTGCTCACATGGGTTTTTTTTTCTTTTGTCCCCTTCCTTGGGAATCTCTAACATATTGTTCTAAAATCTGTAATTAGGCAGTGCTCTCTTTTTGTCTCTTCACTGACAAAGAGGGCTTGATTCTCTCCTCAATTCTTATTTCAAATGCTGAGAATCACAATTCCCTGTGCTTTTAAGGACAATTGCTGCTCAATTCTGATCTCACTGACATCAATGTGACCTATGTGTTTTGCTGGTTTAATGTCTAAAGGAGGCAAATACACCTTTGTAAGCCTGAGCTGGGAGCAGGACGGAGATGTTTAACTTCATTCACAAAAGGTCCTGACACACTTGAGACTTGGGCTCATGATGAGTTTTTTGCTACGGGGCCCAAAGGACAGGCTACACTCAGGTCTGTGACCTCAAAATGGCACAACCAAATTCATGTGATTTCCTGCAGTTATTTCAGAGCAGAAACTGCAGCAGGGCTGGCTGGGGCTGTAATCCCTGTCCCTTAGTGCCAGCCAGGTTTCCGGGAGCCACAGCTTCCTCAGGACACAGGGATGCTGCCCAGGAAATCGGAATCATTCCCTGGTGTGCACCAATCCATTAATGACACACTTGAGACACATAAATAATAACATGGATTATTTATAATAACAAATAATAACATGGATTATTTATTTCAGAGTTGTGCAAGCCTGGGTTCCACAAATCCAGCACACCCCACCAGAACACATGGGTGCCACTGGGGAGAAAAATACAGGGGACAGTGTAAGGTTGTAAACTGAGAGAGGGGAGATTCAGATTAGATATTGGAAAAAGTTCTTTCATTGGTTGGGTGGTCAGGCTTTGGAATAGGCTGCCCAGGGAGGTGGTGGAGTCACCATCCCGGAGGTGCTTAGGAGGTGTCTGGATCTGGCATTTGTTGCTGGGGTTTAAGGGCTACAGTGGCAGCGTTGAGTGAATGTTGGACTGGATGATCCTAAAGGTCTCTTCCAATCTTGATGATTCACAGAACCACAAAATCAACTAGGCTGGAAAAGACCTGGAAAAGATCATCAAGTTCAACTTGTGACGAAACACCGACTTGTCAACCAGACCACAGCACCGAGTGCCATGTCCAGTGTGCCCTCAAACACCTCCATGGACAGTGACTCCACCGCCTCCCTGGGCAGCCCAGTGGCTAACCACCGTTTCTGTAAAGAAATTCCTCCCAACGTCCAACCTGAACCTCCCCTGGCGCAGCTTGGCACCGTGTCCAGCATGACTCTACGGTTCTAAAGTGCAGCCCAGGGAATTCTGAGGGCAGGGCGGTGAGGGGGAGCTCCGGGCCAGGAGGAAGGCCGGCCCCGCCCGGGGAGGGGCAGCCGGTGACCTCGGTGCGCCACACTCAACATGGCGGCCGGCACACCCACAGCCCCGCCGCGCTCTTCTCGCTTCCCATTGGCGGCGCGCGCTGTCAGTCTGCGGCCGCAACCAATCAGCGCGCGGGAGCGGCCCGGCGGGCGGTGCCGCGGCCTGCGGCGGTGTGCGGGATGAGCCGGCTGTGCCCGTGCCTGGGCCTCCGCTCGCTGCTCTGGGCTGCGCGGGGCCCGCGCCGCCTCTCGTCGGGCGCTTCTCCGGGCATGGAGGAGCTGCTGCGCCGCTCGGTGCCGCCGCTGCCGCCCTACGAGACCAAGGAGAAGGCGCCGCCGCCCGCCGAGCTCCGCGGCGCGGAGTTCGTGCGGTTCTACCGCGCCCTGCAGCCCGGGCCGCCCCGCGCCGAGCTCCTCACCCGCCTGGCCCGCGACTTCGGCGTGGAGCACGGGCGGGTGGCCGAGGCCGCCGCCAAGGTGCTGCAGGCCCGCGAGCAGCGCAGGGAGCCCGGGGCGCTGCTGCAGGCCGAGGACCGGCTCCGGTACTACCTGAACCCCCAGTACCGCGGGCTCTTCCAGCACCTGGGCCGCCTCGAGGGCGGGCTGCGCTTCCTCGTGGAGCTCAGGGCCGACCTGATGGAGGGGCTGGCGAGCAAGGCGGTGGATGGGGCCCACGTCAAGGTGAGGGCTGGCCTGGGTGGCTCTAAGGGAGTGTGGGGAGATGTGGTTTGGGACTTCCTGCTCGTGGTGCTATTCCTAGAGCCACGTTGGGCTGGGAAGTGTCCCGCGAACCCAGTTCACTGTCGGAGTCTCTATGGGTCCCTTAGTTCAGGGAGGGAATGTCAGGAAGGACACTGAAGTGCTGGAGTGGGTCCCGGGAAGGGGAAGGGTCTAGAGGCGAAGTCTGATGAAGAGCCCTGGGGGGGCTGAGCATGGGGAAGAGGAGGCTCGGGGGGTACCTTCTGGCTCTCTGTAGCTCCGTGACAGGAGGGGGCAGCCAGGGGGATCGGGCTCTGCTCCCAGGGAACGAATGACACAATGAGAGGGAACGGCCCCAAGCTGTGCCAAGACAGGTTCAGGATGGATACCGGGAAGAATTTCTCCGCATAAAGGGTGATTAAACATTGGAACAGACCCAGAGAGGTGGTGGAGTCCCCAACCTTGGAGGTATTCAAGAAACAACTGCATATGGCACTTAGTGCCATGGTCTGGTTGACAAGGTGGTGATGGGTCAACGATTGGACTTGATGATCCCAGATGTCTTTTCCGACATAAATGATTCCATGATTCTCTACAGAGACACGAGTGAACACTTTCCCACAGGCCATGGCACCAGTGAGAGCTGCCTGTGCTGGCACTCAGGAAGGAAGTGGCCCCTGGTCTGAAGCAATGGCATTTCCAGAGTGGCAGTGGGAAGTGCTGGCACATAAGACACTGTTTTAAAAGTTAATTTACAGTAATGCTGGGCTTGATTGTTTTTCATGATGCTCTTGCAGTTTTTGTCGTCTCTGTATTATGTTCTTTTCACGTGTTCTGTTCCTTCTTTTCACCACAGGACACTGATTTTCCACTGTCCTTATAAACAGTTGAATTTCTGATGAGCCCTTGCAATGCACAGAGTAAAATTTGTTGAAGGTCTGTTTCATGGGTGCAGTTCTTCCTCTTGCTGTTCAGAGCCCTCGCACCTGCAACACTTACACTTTTTCTGTGCCACCATTTTCCTCTTGAGATTTCTTACATTTTGCTTGCTTACTTATGTTTCAGCCCTTGAAATATGACTCTGGTGAAAAATTCACAACATTATGATTACAGGTAGCAAATCATCCAGCGATTGCTTTTAAAATATTCTTCATCTTTCCATATGATTTAGAAAAAGTCAGTGAAAAGTTCAAGTTGCTGGCAGAAGATAATGAAAAAGAGAGCTTTTTTGTCAAATTGATTTATATATAAACCTGCTTCTGTAATTAAGCAGTAGTTGGAGTGTATTTGTAATCTTGGTCTTGTGTTGGTCTACTGGAAAGAAAGAAGCACCATCATTGTTGAAAAGTTTTTCTATAAGAAAAGTGTTTGGTATTTGCCTATCAAAAGTCCTGTGTAGCCGTTTCATTAGTGCAGAGTTGATTTCAATTCTAACATAAAGACAAATGTGCAACGAGAGTTTTATAACCTCTGTATATTTGTGTCTGCACTGACAAGGAAATGTGGAAATAAAATTAAATGGATCCCCGTGATGCTGGTGGAGAATTACAGAATGCATTATGTGGCCTGCTGGGATTTTGGGTTTGCTCAAACTGCCTAAAATATTTCTTAGACAGTCCTTAGTTTTTACTTTGTAATTTGAAAGACCTATTAAAACAAGGATTGCCCATTGTTGTGTTGTAAATATGAAATATTTTTCTATTTCCTCAGCACTATCAGCATAAAAGCAGCTTGGACTGCTCAGATATTGGGTGATGAAGGATTTCTATTTTGTGTTGGTCAGCAGATTGCAGTAAAATATCATATTTAAGTGATTAAGTCACTTGAAAATGCTTGAGCACACTTCTTGTCCAAATGAGCAGAAATTGGGGGG
>VZTI01004617.1:1006581-1105351 GCA_013397865.1 Struthidea cinerea
GGGGGAAGGAAATAATGATTTTAATTTTAAGAACAAAATGTCCAATAATATAAACCACAGGAGCCAGGAGAGTTTTCAGCACTGCCATTATCACTGCAGTAATTACTATTAGCAATAAAAAAGCAGAAACCAGTCCCCTTTAATTTGTGTCACTATTGAATCCTGTTTTGCTGGTGGGGATGTTTTTGCAGTATCTCACCAGGGATATTATTCTTGATGTAGATTCTGAAGGTAATTTGTGGGGTAAGAAAAACCAAACCAACAAATAAAACCCCTCTAAAACGCCACCCAAAACAAACCCAGTCAACCCCCCCAATCATGGACACCTTCAGCTGCTTGGCAATATCAGAGCAGATCTGTAAGTCCCAAATGAAGCAAGTCAGGTTGAAAATTTCAAACATTCCAAAACCATGGGAAAACTCAACTCTGGTGAGGGGTCTTTTATTTAGTAGTTTGAGAGGGAAAGTGAAACAGTTCCCTCATTGGAGAGGCAGTTCTTTGTAATAAAAAAAAATTAATTGGAGGTTTTCATAAGAGTTTTCCCATTTGTTGCCCAAGAAATAGGTACTTGATGTGAAGATTAAAAAGCCTCTAATTTGCTGTCTCGTAGCAAGAACACGGAACAAGAGAAAAATAATCACAATTTATTAGACTTGGCTAATAGAAATTGAAGTATAGCTGGTAATTTGAAATACTAATCGGAGTATGTCTCGTTGCTCAAATTTAAGACTGGGATGCTGAATAATGAATGTGCTTGCTTCTCTTTTTAATGAAGTGTTGCAGATGTAATTTTTATGACTAAAAAGGCCTCTGAAGTGAAAATAAGAATTTACTTACCACTAAATTTACAAAATAAGAGAACCTGCCACTAAATCTACAAAATAAGAGACCCAGACTTGAGCCTGTCCTTGTTGGAGTGAAGCTTTTTGGAAATGTCCTATACACTGAGATATTAAACACGAGTCAGAATCTTGTTTAGATAACTTGATTTAAACACAATTTTGGATAGTGAAAATTTTTATGTCTTTCTGCACTAAAATGTTTTGTCAACACAGAATATGGAATCCTAGAATGGTTTGAATTGGAAAGGACCTTTAAAGATAATCCAGTTCCACCTTCCACTATCCCAGGGTGCTCCAAGCCCTGTCCAACCTGGCCTTGGACACTTCCAGGGATCCAGGGGCATCCACAACTTCTCTGGGCAGCCTGTGCCAGGGCCTCCCCACCCTCACGGGGAAGAATTTCTCCTTAAGATCCACTGAAAACCTGCCCTCCTTTGGCTCAAGGCCATTCCCCCATGTCCTGTTGGGGGTGGACTCAATGATGGTGGCAGGTCCCTTCCACCAGGAGCCATTCAAATTCCTGCACAGTGCCCTGTTGTTTTATGAAACTTTATTATTTACAACTGACAGGTTGTTTGAGTTGTAGTTCCCCATAAATAATATTCCTCTCTCCCCAAATCATTACTGAAAGCACATCTGCTTCACTTTCTTCTTTGGTTACAACTGCATGGCGTTTGTCCAGCTGCACCCTGGAGCTGCAGTAGCCCTGTCTGAAAACAGCCCTCGGTTCCATTGGCATCCCCGTGTCCACATGGAGCATGTTTGCTGAACCTTCGAAGGAGCAAAACTCCAGTGCTTCCCACTCCTCCATTTTCCATGCAGGATAACTGGCTCTTTCCCATGTCAGTCCGTGCTGAGCCTTGTTCCTGCCAGGAGATGCAGAGCAGAATGTCAAAATGCTGCCAGCAGCAGTGCAGCCATCCCGTTTCCCCTCTGCGTGCTGGGCGGCAGCTGAAATGCCGTTCAAAAAGCACGTGGATGACAAGAGAGCCATAAGAATCTGTTCCTTTGCCCCCACATCTGACAACTCCAGCTCATTTTTCTGGTTTACAGTGTGCTCTGCAAAAGAAAACAAACCAAACAATCCTGGAATGCCTGGAAACTTTGACCACCCCAAGTAGTGTAGCAGATACTTGACCAAAGCGATTTATGGTTATTATCTAAAATCTTCAGAGCTGTGCTTCAGAAACGAGGATTCACAAGGGAGGCACCTTAAAGTCAGAATGAAAAAACCAGTCAGAATATATTTGTTTAGGAAAAAGGTATTGAAAAAAAATTCATGCATGACAGAATTGTTGTATGCAAATGAATGTTTCTTCTGGGTTTGCAAATTTTAGTTTTTCTAGTATGTTAAGGAATAAACCAATCCTTTTATTCAGTCTTGGAATACTTGTAGCAGTTACTTTGGCCAGCAGAAACCTTCTTTGATGTGTGTCTTTTGACAACTGCCTCTGCAGCTTTCATCATGGTTAGGTTATAATAGGAAATATTTTTGCTTTTTATGACAGTCCTGAGACTACATCTGAACTTAATAAAAATGCTTTAGGTTTTCTAATTAGATTTATATATTTTTTCCTGTTGTTCTTCTTTAATGTAGCAAGCTAAAGTACATTAGAACTTAATTTTTGTCTCTTTTATGTGCAGCAGTAGCTATTTAATAAAGGTTTGAATATAAGATGAAGAGTTTTTGTTGAAGTAACTGGTTATTAAGTTAGTTTCAGGTAAGCCCGTGTTTCTGATCGGGCTGTTGGTAAATTGGTGCTGGTATCACACTGTGTCCTGTGTACAAGGCAAATGGAAGAAAGAAAAACAAGCTCTGGAATCTCTTTTAGGGATATTCGTGCTCTGCTGAATAGCACAGAATACTTGTTAAATTAAAATAAACTTAGACAGGAAATCTTTAATATTACAGGCAGCAGGAAACTGGTAGGGAATATAAAAGTTACTTACAATTAATGTTTCTGAAAGGATTTGACATTTCAGTTGGGTTTCATCTCTCATACTGTTCCAAAGCTGGTTGATTTTTCAGTTCTGTTGTCTTATGCTGCTGGTTTTTATTTTACTTGCTCAAAAATTTTCATATTTTTAGAGAAGGAAAATTCTGGAAAGCCTCTGGTTCTGTCTGTATCTTGTTGAAAAATGTTTCCATGGTATTTAAATCTGAGCAACTGTGCAACTGCAGCCTTGTGGTCAGTCAAGGTTATCTTTACTCACATTCCCATGTTCTACCTTCAGCAGCTAATTCCATCGTTGTTCTGTTTGCAGGAGATGAATGGAGTTCTCAAGAACATGCTCTCGGAGTGGTTCTCCACAGGATTCCTCAACTTGGAACGGGTCACGTGGCAATCACCTTGTGAAGTACTCCAGAAAATTAGTGAGTAAGTGCTAAAGGCTGGAAAGAGTCCTTGATGAAGAGGTGAGGCGATGAAATGCTTGGGACTGCAGAGATCCACTGTTTTCAAGAATCTGCTTTTCTGAACCATAGGCAAAGTATAATTATGAAATATTTGCATTAACACGCTGTAGAGCCCAATTTTAAAACCTGATTGGAGTAAAGGGGATCATTAGTGCCATAATTTGATCCTGCAGTTCCCACACTGCACTGGTAGACTGCTGTCTTTTCTTCCAACTTTCTCAGTTACTTTTCCCACTTTCCCAGAGGTGCTGCTGTTTTTTTGCCCGGAACTGGTGAGGTGCACAGGATCACTTGTAAATTATGTGTGAATAGAGCACCTTGGTTTTTGTGCTCTACAACATTGATTTCTGAATCTACAACATTGATTTCTGAATTTCTGTCAAATAGTCAAAGTTGTGATGACGTCGAAAATGATGGAAAGTGAGTTATGTTGTGGGCCACCTTGTTGTATAAAATCTTGAAGAAAAATAATCTCTGGAATGTTCTGAAAGTACGTGATTTAAGTGTTGATGAGGCAAAGAGATCTTGTACAAGCTAAATTTTCAAAATTAATTACTAATATTTAATTAATCTTCAAGGTAAATTGGCAAGCACTCTAGTGAGTGGGTGTGCAATGTTCCTTTCCAATCCACTTTGTCACGGCTTGCTGACAATTTTAAGTTACTCACGTACAGCCTGATTCTCCTTTTCTGATTGGGAAGTTTTGTCACTGACATCAGTGGGAAAAGTGCTGAGCTTGTAGGGCAGCTGACCTCTATTTTGAATGCAATAAGACCTCTATTTTTAAATGTAGTAATAATAATAACAATAACAATAACAATAATAACGATAATTCTTTTTAAAATTTTCTCCTTGAGTTCCGAAGCTGTGCACCCTGTCAGAAACTGGGTTGATATGAAGCGTCGAGTTGGGGCCTATAGAAGATGCTACTTCTTTTCTCACTGTGCAATCCCAGGAGAGCCATTGATAGTCCTGCACGTGGCACTGACCAGTGACATCTCCAGCAGCATCCAGGTACAGCCACTGATGCATTTAGTACACAGCAACGTGCTCAGATTGCAGTGTGCTTATTTAAAAATCCACAATTCCATATAATTTGGCAATATTTGCTTTTGTTACATCTTTTAAGAGATGAGAGAATTGGCCTGTAAAAATTACAGGGATATTTTGTCTATCTTGTGTATTATGTAAATTGAAATTTTTTGCTCAAGAGCAAGAAGAGTAAGAAAAGATTAGAAGTAAAAGAAAATAGAGCAAATGAGATAAATATTTCAAAGTGGTTGAAATTAATTCTGAAAATTTAAACCACGTTCTAATTTTTTTACCTGCACGTACTAATGTCTAAGCAGCTCTTTCTACTTTTTCATTAGATTTCTATTGTCAATGAATAAAACAGTGGGGGAAAGTGTTAATGCATTGAAAAGTTAAAAAGAAAGACCTCCTCCCCATAATGATGATAATAACTAATATGAACTTTTTTTAATTTGTAATCCTTTTTTTCCCAGACCATAGTGAAAGAAGTGCCGCCTTTAGAGACAGAAGATGCAGACAAAATCACAACAGCAATTTTCTACTCCATCAGTTTGACTCAGCAGGGCCTGCAGGGGGTGGAACTCGGGACTCACCTCATCAAAAGAGTTGTCAGAGAGCTGCAGGTGGGTGTGGCAGGGGGACCTCAGGGTCTGTGTGCCCAGCATGGTTTAGTTCCCAACTGCTGTCACTGCTCAGGCCAGGAGCTGCTGGGGCTTCCCCTACACCTGAAACTTCTTCCCAGGGCAGCCTTTGGAGGTGTGGAGAGTTGGAAGAACATTTCCTGCTCTTGGTTGATGTCTGCCAGATGTCGATTCTGTTCCAGAGTTGACATGTGAATTCCTTGTGTTTGCCTAAATCCTGTGTGGGTTGCCTGAAGTCAAATGAGAACCTTTCTGTTGAAGGCGGCTTTGACACAGCTTTATTCCGCAGTGTGGGCTCTGGTATGATTCACTGTTGCCTCTCAGTTGTGTGGGAAGAGCCTGATCAACATACTCTCTTCAAAGTACCTGACAGTGCCTTTTCCAAAATCTTACAGCTGCTCCAGGAACAGAAATACTTCCTGTTCATTAATTAGTTCCTTGTTTTGTTTGTTATATTGAATTGCCACTGGTTATTTATGCAGTGTGCATGCATGCCCTGAACACCTCTATTTAGAAAAATAAAAAGGGGAGAGATTTCTTTGCCCAGGCATGGCTTGCAATATAGTAAAGAAAATGTCTTAAAAGGCAAAAGAATCTTTTACTTTCTGCCAGTCAGTTCTCTGAATTCAGATAATATCATTGCGTGCTAAGGGATTATTGTTAATAGCCTTAGTACTTGTAGAAACTTCTTCCAAGCAGCTGGAGAAAGGACTGAAAATTCATGTACAGAGTGGTGTGAAAGAGACAGTCACATTCCTGCGCTGAGCACATTATTTTATTTAATAGTCTTTACTACTTAAATTGCTGACAAAGCTACCTCTTAAAAGTAATGATCACTACTTGTGTTTATATTCATTGTTTCACATCTGGATTAGCAACGATGTCTGGAAAACTGTGATTTAGAACTTCAGTTCCGCTCACAAAAATAACTTAAAATTGGATGCTCCAAACTTCTACTGCCAGAAAGTGATAGATTACTTAATTGCTGAATCATAGCTGGCTGCCCTGAAGTTTTTTTATTTTGTTTTATTTTTAATGGATATTTTGGCTGAATTTTGTTGCTTCTTGCTTTTGGAATGGCTTTTAGATTAATTGTTGAAAATGCAGTAGTCCAGGTATAATTAGGCTCTGCCATCTGTCTGATCTTGACTGAGGGGAAATTGGAATAAATTCATGCAGTTATCTGCTTTTGCATCTGAAAAATAATTTCTGGATAATTGAGTTGCTCTCATAAAATAACCCTATTGACATTGTATTTGTCCATCACTAATTGCTTGCAACACCAGCAAAGTTGTGAGTTATAAAGGCAAACAGACACATCATACTTAGATAACCTAATGCAAGATTTAAAATTTGGTGTGTCCAACAAAAGGGTGTGTTTTGTATTTATACTTAGGACAAAGCTTTTACGTTTCAGTTTTGTAAAATCCAGCCCCTCTTCAGTGTTTATCATAGGAAACCCTTTGCTGAGATGCCTTTAACTACATTTTAATCATAAAATTAATGCCTCAATCTTAAACAACTTCTTTAATATTGAAAACTGAGTGCTTTCCATGCAATGCCAAAGGTGGAGACCTTCCTCCCTACTCAAATTTCCTACACTGTTTAAAGGTGTTGTGAAAAACGTGCTGGTAGGCAATTGTAATGTGGGAATTGGACATGGACTGAAGTGTTTATATATAGTCTGGATCTAAAGGTACAACAACCTCCATGCATTGCCTCTACACCATTCCTGTTTGGAGTGGAACCACTGCAGGGCTGAAGAAGACAGGATAATCCAGGAATATTTATCCGTTGTGGATGTGGCTGTCTAAGAGTTTTTTCTTCACTCTTTTGATGTTAATATTTTTCTCTTTCCTGTTCCTCCCACTCCTTTGTGCTTTCTCCACTTTCATCCCAAAGTATTGTCCTCGAATTTGTAGTCTTGAATCGTGCAAGAACCATCTCCCACTGCATATTTTACATCCGTGAAGTGACCCTAAATCATTGTCCTGTTGTTCCCAGAATTATTTGATGCACTTCTACAAGGCCTCCTCATTCAGCTTCAGTTGCAAACGTTGTGCCTCCCATCTCAGTGGCCTTCATCCCTCAGAGAGAAGCCCTCTGTATTTCAGCTTCAAAATACTTCCACTGTGGAATTTCTACAAAGTCAGGATTGTTCAGGGCAGAGGCAGGGCATGCAATGAGTAAATACTCTTGGCAGCCTGTTTTGCCTGGCTCCCAAAATTCTGGAAGGCCTTTTTCTGTGGATTAATTGCTCACATGTGCTCTGTTTCTCTCTGGTTGGGTGTAAGCAGAGGACTTTGCAAGGTTGTCTCTATTCAGGTTGGACATAATTCTTTGGAGCAGAAGGGACAAATGGTGCAGCAGGAGTGCTGAGTGGACTTGGTGACAGCAGCTGAAACAATACAGCCTCAGCAAAAAAAGTCCTGGGTCAAAAATTACATCTCATTAAGCCAGCGTCCAGCAGCCTTTGTTAAAATAGATGGGTGAGGTCTCTGATAGGAAGAGGATTTTTTATGTCCCCTTTGCATGGCTTTGCAATAAACAAATCTTTTTTTCATGTGCTGCTAAATCACCAAGTGTTCCAGGTTACAGAAGTTGAGACTCTCTAATTTAACTGATAATAAAATGCCTTGGGAAGCGGAGAGCATTTGAAAGGGCTGAGGATTTTGTTTTTCATTTTATTTAAATTGATGATTAAGACACTTTTATAACGTGCCATTTGAGTTAACTTTTGTGGACATCCGTTTGATCTGCAGAATTCTATTTGATTCATGTTTTCCCAAGGTGCTGCAAACTCTTAAAACTTCTTTTATCCTCCAGTAAAAATCCTTTACCTGACTTTTACCTTAGCGTAACCTGCTCTGACACTTCTGCTTGTAAGTGCCACTGTAACCTCCAAACTGAAATCCCAGCTGTCACTCTTCATGAGGAAAACTCCAAATTGGACCTTCCATGAATGTGTATCATTAGGTCAGGAAAAGGCGTGCGCAAAGTTAGGAGTGTGCTGAGAACCCCTCTGCACTGAAGCCTTCACCTGACAGGATTTCAAAAAACTGTACTGAAACCTTAATCTAGCAGGTATCTAAACTAAAAAATTATGGCTATGAATTCAGTATGGAGTCCCATACTCCTTAAAATCTCACTAATGCACAACTAAAATAGAATTTAATTTTTTAGAAATCTTCTTTTTGAGCAAATGTTTAGCAAATTTTTGCTAATTTGCCTGAACTGGTCACATATTCTGCTAAACGTGAGCCCGAATGCCAAGCACTGATTCCCTCCTGAAAGCATTCCTTGCAAATGAGTTTTTCTTAGGATTGTTGGGAAAAGTGGTGAGGGTTACTGCACCCCAGTGCTGAGCACTGTTAGTTTGAGGCACCGTGTACAAATTGATGGCCACTGCTTTGGGCTCTCACTAATTTAAGCAGATGGAAAATGGATAAAATGGAGGCACAGAAATGGATCCTCAGTTTCCTCTCCTTCTATGTGCATAGTTTGCAGTTGGAATCCTTAATCTTTACCTGGACATTAAGATCTGGCATTTGCCACAGGAATTGTTCTGTATAATTGGGTAAAGGTGAGGATATTCTGGAGATCAGAATTGGACCTGGTGTCACCTACAAAGGGCATCCTGGGAGAAATTGTGCTGCTCTCAGGAGCAGATGATTCTTTTTTTTTTGGCACTTTCTTGACAAAAGTTTTCTACACATAATATAGAAGGGTTTTGTGTACAGGCTTCTGTTGATGTCTGAGCATATCCTGTTGGGATTCTTTTTGGGATGAATTCATTAGGCCACTGATACCACTTTGATCCCAGTTGTCCCTGTACAAATCTGGGAATAGGCTGCGTAGGCATTCCGTGCAGTCTCTTGTTTATATTAATGTATATAAAGCAGGGAGCAGGCAACAAAAATGATCTCTTGTATTTCTGAAATCCAAGCTTGTGTTGTTCCCAGAAATGAATTGGATTTTGAAACTATTTCAGACAACTACAGAAAACCAAACAAACCCCAAACTGAGTGCAGGCAGATAATTTCTAGCCAGCTGATAGGTGCTGGGGAACGAGGAGGTGGATGGATTTCTCATTAGCAGGCCATATAACTCACAATGTGTTTATAGCCACTCTAAAGTCTGTAGCTCTGCAGAAGGTGCATCATGGCAATTCAGTCAGCAGATGACAGACACAGATAACTGTGGTGAAGCCTTTGAGAAAACTGCTTAGGATTTTATAGCCTGTGGCATTTGAGGGAGAAAACTGATAGCTGCTGTGTGACTCAATAGAATGCTCAACAATTGGTGGCAGATTTTAGCTTTCTGCTTGGGCTGTTGATAATTGCTACCTTAATTTGATCTAGGTGACCTGGGGATATCATAATTTCCAAAACAGGCTTTGATTTCATTGATGAAAAATGTGACCTTGGACCGCAGCTTTCAAGAGTGCAAGACAGTTTCAGATGAGCTATGGATAATGGGAGAAATCTGTGCTCTTCTGCAAGGAAAGAAAAATGAAAACAACAACAAAAAGCAACAATCAAACACAGAAATCTACCCCGAACAAAAGTTAGCAGCTGTTTCTTGATGGTGTGTGGGCTTCTGACAGGAAAGTAAACATTAAGGGATCTGCACCAATAGCCTTAGAAACCAGCACATCAATTTAGCAAAACATAAATGTGCTCACTCCACTGCATTTACTTATTTTTCCACGAGAAATGGCTGCCTCAGATAAGCTTCTAAATAAAGCTTTTATCAGATGTGTAGTAGTTTGTACTGTAGCTTCAAAATGGGGTCACTTTCCCATGTCTTATCTGTCCTAAGAAGTAAAAAACCCCACAATTTCCCATCTTATGTTTTTAATAGAGTAAGAGCTACTGACCTCCTGTGAAATATTTGGGGCTGTCTTGGTGAACAGGTCACTCCTGAAAGTGGTGATAAACAAGGAGCAGTCAACATTGCTAGGAATCGGTGTCAGTTAGGAACTTTGTGCTGGTTGTTATTACCACACAGAGGGGAAGGAATAATTCATTCTCACTTTTGTCATCGTGGGTGGTGCACAGGTGCCCTTGGGCTCTGCGAGCTGGGAGATGAGCTTGGAATTGTTACCCTATGGAAGCAATAGACGCAGCTCAGCTCCTGTGTGCAAACCTTGTTAGCTCTGTTCCGTAGCAAACCAATATTTTCAAACACTGCTCCTGCGTGCAAACCTTGTTAGCTCTGTTCAGTAGCAAACCAGTATTTTCAAACACTGCTTCCTTGGCAGAGATGGTGCAGAAGAGTTCCAGAGCTGACTTGGTGCTAAACAACCTTTTCTCTTTCACCTGAAAGAAGAATTTCTGCTGCTCAAATTTCAACGCCATCTTCCTTCTTCCCCCTCTGAGCTTTTAACCCTAAATAGCTGTGAAGAAAACCTGAAAGAGACATAAGCAGTGTGTTCTCAAAGGCACTGTCTTTCACAGGAATAGTAATACAGTTAATTAAAAAAAGGAAAACCTTTAAGGAGTGTAATCCCACCTTTGGGTCAAAAAGGAACGCATTCTGTATTCCTTGAATCCTTGCCTAGAGGAAATAGCCTCTAAAAACTTCTTTTTTTTCTTTTCTCTTTTCATCCCCACTGCACAACAGTAACATCTTTACTCTCTCCAGCAGCACTCGGAGGATTTCTCATGATAGGTCGTTAATTTGAAAACTTTTCCCCGTTTATTCCTCACTCTTGTGCTCTCTGTGTTAAAGAGGAACTTTTAAATCACAACAGAAATGAAGACCCAGAAGAATGCACCCCCATTTTGAGTTGCAGGCTGTTGGAGGGGAGCTGGCTGCTGCTGGAGGATGCGACATGGGAAGGGAACTTCTCATTACGGTGATGGGTTTGTGTTTCTGTGCCTCGAGGTGTGTCTGCAGGTCCCTCCCAGCCCAGCACTTGCTGAGTTCTCATCCATCATTACTGTGCGGACAGGCAGGAGGGTCCTGGGTCATTGAATCTTCAGGAGGGAGCTGTGGCCTCCCTTCTGGGCAGAGATTCATCCACCACAGCACGAGCTGACACGCAGAAGGTCACATTATGTGACAACCAAGTGTCTCAGCAGCTCAGCCGTGTCCAGGCGCAGCACAGCCAGCACTGCTGGAGGAGTGACGGTGGAAGTGATGCTGTTCTTAACTGACTGGCAAAACTGGAAGCCATCAGCTTTTTGCCCAGGATCAAATACCTTGAAATATTTTTATGGTGGCCTTGAAAAACTCACTTCTGTGCCATCTTTCTCCCTCCTCCTTGTCCAGCAGATCCCTGGGTCTGTGGTAGCAGTGCTGAGGAAAGTGTAGCTGGCAGAGGGACACCTGAGCACAATCCTCCTCCTCTGCTGTACTAATTAAGATGCTGCTGCTTTAAAGAGAAGTGGATTCCAGATGTGCTGATTAGATGAGCTGCTTGATTGAGAAACACAATGAGGAGGTGGATGAGACGTGACCAAAGGAAGATTTACTGAGTGTGTGACTCTGTATTGAAATTTTATAAAGTTATTTTGAATTGATTTCTGGATAAATAGTCCTTATGTCCATGGGGAAGTATTCAGTGTGGGATTGGGAAGGAAAGATGTTTGAAATCTGTAGAATTGCTTTGTTCTGTTCTCATTTTTCCCTTTCTTTCCCTCCAGATATATTTTTTTCTAATTTACTTTGTCATTGCTCTTTTTCAAAGGCAAGGGGAAAACTTTCCTAACGAGTCTGAACTGTCTACCCCAAAAAATATTCTTTTAATTAAAGCTTCCTTTCTGTATCTTTGCCTCTTGTAGCCATGGTCTGTGTAAGAGCACAACCCTAATAAACTATTTTGTTTTATCAATGTATTCCCTGAAATTGTACAAAGAGGTGTAAGAGATGTAAAGGAACTTTTTTATTTTATGAAATGCACATGCAAGGAAACCTCATAGTTGGATCTCACAGATGATGTTAAAGACATCAACTTTGGAATTACTCTTAAGAGTAAAATATCATCATGTCCTTCAGAGCAAACTTGGAAAAAGTTTCTACTTTCCTAGTTCCTACTACTTTACTAGAATTTCACTATCCGAGTGTGGTAGTTGTAGCAGTTGTGAGCATGACCCAGTCAGGATCCCTGGGAGCTCTGATTATAAAAATGGTGTTTTGTTCAATAAGATACAGAAATGAGTATTTTGAGGAAATAATTTGCTTTGTTTCCTTTATCTGGTTCTCTAAGGAGCTGAAATGAGGCGTTTCTTTGTACCTTGATCTGCTTTTCCTGTCCCTGCCTGGTCCCAGAAGAATTCTTTGGCTGACACATCTATGTAGCTAAGAACTTCAGCTCAGGGCAGCCAGTGATTTTCTGCAGGTGATGCAGCTGTAAATCACCAAACTGCAGAGCTGGCTGTGTGCCACTGTGCTGGAAGGCGCAGGGCAGCAGGGACGTATTTGGGAAGCTCCTGTGGGAAGGGAAAATGTGTTGTGGATATTCGAGATGGTGCTTGGCCCCAGCCTGTGGGGGAGCCGTGCCAGGCCAGCATTCCCTGGCCCCTGCACCCTCCCGGAGCAGACTGCAGATGGCAGCTGTGTGGAGCTCAGCAGCAGCGAGGAGCTGCAGCTCTCACAACCTGGCAGCACCATCTGAGCCCTGATGGCTTTTTAATGGTTACCTCGGTAATCCTCGAGGTAGAAAAAGTGCCGTTTGTAGTCATTTAAAGACAATTTTCTGCTGACATTAAGATGCCTCTGTAATGTTGATGAATGTCTTGGTTCTTACCACTTCTTCTGTTGGAACAGTAATTAAACCAACGCTGGGGTGGGTTTAGCTCAGCTCTGTCTTTCCCTCTGTTCCTTTGACCCCCCACTCCTCCAGCAGGGTTGCCTGATGTATTTTGTGTTAATTCCAAGAGAGTTTATTCTTCACACTGGTGTG
Source organism: Struthidea cinerea (assembly GCA_013397865.1). Classification (NCBI taxonomy): domain Eukaryota; kingdom Metazoa; phylum Chordata; class Aves; order Passeriformes; family Corcoracidae; genus Struthidea; species Struthidea cinerea. Next base: position 1,019,422 of record VZTI01004617.1, read on the forward strand.
CCCCAAAACTGATACACAGTTTTCCTTATGTATGTTTTGCTCTACATGGTTTCATAGTTAGCAGGTTTAATCAGAAATTAGCAGGAGTAGAGAAGAAGTTTTACTTGGTTAAAACAAGTGTTACACTTGCAGTAAAGAAAATATTCACACAGTCTGTATTTCTTGCTGGTTTAGGGAATATCATGAAAGGTAGCTGGCCTGGATAATGAACTGCATTCAAAACTTCAGGAAATACTTCTTTCCATAAAAATCTACAAATAGTACCTCATGATTTTACAATAGCCTGAAATAATAAACTGTCCTTGATTTAACAAAAAAAAGATAGTTATATACGAAAAATAAATAGTATTTAAATGGTTTTCAAATCTTGTATGTCTGTTTTAAGAAAATATTCCCTTCAGAATCATTCTTTATGGCCTGTGATTCTGTTTGTTTATTTCTGCCTATAAAAGGATAACAGCAGAAGCCAGTGGTAAGCACTGCATAAGTACTTTTATAGAGACTGTGTGTGAGGAATGTCATTCAGTCAGTGTTAAAGTTTTCTGGGTGCTCCCAGCGCCTTCTCATCCCTAACCTGTTACTGCCAGGGTGATATTTCACCTTTTTTTTGTGTCCATGTGTATCAGTTCCTTCTCAGGATCCCTGGTCTCCACCTGCCATAAAGCAAAGGCCATCAGCTGTCCTTTCACTCAAACTTCTTTGTGTCAATCATGACCAAACTCATGATTTTTTTTTTCTCTCCTTTTGTCTGCAGAAAGAACTTCCTCAGATAAAAGCTTTTTCCACGCTTTCACCTATCCCAGGATTCACAAAATGGCTCGTTGGTCTCCTCTCCTCCCAGAAAAAAGAACAGGGGAGGAATGAACTTTTTACAGAATCCGAATGGCAGGAAATCTGTGAGATCACAGGAGACTCCACCACCGAAACACTAAAGAAACTCTTGAACACCAACGAGTGGGTGAGGTCAGAAAAGCTGATTCAGGTGCTGCATCCCCCTCTGATGAGACTCTGTGCCTGGTACCTGTATGGGGAGAAGCACCGAGGCTATGCCCTCAACCCAGTGGCCAATTTCCACCTGCAGAACGGCTCGGTGCTGTGGAGGATAAACTGGATGGGGGACACGAGCCCCCGGGGCATCGGGGCCTCCTGTGGCATGATGGTCAACTACAGGTACTTCCTGGAGGAGACAGCCTCCAACAGTGCCCTGTACCTGGGCTCCAAGCAGGTCCAAGCCTCCGAGCAGGTGCTGGCCTTGGTGTCCCAGTTCCAGCAGAACAGCAAGCTCTGATTAGGTATCAGGGACACCAACAATGAATGTTCCTCACTATAAAGAGCTGTAATCATCTGCAGTGTCTTTACTCAAATCAGAATGTACCTTGTTAAACAAATGTACTCAGAGTTACCTGGGTCATCAGGGTCTTGCTGACGTGGCCGTGTACTCAAAACCTCATTGAGTCACCTCTGGTTGGAGGTTTGTGTTAAAGGGAGAAAAAAATCCTCTTAAATCAGTTACAACCCAGGGGTAACTTGAATGGAAGATACCTGAGCCAACATTATTCTGTTGGTAATAAATTGTATAAGCTGTGTTTGAAAGGAGCTGCACTTCTCTGTCACAATGCTGCTATAGATTGTTCAGAACCAAAGTACCTGGAATAAAGGTAAATTTTGGGTCAAATATATTATCAAAACCATAATCTACAGTTTTATTTCTACAATATCTGTTTTTTGCACCCTCAGAAAAATCTCATGTAAAACTTCCTGGTATTTTCCTTTTTTAAATACACTAAAACTCCGTGAATCCTTGCTTTGCTGGAGCATGGAAAGGCCTTGCATTCATGTTGAGAAATCAGGATCTCAGTATAGCAGGTATGTTATGTTATATTTGTGGGTTTTGGCTGCTAAAATATAATGAGCAATAAGGAAGTGTTCAAATAGGAGAGGAGAACAAGCCAGACTGTAACTTGGGAATCAGCTGAGAAGTTTCTAAATATATATATATGTTATATTTTGGCTCTGGTAATGTTTTAAGTTGATAAGGAGCTTTTTTAATAAAGAGGTAGGTGTGATTTATAAACCAATAAAACAAACTTTCTCAGTAAATCATGGCTTGTGGATTTCAGCACACATCCTCCTTCAGTTAGTAACCCTGCTTGATAACAGTTTCACCACACAAATTACTACAGGACACTCCTGTTTTTAACAGTGGTCAGAGGATGGCTCCATTCTCTTGTTGGCCTTTCTAATCTTTGTGAACTGCCTTAGAATTCAGGTTTCGAGGTGAAATTTAGCTGCTTGTATAAACACGTACAAGCCATTCTTGGCTGGCAGAAATAGAGCAAGAGAACTCTCTCTCTCTGTTAAGCTCTTCAAATTTGAGGAAACCAGGTCACTTACTTCAAGTGAAAGAGTTCTGAAAATGCAATGGTTTTGAAAGATGGTTTTATTTTGAAGCAGGAGGAGCTGTGAGGGCAATTAAATGTGCATCCTGCTGGCTGTAGTTCAAAAAGAGCTAACGCTTCTGCTGTATTGCAGATGGAAATACAACATAATCCCATATTCTTAACAGCTGGACTCGAAGGATAATGAGTTTTTTCCACTTGGAGCCCCAGACAATTGTGTGAGAATTGGTTCAGTGACATGAAGTGGTAGTAGCTTATGAGGAAGGAAAAGCAAAGCTGCTAGTGCTTCGTTAACACTTCAGTTATTTCCCAGACCTCTGCCTGCGTGGATTGCACGCTGCAGAGCTCACAGCTCTGCTCTCAGCTCACAGGCAGCAGGCTTCTCTCTTTTTTTATTCCTACCGATCTTCAAACCAGCAAGATTTGAAGAAATCATTTGTTTGTGATTTGGGCATGGCAGACAAATTCCCACCTGCACCCCGTGGTTCCAGGACTGGTTTCTCAGCTGCTGACCCGTGTGCTTGGGCTTGTCACGATCAGGTCTGTCCCTGACACCTCCTGCAGGTGCCCCGTGTCTCTGGATGTTGAATTATCCAGTCACCCCTGCTTTAGCAGCCAGTTTAATTTGCTGGTGTTCCCAGGAGCTGTGATGTGGGGCTGAGAAGGAGATTGCAGACAAAGCTGGAGCAGCCCCTTCCTGGAGCTCTTGCGGACGGGTACATTTGTTACGTGACATCTGGTCTCCATCAGAACCGCAGCACCTGCAGAGTTGTTTCCTTTGCAACAGTTGTTATGGTTGTGGTTGTTGGTTGTGTGGTGCTTTCTGAGGTCACATCGTCTGTTATATTGATAAGTTAGCAATGTGAGGCCAGAACTCCCACAGTGAGTTCTGTGTCAGAGTCACAGCACCCAAGCGAGTGCAAAAGGATCATTTGAAGATGAAGGTGGGACAGGCTGCCTATAAAAGCCTTCAGCTGTTAAGTGCTATTTTCTTTCACTGGCCATTGATTTTTGTCTTTCTGTTGGATTTTCCAGCTTGTCACTAAGGAGAGATTTTAGCATGAAAGATGCTGAGGAGAAAAAAAAAATAAATATTCACCATCTGTGCTACTTACCAGGACAATAACTGTCCCTGGAGAGAATTGTACTCTGTCAGAGGGAGTCTTCACCGCACAGAAAGAAGAGAGAAGGCCAGTTCCTTTCTGTCTCTCTCAGTGAGTGCCACCGCAGTGCCATTTCTGAGGAGCACAGAATGTGAAAGAACACCCTCTGTGACCGTGTGTGGAGAAGGAAAAGGGAGGCTGCTTTCAGTGGTTCTGTCAGCGAGCAGTGGGAGCTGCTGTGCTGGAAGGGGCTGCATAGAAAAGCATCTCAGTTTCACAGCTGCATCCTGCCTTTGAAAGCAAATCAATAGAAATTATGTTACTTTGTCACTTAGGCTTGTGTATGATCAACTTGGGCCGTTTTTCCTGTCCCAGGAGCGGGGCCTCCCTTTGTGCCAGTTGTGTGGGGTTGAGGGGGATCCCTGCTCTGAGATGAGCCCTGCTCGAGCGATGAGAGGCAAAACAGAGCTCGGCTGGGGGGTGTTCAGTTCTCAGCTTGTTTGCAGGTGCTGAGCCATCAGAGTCCCGCTAAAAGAAAGGAGTAAGTGCTTCTTGAAGCAGACAAACTTTCCATGTATATCTCTGGAGTTAATTTTAGTTATTGACCGTCATGAGCTACAAAACGTGCCTCCTGTGGGAATTCCTCCTTGGGGAAAGGGGTACAAAGGTGTAGTAAAGGTAGAGTAAGGTAAGGGCAGTGTGATTCTTCAGCTGCCGGGATTCACTGGCTTCGCTGGACTCAGCACCGACCTCATTACTGCCCTTCCTGGGGAGAGCCTGGGGTTCCTGAGGGTGTCCCGCTTCCCTCAGCGCTGCAGGGCTGCCAGAACAGCTCCGGGCGTTCCAGCCGGCTCCTGGCCATCGGCAGCCCGCTGTCAGCTCCAGAGGCTGCTGTCCCTGCAGGCTGCTCGAAGGGAGGCTCCGAAATGCCCCGGCGATCTGGTTTGCTAAATGCCGCAATCTGCTGGTTTTGTTCGGGCGCCGTTGTCAAAGTCGATGGGTGATTTGTTTCCCGAAAAAAAGTGGGATTTGGGCTGCCTTGGTTGTTCTGTCACGGTGACAAAAGCAAACCCGAGATCTGTCTGCTGCCGGGGCTGTAATGAACACGTGCAAATGCCGATTTCTGTGGTTTTTACAGAGGAGCTGCCTTCCTTTCTCCGTGTGGCTGTTCCTGGAGATGCCACGATCGCCTGCAGGATGCATTAGCTCCCTGCAACAGCTCAGTACTGAAAACCAGGAGGCTGTATGGCGTTTTTATATTATGGGTAATACTAATCGATATCCTCCTTATCATCTCTTAATTGTGGGCAGGGTTAACACTGATAATCTCTTCAAGGCAGCACCTGCAGCTGTGGCTGAACGAGATAAATTAGGCAGTATCGGGTCAGATTGTGAGGAGATAAAAGGTGTTCTGTTGTCATTTTTAAGAAATGGCAAGCAAAACAGTAATTTTTACTAAATTGTTTAAACTAACAGGCCTTTTTTTCTTTTTAAAGAGTGGAAAGTACAAAGGAAAATTAAAGTAACTCGTTTACCGAAACAGATTTGCAAAATTCTCTGCTGAATGTGACTTTTAAACCAGACAACTCATTAACCCAACTACTGTGGATTAGACTGGAATTATTTACTGAATCTTAACCAGAGTCAGACTTTGGGTGTGTTGAGGGGAGTTGTGGAGAAAGGGAAAATTGGGAATTAAAATGACACATATTGTTTTTGCTTAATTACAAAAGAAAAGGAAATGATGCCAGAACTTTAAATAGGGAGAAAATCATTACGTTATCACAGTCTGTATCTAAGAATATACTTAGATAGACTCCATGTTCCAGAACGGTATTTAAAATGCAATTTAAATATTTAAAGTATGTTTGCTTAAATTTTTAAAATAAATGTTGTTGTTTCTTTTTTTTCAGAGAATATTCTCCTGACAAGATGGCCTTGAAATTTCATATTTTTACTGCAAATAACATTCTCCTAACGAGTTGTGTTAGAGTTAAGAGGATGACTTCAGGCAAAGGATAAAGTTTTAATTGGATTTTTGAATAATCATCTGTTGAGCTCTACCTAAACTTCAGACTGTGTTTGAAACACACTTTGCACCGTAGATCTTTGATGCCATACTCGAAATGTGCAGCTCTCTGCTGTATTTATGGCACAGTCTCCCTGCAGTTGGAGAGTGGTGGGTTTTGTTGGGAGGGACCTTAAAAATCACCTGTTCCACCCCTGCCATGGGCAGGGACACCTTCCACTATCCCAGGCTGCTCCAAGCCCCGTCCAGCCTGGCCTTGGACACTTCCAGAGATCCAGGGGCAGCCGCAGCTTCTCTGAGCAGTAAATAGTCCCATTTTTGCCCTGCTGTTTATTCTGTGTCTGTGCACCCCAGGGTGGGATTTGCTCTCCTGGCTCCGAGGACACACCTGACTGCCTGATCCTCCTGCAGACCCGCACCCCCAGATCCCTTCCTGTAGGGCTGCTCCCCCGCCTCTCACATCCCAGCCTTTATACCCCAGTAAAATTCTTCATCAGACCTGTGATTGTTCAGCTCCTGTTGCTGATCTTGCACCACCACTCTCCTTTTGCTGCTTTTCTCTGCTTTGGCTCCTGCTGCCTCATGCCCCCTTTTATTCTCTTGGTGACCAGCAGCAGGACTGGTGTCACAGGAGACAGTTTGCTGCTATCCAGCTGCAGTTCCCAGAGCTTTACCCTGCTCTGGGTGTCAGGGACACAACTGCAGAGGGAATTCTTGCTCAGACCCTGCAAGCCAAGCAATGGAGCATGCTGGGGACAGCTAAATGCTTCAAAGAATTTGGCTGTCTGATTGCATTTCCCCTGAGCCTGTGCAAGCAAAGACTTTCAGAGGCTTAAAATCAGGACAGATTTGTCCAGCTTTCACAGGAACCTGGTTATCTCCCAGCTTCATCAGCAGAGCACTGGGGGGAGAAGGTGCTAAAGCATCTTTGTGAAGCAGCAATAACACACAGCTGAGCACAGCTGATACCTGTTCCTCCTAACTTTGTTCTCAAAGAAATATTGAGGGTTTTTCTCCGTGCTGAAAATTGTTACTAACCAAGGTATGGTGGTGTCAGAGGTGCACAGGGACTTTCAAACTGAATAGACTCATTTTTAAAATAATACCAGGCCAGCCTAATTAGGGACAGCTGTCCACTGCTTTTCCCACCTTTTCCCAAGCAGCTTGGCAGCTCCATGGTGGAAAACCACAGGTTATACTTGATGAGAAGGAATTGTTCTCTGAGGCAGAGCAGCACAGGTGAGTTTCTCTGTTTCTTGATATGCAGCTGATTTAGATAAGATCACTCAGAGAAACCATAAACCCAATGCAATGTGGTGCTGTAAACTCCAGTTACCCAGCTGGGCCAGGAGCCTGTGTGGTGCCAGGTGAGAAAGAGCCTTAACAGAATGAACGATGTGGGAGTGAAAGCTTTGAAAACAGAACAAGGCTCTTCTCGCTGCTACACAGATTTATCATTTCTTTTCCAGAAGGAAATAATTCTGAGGATTTGAATCTATTCAGTCTGACACAAGTGGCTGAGAAAGGGAGTATTGAAAGAGCAGGTTTTTGATAAAAAGTATATTGAAGTAAGATAAGTGAGCACTTTTTCCCTGAAGTGCTCACTCCTATGCTTAGGCCATTGTTAGTGTGATGAAATTTATTAATTAAGAGGAATTTATTCACCATGTTGGCATCTCATTTGCTGTTTCTCTTCCTCCCTGGGGCAGAGTGTGTCTCTACCAGTCTGTATTCCACGGGCTTTGATGCATACATAAAAGCAGGAGGTAAGGAAACATTCATGTTGTCGTGTATATAAAAACATTCTCAATGAGAATAAGCCGGTGTTTGAGGCAAATACGTGTTTGATTCTGTTCCATGAAGCAATCAGGCCCTTTTCTTTCTTTAGCCCATACTAAACTCCAGGTTACAGGTTTATAGAAGGAAAATAAATGTTAGAAAAGAGAATGAATGAAGTCTGAACTATTACCATGTTCCACTTCTTTTTTCTCAGTGAATTTATTTATTGGCATATCAGTGAGTATAATTCCCCATAACCAAGTTCATAAAGTGAGGGAGAAAAGAACACTAATTAGATAATCTCTGACTTTTATAGGATTAAAACCTTCCTGCCCACAGACAGGCAGCTGAAATAGTGGCTCTGTTGGAATCATCACTGGAACTCCTAATGGCTTTCATGGAGGCACTGGTGATTTGTCTGCATGTTTGCTCATTTGGACTATCTTGATTTATCTCTGGTTTGCTCTTCCTGTGTGTGTTTATTGCTCTTGATGCGGCCTATCAAGCCATGCAGCCCCCTATGATAGCTCTGTGGAGATATATTTAATTTGATTTGCTGCCGTCCCCAGGAGTTTATTCCCTGTCAAACAGCTGCCTGTTGTGGAGAAACCTCAATATAGGAGCACATAATGGTTTATGGATGGAGCGTTTAACAGCCGCCAGTGAATGGCAGATGTCTGGGAAATATGTCCCAAACAACGGCGTGTTCAGAGAGCATTGTTCTGCAACACTTACAGGGATCCAGCCACAACTGCAGCACGATGGAGAATTAGCTGACAAGTGCATTCAGGAGTTTATAAACACCTCTGCTGTTTGAATGCCTCTCTGCTGTGCATTTTAGTCCATTACTCCTGAGCAGGTTCTTTACAGAAGGAGAAGGTCCTTCGGCATTCATTCCTGTGCTCTGTTGCTCTGCCCTTCTTCATCTCTCCCCATCAGGGCTTGTTTCTCTCTCTTTCCACTCCCTCCAAAGAAAAAAATAAAAATAGATTGCTTAAATGTCTACTGGGCATGGCAAAAAAAAAAAATCTGTGTTAACAGGGAATTAACTGAGGTTGCTAAAACAAGAGACACAGCAAGGCACATCATTTGCATGTGTTAATGGGAGTAAGGGAATGACAAAATGGGAAGTGCCTGTGCTCCATCACTGCCGGAGCAGTCACTTGGAGCCACCCTGACACTGATCTACTGCCGCTGGCTCTGTGCCAGAGTACATCCAGTAAGTGAAGTCCTGCCCTTGCTGAGACTGCTTGCATATTAATTTCAGCGGGCCTGGATTTTAGGCGCCTCTTTTAGCTGAGTGATGAATTTCTGTTATTCCGGTTTGTGTGTGGCTTCTCACATCCTCTCAGGATCATGCAGATGAGCAGAAAAACTGAAATGGACACACTGGAATGTCTGGTGAGAATGACATTTGCCACTGGGGTTAGAAATGCTACCTTAAACCTTAATGAGGGGCCATGGGAGCTGGATGCCACATTCCCTAAGAACTGCCCTGCCCACTCTCTTTCCTCGAGGTGCCATCCACCCACATTCCCCTCAGCACTTCCAGCAGTTCCTTCCCCCTGAGGCTCTCCAGGAATATTCCCACACATATTTCAGGGCTCTGAAGACCTCTCTGACATTTAAACTCTTTGAGCTAGACCAGTTCATTGTGAGAAAATATCTCAGCTGATGTGTCAGGAGGGGTCCAAGCTCCAGCATGAGAGTGATGGAAAGGTTCAGGTAACCACTGGAATGGGAAAGGTTTGGGTGAAGAAGCCCTCATTATTGTCCTCTGAAAATCCTGACTCCCTGGATCAAATCCTGGCATCACTTGGAGCAAAGGACATGGTCCATGTCTGCAAGGACACTTTGGAAATGAAGTTGAGCTTTGGGGCCGGATATTCTTAAATGGTTTTTGGTGAATTCCAGTTCCCAAAAGGCCAGAATTCTAACAAGTACTCTTGAAAAAACCCCAAACCCCAAAACAACAGCAACAAAACCACAATGGTTTCTTTTCAAAGAGATATTTGGCGTCAGAATTTTGTTGGGGTGAGGAAGAAAAACTCACACTTCCTCACATGCTGCCAATCAAGTGACTGACACACCTTCCAGTCTCAGTTGAGCTCTTCACATGAAACTCTGGCATATTACTGTAAACTTCCAGGGAATTGCCCTTTTTAAGGAGAAAAAAGAAAGGACAAGTGATATTTTCCTTTTCTCAGCAGGGTCTGTGTGTACACAGCAAGCACATTTCATGAGCCTGTTCTGTGACTGACAGACTGTCCTGGAGTGGTCACATGAGCTCTGGCAATGAGAGGCATCAGGGCTTTTTGAGGGGAAAATCTTCAGAGAAACTAGTCCAAGTAAATCAGAAAATAGTCATAATCAGTAATAGGATTAAAGTCCTGATCCAGATCTTCTTTCATAATTTCTGTAGGCACAGCTGCTGCATCAGAGTGTCAGCAGTGTGGTGAACACCCATGTCTGAATCAAGAGTAGAGGAATAACTGCAAAGAATAACAACATTTTAAGTTAATTTTATTTTATTTTTTTTAAGCTATGTGAAAATATCAGCTGTCAAGCTCTCTTGTGTCTCCTGGGGTCGTCTTAGCCTGCTGACCATGTGCAGGTTTTGAAAATGCATTTTTAACATTTTTGGAGCCCTGACGAGCTGCAGATCTGAGTGCCATGAACAGAGGCTGTTCTGAGACCTGCTGCGTGCTCCTCGTGGTGCCTCCACATCCTGAAATTCCCATTTGTTCTCCTTTCACACCCAAATCCACCTTTCCTGTGCTGTGCAGAACTCTTTGGTTCCGCCCCAGATCTCACGGAGGCTGCCTTAGCTCAAGCCCCCAGAAGATGTCTATAGATCATTACAGGGTTTGCAGTCCATGGTAGCCCTTAAAATTCTCTCAGATGTGTAGATCTTTTCTGTGCACTGTGAAATAATGCTTTGCTACTCTTTAGTCATTGTTTCGTACAGTACTCCAGGCAGTAAATTCTCCTGTAAATTCACTAAATCTCTCTCTGTGCAATGGTAATGCAGTGTCATCTTCTGGAAAGTTATTGCCTGTATGTTGGTTTTGTGGGATGTAGGTACCCCCCGGGATAACGAGGCTGTGGTTTCTGTGTTTTCAGTTGTGTTTGGTGCCTTTGCTGCTTCTTGGGGAGGACAGGAACGTCAGGGTATGGCAACGAGGTCTCAGAAACATTTCAAAATACAAACCAAGTTATCGACAGGGAATAATAAGCAGTAGGGGATTGCAGGAGAAAACTGGATTAAAGTGAAATTATCACAGGTCTCACTTCTGCTGGGTCAGTACCAGCCTGCCCTGGATCTTCTGGTGTCCTTGAAGTTTTTCTTGAGGAATTTGAAATGTTGTTTTTTTCTGCGCTCAAACAAGAAATGTACTTATGTATTTTTAAACAAGGTGTGTTCTGTCTGGGCGCATTGTTCTGAGGAGAATGTTGCTGTGCATTTCCAATGGGCAAAGAATCCAATTAGGGAAGCATGAGGAGGTCTGATAAATACAGAATCCTGCTTGAAGTGGGAAATGAAAAATGTCTGGAGGCACCGAGCAAGCATTCTTTTGAATGCTAACAAAAACCACATTTAATGCTATATGGTAAACTCACCCATGTATCCAAGATGCTGGAGAGGACATGAATACATGCTCAGGTTTTATGTGTTTGTTGCAGCTCATTCTAGGAGTGACCTGGGTTGTGTTTTGAAGCCTTTCTTATGAATAGAGAAGTGCAGAAGAACATAATAGGTTTAGTTGGTAAAAATACCAGCTGGAGAGTGAAAATCAGCAGAACCTTTAGAGGAATTAACACCTTTTGGATTCAGTGGGACTTTTCCAGCTTAACCTGGATATAGGATATGACTCCCTGAGTGTAAAACCCACATCATGTAGAAGATACTTATTTCATAGGAGATGTGAAATAAAGCAGCGCAGAGATGGTTTCTGCAATCCCTCTCTAGGTGACTGGGGGTTGCTGTTCTATAACAGAGGAGTTTATCTCGGAACTTGTCTGAAGGGATGGGGAGCAGCCAAGCATGGAAATCACCAGAAGGGAACAAGTAAGGCTTAAAATTCCTAATCTCCGTTCTCCTCACTAACTTCCCCATCAGGAACCCAAGGAAGTCTGCTTCTCCTCTCATTTCTGCACCACGGCAGCATTTTGTTGGTAGCTGTGTACACTTAAACACACACATTACCTGTTTGTAGAGGTTTGATTTGGCCGGTGGTGTCTGTAATTCTTCCTGATCTCCTTAAGGGGTTTAACCAAAGCAGCACCATGAGTGAGAAGGCTGTTATTCTGCCATGGAATAACAAGAATGTCCTTCAATAAGGGTCATGTCTGTGCTTCCATGTAGATGCTGAAAAGCTTTGGTAGAGAAATTTTTCAGCTTTCTGCAGCGTTCTGTGAGAGCTCTGTGGTTCTCATGAAAGCTATGAAAAACACTGCTATGGGTTTTTGTAAACTGAGTTTTATCTGTGCACCTGGGATCTGTTTTTCAGAGTTGTTATGGTACACAGCGAAATAATATTTTGAAGTAGGTGTTGTGAGCTTTAGCCAATGGGACAGGGGGTGGCTGGTCCAAGATCCAATGACCTTCTGTCATCTTTGGGAACCAAGTTATATAAACCCAATTATAATTAATTAAATAACCACTTTCTTCCTAAACTTGGATTGTGTCGTTACTCGCCGTTCTCGGTACTTTACAGCGAGACTTCCACACCTCAGCTTTTCTGTACTGTACTGTTTCCTGCCTTTCTGCTCTTTGTTTTCACCTTGGAATTGTGTCAGTTCTCTCCATCCCTGTTTGTTTGCATGGTCAGTAATCCAACACGGAACATTCCCCAAGCAAACCCCTGAGAGAGGTCCAGGTGGGACTCACCACACTGCCAGGGGATGTCTCAGAGCCTTCATTTTCTCAGCTGCAGTGCCACAAGCTACGTGGCTGTATGCAGAGTCTTAATCCTGAGGGTGGTCCCATTTCCTTGCCCTAATTACTGATGTGCCCTGATGAATTAATTATGACCAGGCTGTGTCAGCCCGGGCATAACCTGGCAATGATCACCCCAGTGCAGCATCAGGCCGCTGGCAAACTGGGAGGCTTCCAGACAGGTCAGCACTAAGGCTCCACGCCTGGTTAAACCCCCTTCAGAGGCAGAAAACAGGTTTTTTGCTTCTTTCCAATGCCTCTGCAAAAGACTCACTGTTGTCCTTGTTTGTAGGAGACAAACATGCCCGGAGGTTCCAAGGTTTGATTTGCCTGTTGAGTTTACAAACCCACAAGCGCAATCCCTCCATCCCCGCCAGCAGCTGGTGCAGACTCATTAATCGGCAGCGTCGTTTTGCACTGGCTGTGCTGCGTTTGTGGCTGTCCTTCTCCCTGAACAGTTCTGCTCACTGCACGTTTTCCCTGTTTCCAGCAGCCTTTCCTCTGTTTACTCATTATTTACACTTCAGTGCCGCCTGTTTTGGTGAGGTGTTTGATGCTCTGCTTCGTGTGATACTACCTTTGATCTCGTGCCTGCCCTCGCCCCAAATGCCGTCGTCATTCTCGGCTTCCCGCTCTTCGATATTCCTGAACTACTTTTAAAATCAACACCTTTCCTTAATTGCACTCCCTCCCCTGCCCCTCTGCTTTGGAAAACTTCTGTTCTGATTAAGGCAGCCTGTTTTCCTGTCTGCTCACTTTCCTTTGAGGTCCCAGCCTGTCCCACGCACGTTTGGACACAAACAATCTGGGTTAGTGTTATTGCCCCCCTGTGAGCCAGCTGATATTTGGAAAGCCTTCGTGTTCAGCTTTCCCCAGATAAAAGCAAGAATCAGCTTGCATGGATATTTTTCTCCTCCTTGACTAAGCAGTTCTTTCATAAATTTGGACAAAATTAGCAAAAGTATAAATGTGCTGTTGAGTGGTTCTCCTGTAGCAGTGTAAGTGTGGGTGCAAGTGTACTGCTAAATATATACACATAAATAATCCTTGCTCTCTCTCTCCTTCCAGGCAACATATTTTTCCTTTATAACTCATCCCTGGAGAAAGGTTCATGAGTGAAAAATCATTGCTAACTTCATTTTTTGCCTTCACTGTGAATTTCTTTCCTGGAGCAATGATAAGAAATAATGGATGCAATGTTTTCCTTCGGAATCCATACTGTGCAACAAATTGTCTGCTTTATTTGTTGTTGCCATATTTAATTTAAGTGTAATAATTTTTCTCCTTGGCTTATCTATTGCATTTTAAGTTCAAAGGCTCTTCCAAACCATTTTAGGAGCCGGATCAGTTTTGTAGTTAGATTTGGAAAGGAAGATTCAGGTCTCAAGTCTCCCACTTCCTCCCTGGATTGTAAAGCAAAAGCAATCAGAGGCTACAACTTAAACTAGCATAAAAAGAGAGGTGTTTTCTTGGTGTCCCCAAAAATCAGGCCAGCAGAGCCGCAGAAATTCAGTGTTTGTTGGTCTTTATCCCTGTATTGTCAATTTATATTTCTGTAATATCTAATTCCCGGGGGAGGAATGTTCAGTCAATTTAAAGGCTGCCAAGCCTTGCCCAGCTCTAAGGGGATTGCACTTGATGGGTGCTGAGTTAAATGGTGATGTCCTCTGTCATTGTGAGGTGGTTCTGCTCAAAGAAGATTTGGAGAAAATGCCTGGCTGGGCAGATTCTTTTGTCACATCTGAGCAAATTTAGCAAATCCGAGGACAAGAGAATTTCCTCAAGTTACATCTTTGTGACCCTGTTTTCTTCATTAGTCAGAAGAGGAGACATTTGTAAGAGCACAGGGCATGAGTAATAACCTCGTGTTCACCTTTTGGTTTGTGGGTCCGATTTAATTTGGCAGGTGAGGAGTCTCATTAATTAAGGATGGGGAAGCGGAGATTAGGGAATATTAAATCTGCGCCGTCAGGGTCAGGCTCGCTGGCCCCGCTCTGTGCTGATAATTGGTGTCCACCTGGGCAGGAGGCTGGGGGACAGAGTGAACCCGGGTGTGTGAGGCAGTCACGTAACCCCAGCCATCCTCACCCAGGGGTAAAGGGACACTGGGGTGTGATCCTTGCTCTGTGTCAGTGGCACAGGACACCCCTCAGTGCCCTTCATCTCCAGCTGGACGCCCAAACTCATCCACGCTGCTGGCACATGGGCTTACCTGTTGCTCAGTGAACATCAAAACACAGAGCAGATCTTTTATGTGTGTTAAAAAAGCCAAGTCTGCAGGAATACAAATTACCCTTTGAGAGCTCTCTCAGAGCTCTTAAAAGCAAAAAAAAGAGTAAATAACATGAAAATGTTGGTTTAAATAGTCTTTCCAGTATCTCTTTAGATCAGAAGAGGATCTACCTGTTGTCATTTTCTATTCTGCTCCTTTGGGTTTTTGAAAATCTACAGCTGCTTGCTCACCAGAGGTAAGGGATTTGAGGGCAGGCTTTCCTGATTATGCTGCAAATAATTGAGGACCCTTCTCCTCGTGGTGTTCTGAAAGGTTCAGTCTGACAGAACCTCTGTGAATACGGAATCACTGCCTGGGCATTTCATCCAGCAGAGGGGAGCTCCCATTTCATGGCCATATTGAGCAGTGAAATGCAGTTTTTGGAGCATCAGCATGGGAATGGTGACTGCTGAGCTCCTCTGTTTCCAGCTCAGCTTGGCAGGGGGCGTTTGTTTCCCCACTTCTCCCTGCCTAATATTTGCTGAGAGATTTTTCAGGCATTGTTTGATCTCTTTTGGCTGCTTTGCAAAAAGGGAAGGGTTCTGTTCACTGGGATCCTGGCACTGAAGCTGCTTTGTAACCTCAAACCATCGTGGTTCAGCTAATAGTGAGGCAGCACCACGAGGTGGGGATGATGCTGAAGATGGGGACTGAGACTCTGCAAAGGGGTTTTGCTCCGGTGTTCCAGATCTACATGACTTGTTCAGGCCCTGGTGGATTGTTCCAAAACTGACAATATTCCAGTGTCTCAATCCAAGCAGATTCTTAATAAAGCAGGAGGATTTGAGGTCTTCATCTGCAGCATGGTGTTTAGTATAGATCGTGTTTTATTTCTTCTTCTTTAACTCCCATCCCAGATGGAAAGCTCTGCCTTGCCAGCTTGCTTTGTCTCTCCAGATAGTTCTCACATTACATTTTTGATGGTGGTAATTGTAGTTTATACTAAATGAGATTGCTATTATACTCTGCAATCTCTTTAATTTCTAAATATCTTCTTATAGCTGCAAATCAAAAAGACTCTTTCTTTTCTTGTGGGAATTTGAGCATGTGTTTTACTGTATTGTTATTAAATGCCACTTATGTTACTCCACTTGTAGTAGGCAAAGAACAGAGCCTTTTAAAAATAATAATAATGATAATAATAATAGTAATAATATTAATAAAAACTAACTTATCCTCACATCCAACCTAGGTGTAATCTATCTTTATTTATTGCAAAAATATTCGCAATAATCTTTAAAAAATTTGCACATTGCACGCTTTTTTTCCTGTCACCTATAGGTATTTGATATACTTTGGGGCTCCTGAAGCAATATGTCTTAGGCCAACAAGCTCCCAGCTGTTCAGAGCAGGCTTGAACTGATGTTCCTGGCCTGTAGCTAACAGGGTGCTTCTCATGCACAACAGGAACAGTAAATAAAAGACAAAGAAATAACCTGGGAATACAATCAGGAGAGAAGAAAAGCACCTCCCTTAATAAAAAGGAGATTGCATTACACAGCCGTGCCTCCAAGTGCCATTAGGATGCTGGGGCTCCATTATCTGTAATTCCCGAAATATTTAATTTGCAGCTGTGAGCAATCTTTAACGCACAAAGAGGCAGGGCTCATGCAAAAGTAATTTCAAAGTAGCTAAATGCTCCAACTTTCAGCCTCTCTTTATTGCCTGAGATAGGACTGCTGTACTTTAGAATATATTTTTCACACTGTCATGTTCCTTATTTGCTTCGCTGTGTAACTTTGTCTTCTTTCCCCCTCCTTTTTTTGTTTTTAGGTCTGTAACAATCCAGAGCTGTTGAGTTGCCATGAAAGGAAAGACTGCAGTGCCACAAAGAAACCCCTGTGAAGCCGGGGGCTGTCCCAGGGCATTAAGGAGAGGGTTGGGTGTGAAATCCGGAGGTCCAAATCAATGAACCCATTTTACCCAATGAATATTGCCCGGGATTTCCCACCCAGCCTTTCATGTGCACAGCCAGGAAGAGCTGATGCAGGCTGAAGTGCTTCGCTAAATTCCCACCCGTGGCATCAATGGGCACCTATTGCTGTGCAAGATGTGGGACAGTAAAACATTCCCACAGGGACCTGGAATTCCTGATGTACTCCTAGATTCCAGATTTCACAACCTTGAGCAAAAGTGGAGTTGGGCACCTGTAAATGCTGAAAAGCTTTGGTAGAGAAATTTTTCAGCTTTCTGCAGTGTTCTGTGAGAACTTTGTGGTTCTCATGAAAGCTACAATAAACACCGCTGTGGGATTTTGTAAACTGAGTTTTATCTGTGCACCTGGGATTTATTTTTCAGAGTTGCTATGGTACACAGCGAAATAATATTTTGAAGTAGGTGTTGTAAGTTTTAGCCAATGGGACAGGGGGTGGCTGGTCCAAGATCCAATGACCTCCTGTCATCTTTGGGAACCAAGTTATATAAACCCAATTATAATTAATTAAATAACCACTTTCTTCCTAAACTTGGATTGTGTCATTTCTCACCGTTCTTGGTACTTTACAGCGACAGGCACCCTTTGCAGGAGTGACCAGGAACGTGTGTGTGGGAAATAAGGAATGTGCTGCTGCAGCACAGGCGGGGTGGTGTGGGTTGATGTTTGTGGGAGGGACCCGCAGGCTGGCCCCAAACTGACGGGATGTGCCTCGCTGCTGCTGATGTCACCTGAATTACCATGGGTTACTTGAGCTGGGTGCAGTAATGACACACGGGCAAGGACCTTGCTCATCAGATGGAAAAAGCAAAGCCGTTCATTGCGCAGTCAGAATTCCCTAAATCCCAGCACCCAACAGGATATCACATCCTAGAAACAGGAAAGATGTTCCCCACAGTGTCCCCCAATCACCTGGGGCATTGCACAGATTTTACCTATGATGGTAACAGGCAAACAATGCCCTGTAAGGCCACAAACTGCAATGAACACTTCTCACAGGCCCAGGCTGTCCATAAACACACAATCCTCTCTCAGTCCATCCCCGGTGACCTGGATGCGCTCCCAGGGACACCTCCGGGCCCAGGACAGAGGCCCTCTCTCTGATCCTCAGGGCCCATCTCTCTACCACCACCCAGTGCACCCCAATACTGGGGATCTGATCCTAGAACTCGGAGGAAAGATTATTCCCCTTTGGTGGCTCAGAGCCAAACCAGAACGGAGCTGTGACAGTGAGAAGCTGAATTAGTCAGAGGTGATAATCCAGAAGCACTGGCCTGAAGCTCTGCTGGGGGAGTAGGGGAGAGGCTCCCTAGTCCAGGGCATCACACAAATCTTCATGCAAGTTGTGCTGCTGGAAATAAAGCTGTGCTGGGGGTGTGGGGTGCTTTTAACCTGCACTGCACTGACGTGAGAAAGCAGGGGAATGAAAATGTGGAAGCGTGCCTGTCAGAAACCTCGGTCAGTCCGTGAGGTTTATAATGTGCTTGTAAAAATATACCGTGGGCTGTGGGTTTATGGGATGGCTCTTAGGACAGAGCCACAATTTTTTAAATAACTGACACTTAAGTTAGAGGAGAGCAAGTCATAAAGAAAATTGCATGGAGATAATTTTCTCCTGCTAAAAGGACTTTAGCAAATGAAATGTTTCCACCTCCATCAGGCAGCCTCTGATTCTGTACATATTTATTCATCTGCTTAACCTTGGGCTCTGAATTGTTCCACTGAGAGCCCCCCTGGTGCCCTGCCTCAATATCAGTGAGTTAAACTGAGTAACAGCAAGAAACCCTGGAGAGAGATCAGGATGCTGCTGCACAAAATGCTGCACAGATGCACTGTAAAAAAGACAAAAATGCCCCAAAATCTCCCAGGTAAAGCCAAGAGAAAACAGATGGATCTGGGAAGCAGGCTCAGAGGAAATGCCAAAATGTTATGATCAGTGTGAAAGTCAAAAGTCTACGCAGGCCTGGCTTTTGGCAAGCTCGAGCTTACAGAAGGGTTCAAAAGAAGGGGAATAAGAAGGGTGTGTGTCTTGGGGGTGAAGCAGTGAGAAGACAAACACAGGTTCCCCCTGGAAAACTTAAACCAGTGGGATGAAAACTATGCATATCCACAGATCTTTGCAAGACTGGTGCCCATGTGTTCAGGGTGATTTTTCATATGTTTCTCCTTATGTGTTTGGATTGTGTAGTCAAACCTTATATGCTTGTGTGTGGGAAAATAATTAAAGATTAATGAACACGTTCAGCGCACAAAAATTCTAATTATGAATAGGCTGAGTTCTTCAGCTTAGAAAAACGTTAAGGACAGATATACAGGACAGTGTGAGAATAATTTCTGTGAGATTGGTATTGCTTAAAGGCAAATATAACTTTCACTATTTATGACTCTTCTCTCGGGTGGTTGCTCTGGGATTTTTTGCTTTTTTTGGGTTTTTTTTAACAGTATTTCCTAATTTCTTTCTTTCCTATTCTCTGTATGCCATGGTTGAGGAATTACCACCATTAATATTTTATAACCTGCAGAGCATGTGCTAAAACCACGGAAATGTAGAAACAAATCTCCTTTTGGTGTTGATGCAATATTGTGTGGTTCTCAAGGCTGTGCGAAGACAGGATGAGGCTTCACGGGGGGAGAAAACGGGACAGTAAAAATGTGTCTGGCAAAGCACATTGAGAGTTTTTAAACAGTTTAAACAATTTTATCACATCCTGTAGTGACTTATTAACAGTGCCTTCAACCTTTATATATTCCAATAACAACCTGATGTCTTCATCTTATCTTATGGAACTATAATTGGCTGAATCCAGGTACCAGTGCCTGGAGGCCACACAGCCTTATAGACTTTAATGGCTCATTAGGTATTTATTCACTTTAACTTAAACAGCTCAGCCATTTGTGGAAAATGAGCCCTTAAAATAGAATTAGGGTAGGTTTTTTTTTCCTTCACCTAAATGTAGTGTATAACTTGAACTGCCACTGAGTTTAAATTTCCAGATCTGCCAGTTTAATTTGGCTTTGCTCTCTTCCCTTTTCAAAATGGGTGGTGGCTTCGTAATAACTTATGCTGAAGAGCTGTGCTGGTGGTACTGAGCTCTGCTTGAATGAAACAGAATGCTTCCTTCAGTTAAAAACCAAGCCAACCCCCAATATAATGTCTTTTCATAACTCACACTGACAGGTGTCATCTCTGCAGGCTCTTTCAAGCCTTTAATCATCAGAAAACAGAGACTGGAGGGGTCCTAATTAATCTGAATTTTAGCCAGGGTGGTGGGTGGTTCTACTTCGCTGTTCAAAATAGCACAGGCCTGGTGCTACACACATGGTGCACCTTGGGTTGTGTCCAAAACCAGGAGGCTGGGAGAGAAAAAGGCTGTAAGAGGTAACATTGGGTGGGGGGATTGTGATGGCGAGTTCCTTAAAGGTTCCAGCTGAAGCCTCTCTTGGTGTGCTGAACAGGCAAACCCAGTTCTCCTTTAACTCAGTGGTCTGGAAGGCCCAGCACAGACAAAAATGTGGTTTTTCCTGAAAAAAAAATACAGCTGTGTCAACGAAAATGTACCATAACCACAGTGTTGTTGACTGGTTTTGTTGCAGATTGTTCTGCGAGGAGAATTTCTCTTGGGCTCAAAGGAAGATCATTTCTGTAACGGGGTGGATCATTTCTTTGTGTGGCAGCCCCTGGCAGGTTCTCCGTGCCTGCAAGTTTTGCCCAGTTTTCCTCTTGTCCTTCACTGCCCAGCAGTGCCACGTAGGGTGGGCATGGGCTTGTGAAAAAGAGAAAATGATGTGCCATGGAATTTATGGCTGCATTTGGCTTCTTGGGTCACCAGGGTCTCTGTGGGCAGGGAGAGCTCCTGCTCCTTGGCATGCTGGCTCTGGTGGATTGGTGATAATGAGAGGTGAACGTTCTGTTCTGGAGCCAAGCTGCACAATTTCCCACCCTAATAGCTCTATTTCTTTCCCATATCCTTTAGGCTCCACAGCCTAAAAGAAGTTTTATTTCATGAATGCATAAAAAAAAAAGATCTGTAAATTGCTTTTGAGCTGCAGTTTTTTTCATGTTTCCTTTGTTCTTTTCCATTATTTGGAACGGTCTGGAAAAGTCTGTATTTACTCTATTTTGTTGCACAATACACTGTGTGTTTTGCTGGGGAAGGGTGGCTTTGTAAAGGGAAAAAATATAAAGCTCTTAAAATATTTAGGAATAAAAATGGTGCCTTTAATATGAAGAGATTGTGATGGACTCTGAACGCCAGTGGGAGCTGAGGGCTAAAATAAAGCGTTGTGAGAGTCGTGGTCTAAAGAGTGAACAGGATGAAGCTGAGGAAAAGCAGGAGCTGCTTGTTCCTCCGTGGAGAATTAAAGGAGCGGTCAAATACCGAAAGGCTCTGTCTGCTCCAGAGGGATCATTAAGGTGAGTTTGTTACTTTAATTCACTTAGAGTGGTGCTTAAGGACAATTTGTTCCTGACTCCCCCTGCCAGCTGAAGCAAATGGTTTTCTTTTCTTTTCCTCCCTTTTCGCCGGATGAGAGCACAGAAGGCGTTGTGAGAGGGAATGGCCGGAGACAGGAGCCCGGCTGCTCAGCCAGATCCCCTTTCCATCATCCCCCGGCTGTTTTCTGCGCGCTGAACGGTGCCCACAGCTTCTAACACCCCACTGAAACTGATCTCAAGCCGGTGCCAGAGGAATGCATAAGCAGTGAGCTCTGTTTTGTGACGGGGGCTTGGCTGCCCTTTCCTTTCATGGCCGAGTTTCTGCTGCTCTGGGGCTGCCCCCACTGCCCAGCACCTTTGAGCAAAGAGCCCGTTCCTGTCTGTCTGAAATGCCCATTAGTGTCTGTATGAAATGTTTCTTTGAGGTGTTTTCTTTGGAAAGCAATATATGTACACAACTAACCCCTGGGCAGCTCTTAGGGCTGTCCGTCTCCCCCAGTAACACTTTAAATTTAGAAAACCTGCCTCGATGTTGAATTCCTGCAGAGAGCTGGGCTGATGTCCCTTGCCTTGGCTACTGAAGAGATGGCAGGGAGAGCAGGGTCAGGGCTGGAGCTGAGATTCACCCCCATCCTGCTCCATCCCACGTGGGATCAGACAGAACAGACCCCACATCACACAGGGAACAGAGGGACCACAGTCCCTAAACCTCCTCCCTCGCTCTTCCAGTATTTCCATGGCGAGAAACATTATTGGGATAATGGTTCTTCTGGGACAAGACACCACTAAATCAGCATTTCTTCCTAATGAATCCCGGTGCTCCGTGGAGCTCCTGAGCTGGGACCTCTGCTTCACGTAAAGGAGCCGTGTTGACATAATATATTTAGACTTGTCTAATGTGTTTGACTTAGCACTGCACAACATTCTGATTAAAAACAATTATCGCCGCGCAAAATCGGCGTGGCACATATTAAACGCTCCCAAACTGCCTGGATGATAGCTTGCAGAGGGGAGGAATCAGCACTCAGGGGAATTTTCCAGTTCCCTCTGGGGTCTCGCCGTGGGCTGGGCACAGAAACTCCAGTGAAGTTTGGCTGTCCTGGATGGGCTGGGATAGAGCTCGTTTTCCTCTGTGTTTGGAGCTCAGTGTGAGGATCATGTGGGCAGCACGCTGATGGTTTTGGTCATTGCTGGGTGGTGCTGACCCTAAGTCGAGGCCTTCCCAGTGGCTCGGCAGTGAGGAGGGGCAGGAGGGGCCAGGAGCGAGCACGGCTGGGACAGCTGCCCCAAACTGCCCCCAGGGACGTCCCACACCACAGAACATCCTGCCCAGTACGGGAACATCCTGGGGGAATTGGCTCTGGGACAGGTGGCCCAAACCGCCCCCAGGGATGTCCCACACCACAGAACATCCTGCCCAGTACGGGAACATCCTGGGGGAACTGGCTCTGGGACAGCTGCCCCAAACTGCCCCCAGGGACGTCCCACACCACAGAACATCCTGCCCAGTACGGGAACATCCTGGGGGAATTGGCTCTGGGACAGGCTGGGCATCGCTCAGGGGGTTATGGGCAACTGTAGCGGGCATCCCTTGTTTTTGTAGGGTTTTATCTCTCTCTCCCTCTCCCTCTCCTTTTTACTACAATTTAATTAGTGGTAGCAGCGTACTTTGCATTGTTTCAATTATTAAACTGTTTATCTGTCTTTATCTTGACCCATGAAGTTTCCATCTTCTTTTCTCCCCCAGTTCTGCTGAGGCAGAGGATTGAGGGAGTGGCTCAAGGCCAACCCACCTCTACTTCCTTTCTGAAAAGCTTCAGAACAACTTGCTGATGTGGAAAACTCAAGGCAATCACGGCATTATCTGGCTGGAAGGAAGGTTCTGATGTGCTTTAATTAAAGCCCACGTGAGGGAACAGCTTGAATGAGGCACAGCAGACATTTCCTTAATTTAACAAGCCAAGGCAGGATGAGATCCAGTTAATTTTGCTTCACCTATAATGACTCATTCCAATTGAAGTTATGGCCCTGCAGGTCAGTGGAAAAATAACTGCCCTGTGTTGAGTTTGAGCCAAAACACAGTAACTCAGGGACTGAAGGCAGGATGGGACCTGTGGCAGAAAACTGGAGCCAGCAGAAATCCCAGTCAGGCTTCAGGTGCTAAAATTTCACACAGAGACCTATAACAGAGTTTTCATTATTCCACCATCTTAAAACCTGTCCTAGCTCCTGCCACAAAACATGCTCAGGATGCAGGAGATACCCAGGGACACGTTTTGACCTGGATTATACTGGAAGTCACAGAGCTGAAGGTAGCGTTCCCTTCTGGTATAAAAATTCCATGAGGCTGAATGAGATCACAGCCTGTAATGACAGTGCTCGCTGTCTCCTAGCACCACAAATGATCAGGAGCAGAATTATAGCGTGGTGATTTCATGTCAGAGGACAATGCTTTATTAGAGTTTGATTTACTTGGCAATTTAAGTACGCTGAATCAGAGCAGGGGAAAGTGCTTTAGAAGTAATTTTTTCGTTAGCTCGGTTGTTTCTGTTTTGTTCCGTCTTTATGGTGACCTTCATCAGGGTGGAAGGGATCCTGGAAAACAAGAGTAGGGGTTTTTTAAGCTGTGATTCACCTAAATATAACACTGGTGAAACAGCAATGTGCCAGGGGGACAGAGAAGGTCTAAGGGACGTGGAAAGAAGGCGATGACCTAAATATAAACATGAAATGGGTTCTTTTCCTGACTCCCGTGAAGATGATAACAGCTCCTGTTGATTGCCAGCTGCCCACTGTTAAGTCACATTTAATTACTCAAGTGGGAATTGACATCACTTCGTTTTCCCATGTGTGAGGTAAAACTGGTCTGGTTTAGGAAGGTAGGCTCTGCACAGAGTCCAAAGGAAACAATTAAACATCTCCAAAGATGATCCTCCTGTCTTGGGTTCCTGAGGCTGGTGGGCTAGCACAGCTTCTGGAAACACCTGCGTTCCTGCAGGTAGTGAGGTGCATTCTGATGCCTGACTGTGGGACTCCAGCAGAAGCACCCTTCCGAGCTGGTGTGAGCAGCCCTGTCCCTCTGCCCCTGGGTTCTCATTCCCTGCTGCCCATTCAGCAGCTCCAGCTGTGTGTGGAGCTGTGCGTGATCCCCGCCCTCGCCCCTGCTCCGGGGCTGGGCTGGAAGGATGGGAGAGGGTGGGAGATAATCAGAGCAAGATGGGCAGGCAGGGGCTGCAGCTCAGGAAATCTTTAGCTTCCCATGAAGGCTAATTTATCCTTTTGTCACAGGCACATCAATTCCATGCCAACACATCCTCTGCTATTGCATTTTCTGTCAAATTAACCCCCCAGCACCCCGCCCTGGGAGGTACCACTGGTGTTCCTGCAGCACTGTGACACCACCTCTCAGGGAATGCATTGCCCGTGGGGACACCAGAGGTTAGTTAAGCAGCATTTCTGCATGTTTGACTACCAATTTGAGTTAATTAATGGGCTGCATGTGATCTCTATTAATTAGAGCATGCTCAGGCCTTGATGAAGTGTGTGTCCTTCTAGCACAGCATAATGGCTTCACAACACCCCTACAAACTGTGGTTAATTAGAGGTGCATTAGGATTTCAGTATTTAAGGGAAGAGGAGCAAAAAATATAAAATACCTTTTTTAAATGACTGTAAAATGGTTCTAAGAAAAGTTTTCCGTGAAGTGAAGGTAAGGATGGGGTTTTTTTAAAGATGAAATTATTTGCTGGAAACAATTTGTCCCTAGTTTGACAGCTTTGCTCTGACTGTATTATCTGTGGGAAGAACAAGCTTGGGATAGAAAAAAACGGGCAGGGGGACACATTGCTTCAGTGGAGAGGAGGAAAGGCAGTAATCTATAGTTGCTATTTCCTTATATTTCATAGTCAGCCTTACCCAGCTGTGTGAACTCCCTGTGAGGGCTCAGCTCCCACATCTCACAGCCCCAGCTCCTATCAGAAACCCTGGTTTTTTTCCTGCAATTCACATTTCCTGCTCCTTGTCCTTGGTTTCAACCCATTTGGTGCTGCCCTTAGAGGCAAACCCTGCCCACACTCTTCAGGCTGAAGACCACACATTCAAAAATAGGGACAACTAATTAACCTTTCATTGGTGGTGAGTGTTTCCTCATTTTGATTTCCCTGCCATTAGGGCTGAGAGCAGGATTATCAGGTCAGTCTCTGGGTTTGTGCCAGTTTGGCTCCTACCTTTGTGCACTCCCACAAAATTTCCCGTGATTGGTGTGGGGTCCAAGCAGCAGCTTCCCAGTGAATGTTTGTGTTGCAGCTATAGAAACTTCCACGTTTTTTCTTTCTGTGTTGATGCAAACCCTGAAGTTCTTTGCCCTTATGCTGGCACAGCTGCCCTCACAGCCTACGAGAGTTTAGGTCAAGCACAGAGAAGGTCTTTGTTCCACTGGGCTCCATAAAATTCTTGAAAAATAATAGCACTGAGCACTAAAGAGAAAGGTTAATACATTTCCTGTTTACACATGCATAAATTATACATAATATTTAATAAAATTAAAGTTTGATGAGCTCTGTGGAGCTGGCGATGCTTAAGTGAGAGTTTTGCTCTTTCCCCTCAGCTATCGGGAGCACAGAGTCCTTCTGCACCATTAGGAATTGTGTGTTTACACTGATTCCCTGCGGCACCGGTTGAACTCTTCAACTACTCCTCTCCCAAGGATGAAATCCTGTGGCGTGGAAGCTCCAGTGCAATGGTAAGCTCAAATAGAGATGTGAAATTAATATCAAAGCGGATTAGAGAGTATTTGCTCAGCTATTGTCTAGCCAAGTCGTTTTGCAGGGTGTGAAAAGCAATCAGCTTTGTTTTAGGAGGGCTCTTTCACTTAGCAAGCATCTTGATTAAGACAGATGCAAATGCAGCTCTGGCTATGTTTAAAATGGTGGCTGATCACGACTCTTTTAATCTGAGGCCTAATTTCAAATGGCTACAGGAAATGGAAGAGTTGCTGGGGAAAAAGTAGCATGTGCTGTGCGGATGAAGCATTTGCCTGGGTAGACAAAGAGCTTTCAAAAAGAAAAAAGAGGAGAAAGCCAGAAAAAAGAAAAAGCAGCAAAAAGGAAGAATTAAAAAACCCCTGCCACCTCAGTAGCACCTGAGATTACTCAATATTTCTCCCAACAAAGCAGGAGGAATGATTCCCAGCGCTGTTGAATCAAACCATCATAAAAGATGTTTTAGTGCGCTGTAAAAGCAAGATCAACTTTTCCAGTTCCCTGCAGAAACAAGTGCCAGCCTGGCAGCACAGCAAATTTCTCCTGCCCTGACTCCTTTTCCTTAAACCTCGCTAGAGTGTGGCCAGCAGCAGGACACACGCCTGAGCCGCCTCCCTGCTCACAGAACACAGGGATGTTCAGAGCATCTCATCCCTCTGCGGGCCCAGCTGGGACACGGGGATTTCTCCCTTTTCCCGGACGTAGAAAGGTGGGAAGGACCAGCAGCAGTTTAGGATTCACCTGTCCCCTTCAGCACCAAGAGGGGAGGTGGAGGTAGATGAGGAGGGGTTAATTTTGGGAGCTGGGAGCAGCAGGAGGAGGAGGAGGAGGCAGGAGCACAGAGCGGCTCTTCCCAGTAGATGGCTCCGTGGTATTCCAGAGCCTCGCCTGGTCTCCATCAAACCTTTTAACTCCAAACAGATGCTCGGAGCTTTGCCTTTTCGTTCGGGCACCGGTGTCACACTGAGGTGCCTTTTTTTTTTTTTTTTTTATGATTACTGCTTTTCCCTCTGATCATAACACGCGAAACGCCAGCAGAAACTTCCACGGTGGAATCCCAGGGCACGGAATAATCCAGCCCTGGCCTGAGCGGGGACCAACAGCTGATTCAGCCCTGCTGAATTATTGGCTGCACGTCTATCCAGCTAGAATTTAACAAAGCCAATTAAACCTTCGGTGTAACACAAGGGTACTTCACAAATGGTATTCCCAGAGTCAGAATTTTTGTTGTTTTGGTTTTTGGGTGGTTTTTTTTTTTTTTTTTTCCGCAAAGAGCACAATATGGGATTGATGAGTCTTGTTATTTTGCCTGTAAAGAGAGGTCTTGAATGCTCTACAAAAGCCTGCCAAGTGCAGCCATTCAGTTCTACACCACGGAACCAGATGAGTTTTGCTCGGGTTATAAAATGCATTAATTCAAGATTATACCCCTGTATGCTGTGGAACATATGTAGGTACAGCACAAAGCTGACAATTTGTCAGGCCCTTTTCCAAGCCCTTTTCATGAAGAATGAGGTCCCATTTGGATCAATTACAAGTGAATAGGCATGACACGCTGAAAATCATGCCTTTGTTGCTTAACAGTGCAAAATATTGTTGGTATAATTATTTTTGTGTAGTCCTCTTGCCCTGTGGCACCGATCCAAATGTGAGTCCAGCTCGACCTGGCTCTGACCCAAGACCACTCCACATCAGGCCCTCAGGATCCTAATTCTCGCATTCAACTGACTATGACCAGTGTCTGTGTGGTTTTGGTTCAACACAGACGGGTACGTGCAGGGAAATCCGAACATTTTTCCAGTGTCAGTGGTGTTCTCCAGAATTTGCTCACATCTCCTGCGCCATGCCTGTTCTTCATGGATTTCTCCTTTGCATTTGATGCGCTTTTAAATTCTATATTCCTGAGTGTCATTTTGTGACGCTGTTTCTCCCCTTTGGCCCCTGATATTTTTGGGGCTCTTTGATCATTCTGATTTTAAACCCCTGGTTACACATA
This sequence comes from Struthidea cinerea, assembly GCA_013397865.1. Taxonomy (NCBI): domain Eukaryota; kingdom Metazoa; phylum Chordata; class Aves; order Passeriformes; family Corcoracidae; genus Struthidea; species Struthidea cinerea. Next base: position 1,047,067 of record VZTI01004617.1, read on the forward strand.
AGCAGCCAAACTACCCAGCTTTTCTCAGAAATAACTTGCAAGAAATGCCTCTTTGTGCTACACAACATAAACAATGGCTAAAATATGCGGATCAGGAAAACTAATGATGTGTAATACTACAACGTTTTAAATGTCTTAATTTAGTTTATAGGCACTCCAAAAAAAAAAAACAAAACCAAACCACCAAAAAAAAACAAACCCAACTCAATTAGGGAGCCAAGCATCAATAACGTGAATCTGCTCTAGCTGAGTAATCACCTCTCTGTGATGAATTCTTAAATATTAATTTGCTGTGTGCTATTCATCATGTGCAGCAGTGAAGGCAAGGCGAAATCAAGGCTCCAAAAGCAGGGAGTATATTTTTTTTTCAGCCGAGGCGCAGGGTTGCCGGTTCTTTAGGCTGGCATGCCCCCCTCTTCCTGCCACCCATGGATCTGACCCAGCTCCCAGAGCCTGTTTGCCGGCAGGGGAAGGGCTGAGGTGACATCCCTGTGTCCCCTTCCTGAGGTGCAGGAGCCAGCCCGAGGTGCTGCTCGGTGGGAGCGGGAGGTGTGAGTGTCCCACGGGTTTATCCATGTGCTCCCGAAGTGCTGCAGCATTCCTTGCGAGGTGGCCAAAGGAATGCTGATGGGTTGATTTTTGCCCTCAGCAGGGAAGCGCAGCTCCTGTCAGCGGAGGGGTCAGGGAGTATCTCTGCAGAACAGCTCCTCTGTGATCAGGGTGTGATTGAAAAGTGCAGCAGATTAGAGATTTAGACCCAGCTAAACTCAGCTGAGGGAGGTCAGACACTGAAGGTACTTCAGCTGCAGTCCTACACAACAACCCTAAGTCACTCTGTCCCTTAGACTGTGTGGAGAAAACCCAAGCATTTAACATTGAATCCTTAAATGTCATATTTATAATAGATGTAAGATTATTTCTCATGCTTTTCCACTTCAGTCCTTTGGACTTCATCCCTTCCTTGTGCTGTGAGAGAGGCAATCAGTACCTAAGACAGATAAGCAGAAGGGAAAAGTGATTTATTTCATACGCCCTGAAAATAAAAGGAACTGATTTGGAGAATTTTCTCCTGTCCCGAGCAGTACTGGTTGGGTCAGGGGTATTTTAATGCTGCTTTCTGCTGCTGTGGGTTCTGGTCACGCTGTGGTCACTCTTTATTGGGGTTATGCTGTGCTCTCTGGATTTGCAGATCTCTGGCTTGAGGGAGAGGGAAACGCCAGCCCTGGTGGAAGTTCCTCTTTTTGGTGTTGAGATGTTTTCTGCAAGTACCGCAGTGTGCTTAACAGGCAGTGCCAGTACACACTGGGGTGGAAAGCAAAAGGAACCCTGCTTTTGCTACTTATTGGTGTGGGATTACTGAGAAGTGATTTCAGCCACTCAGGGCCTCAAGGGTCTAATTAAAGTGACAAGTCTCCAGAGAGCCTGTGATGTTACAATACTGAGTGGCAGAAATAGGAATAAAAATCACTCCTTTTCATTGTCTTCCTGTTAAATGTGTCCATTTGACAGGAGAGAGGCATCAGGGTGGGCGTTTTCGTTCATTTGGAAAGCAGTGGACACCCAAGACTGGGCAGAGAGAACGCTTGCTCATTTTTTATCTTTCACAAGGGTTTATCCTGCAGTAAAATAGGGATAATCCCAGCTGCATTCTCATAGGAATTCTGTGGAGTGCAGGAGTTTTCCAGGGTCCTTCACAGATTGCCTGCGGAGTTTTCCATGGTTTATAAGCCAAGCTCTGGATCCATGGGCGGGGGTTGTGTGCTTGCAGCTCTGTACCAGGTTTTGGTTCTTCTCCCCTTTGGGGTGCTGTGAAGTTGATGACAAAACTCCAGGTAAAATCCCCAGGAAAAGTATCTCCACATGGGCTCAGATTTCACATCTGTGGCCTTTTATCAGAGCCTTCCCGTCCACCTTTGCTTGTGCATTCCCTGTCTGCTCGTGCTTCCCATCCCGAGCTGCAGTAATGACACACGGGCAAGGACCTTGCTCATCAGATGGAAAATGCAAAGCCGTTCATTGCGCAGTCAGAATTCCCTAAATCCCAGCACCCAACAGGATATCACATCCTATAAACAGGAAAGATGTTCCCCACAGTGTCCCCCAATCACCTGGGGCATTGCACAGATTTTACCTGTTATGGTAACAGGCAAACAATGCCCTGTAAGGCCACAAACTCCAATGAACACTTCTCACAGGCCCAGTCTGTCCATAAACACACAATCCTCTCTCAGTCCATCCCCGGTGACCTGGATGCACTCCCAGGGTCACCTCCGGGCCCAGGACAGAGGCCCTCTCTCTGATCCTCAGGGCCCATCTCTCTACCAGCACCCAGTGCACCCCAACACCGAGCCATCGAGAGCATCCAAGACTTGTGCCGCAAATCCATTCTTTTATTGAGGAGCTGCTACTGGAGAAGGAATCACATTTTAAATCATCAATCCCTCCAGGAGCGAAGTCTCTTGGGAGCAAAGATTGCAAAACGAGGCAGCACCCTCAGACCTTTCACACTCTGTGCTCTTTGGGCTGATCCTCCAGGGAACCACATTTTCCAATCCCGCGTCACCCACTTGGGGAGTTGTTTACTTTTCTTTAGCACAAAAATTTTTAAATGATACTTAATCACACCAAAGAGCTTTCTTTTCCTCAGACAAATTGTGTATTTACATACAATTCTCTAATTGCTTACAACATGTTGTCTTCCAAGTGTAACACCTGCTTGGGGAGGCTGCTAATTTAGATATAACAAGATAAACGGTGGAGTTCTGCATTCTGTAAGGAAGGCAGAAGAAAAGCAATTTAAAAAATATAATTAATTAAGATTACATAATAATAGGGATAATTTTTTCTCATCGTCCATGGCAGCTTTCATAGAAAATGATTTATTTTCCTACCAAAGAAAGGAAAATTTCTGCAAAAATTTGGCTTCCTAATAGGAAAGAAATGGAAAAGAAAAATGATGCCTCCTGTTTAAAAAATTAGGATCCTTTAAAGACATGCAGTTTTACAGCCAAAAAAAGAGCCTATTTCTTGGCATGTGAAAGTCAAGGAGGAAGAACTCTCTTCTCCCACTGCCCCTTTGCATCCTCGAGCCTTTCTTTACAGCTGCCCCTGTGCCCACCAGAGCTATGATGGAACTGACTGAATTTTCCATTTCTGCTCTTTTCCTTCTTTCCCTTTGCCAGCCCTCACTGCAGAGACCCCTCCAAAGTATTTTCCTTCCATTTGAGGCCCCCTGCAAGGTACAGTGGGGACTAAGTGTTCTTTGAGGCTCCAGAGGCAAGGCTGGGTAATTGTTGGCAGGTAGAGCTGTGTCTGTCCTGGTGAAATCTTGCAGTTCAGAGGTCCTTTATTGACAAACATGGGTTTCCATTGCCCTTTTTCATCTCGTTCTGCTCTGAGCATCATAAACTAAAGGGAGTATCTGGTTCTGGTTGCAAAAACGTTGGTGGAGATGAAGCACACGGAAATGGCCTGGGCTGAGAAAATCACTTTGATTTTCACTGACCACGTCTTGTGTGTTGGCTGAGAGTGATCTTAGGAAATAACTGTGTGGGGATGTTGTGTCCTTTTTTTATTCCTACCACTCAATTCCATTTGTGGCTTTTCTTCCCCCCTAGGATGTAACTTTTCTCTTCTGAGTACCTAGATGTGCTTGACAAATTACTGTTTTCTTAAACTCGTATGTATTTAAATGTAGTTTGTCTCCTTTTTAAAAATGGAGGGAAAATAGGATTTCACTGTGTCCAGGTAGATGGGTTCTCACCTCCAAGCTTGGTTTTGGTCCATTCCCCAGTTCCCTATGGCTCCAGAAATGTTTTTCCCTTTTGCCCGTGGCCTCATTATCTGTTCTTCCCATTCTTATGAGCCACAGATCCGCAGCTGTGCTGCAAACCCCCTGCCTCCCGTCCTTAAACCCCCAAAGCATTCCCAGCTCCCTGCAGGATACATCTGTGCCCGTTGCCTCCCACCCCCACACCTCACCTGAGCTGTTTTTAGGGGAAGAGTGACACAACCTGATACCCGAACTCAGCCATCACAGAAAGGGGTTTAACTGATCTCTGAGGGCTCGCGCACGAGTCCGAGCAGAACTCAGATGTTGTGTTTTCAGCACTTGCTTTCACCATGGAGAGCTCCTGCAAAGATGGCCCTGTTAAATTCACTGCAGTGCCTTTGATAACTGTGCTGTGACAAATTGTGGTTATGCCACGCCATGCAGGGCTCTGGTTGTATTTACAGAATATTTACAGAGTTGTGTAAAGTCACTTCACATATTTTTTTTTTTCCCCCTGGGGAAGATATTTCACTTTGTGTCCGGGGCTGGCTAAATCCTACATGAATATATAAGGAAGGTGCAGGAGGGGGCTGTGGAATAACAGAGGCTTTTTCCTTGCACTTGGAGTCCATCCTGTGCTGTAAGAAGCAAACAGCTTTGCCACCTGCAGCTACTGGCGAGCCAAAATGAAACGAGCTGATGTTCTCTGTCCTGTTCCAAGCATACAGGTGCCACTGGATGGAAAGTGTTATTGCCCTTGGCAGGGTTGTTGATAGTGCCAGCACAGAGCCCAAATGGCTCTATCTGGAAGTTGCCCTTTGCTCTGCTCTGGGCAGCCTGCCTGAGCTTGGTCACCAGGCTGTGCCTCGTTAACGGGGAGAGTTTCTGCTTTAATGTTTCTGCTTCAGCAATGAATATGATTCAGAGTTCATTAAATCACTGGGGTCTGTTTACTGACTGCAATGGCTTTTAAACAAGGTCTTGGATTCCTTTTGAGAAAAGACAGAGCTTCATTTGCAAGGTACACCAGACTCCCTCCATCCTCACCCATCTTCTGGTCTCTGACAGCTTTATTATCTACTTTTTTTAGAATAATAGAATGGTTTGGGCTGGAAGGGACTTTTAAATGTCCCAACCCTCGGTAATCAGCCTGGAAATCTTCAACTGGATCAGGCTGCTCAGACCTGGAATGTTCCCAGGGCTGGGGTGTCCACCAGCTCTCTGAGCAACCTATGCCAGGGCCTCACCACCCTCGTTATAAAAATCTTCTTCCCTATATCCAGTCAGCACAACCTGTTGGAATCTCGCTGTGGGAAAGACTCAGCGCTGTTGACATGAAAACTTTTTTTGGGGAGTGTATTTGCTAGTTTTGACAGGAAGGATTTCATATCTAAAGTAGAATTGCATCGGTGTGTTCAGCCCATTCACAAAAGGAAGAAAGGCCGTGATCGCTCCTTTGTCTGCTTTATCCATCAGTCAGGATTCCTCTGAGTGTGAGGGCAGGAGGTTTCCATGCTGACAGGACACAAAGTTTTATTCATTAGTGCTTAATTGATCAGCATATTCACGGACCAGAATAATCTGCCTTACGTCCCTTTTGTTGCCTCCAAGATTCAAAAAATTTTCAAATTACTTTGTGATTCCTGCCCTCGACCTCACTGCAAAAGTCTTGGGCTCTTTTGCTGCTGTTACTATTTTTTTTTTTGAAACTTAGGGTGAGTTACTGAATTCAGCTCTGAAAGTGAGATTTTAGAAGTTTTACTCTCATAACTCTTCTAATGCTGTTGCTAAATCTGGAGAAAGGTGACCATAATTTCAGCAGCCATGTCACAGCATTGGCTCTTTTAGTTTTATTGTTGGCTTCTGAGCAGGACTGAAGAGAGAACACAGAGAGAAAGCAGCACCAGCTGAGAATCCCCTCCACCTGAGGTGGGGTCCAGTTCAGAGGTGAGGGAACTGGGAAGCAGAGGCTGTGCAGTAGCAGGGGAGCCAGCAAAATAAGAAAGCCTGGCTGAGGCAAGAGAGAAAAAAAACCCATCGGCCATGCAAATCAGAACATGTAGGCAGGAGAAAAACACACATCGAGGCTCTGGAGTTAACAGGGACTCAGAAAAATCCTGTTATCTTTGGGTTGGAAACGCCATCAAATGCACTTGGCAGAAGGAATTTATTGAGATCTAGCTCCAGAAAATCCCACCAAGGATCCACTCTGACACGTGAGCGCTCTGCATTGTCTCCCAGCACACAGGGATGGCACGTGCTGCACAGCAGGTGACTTTCCTGTGTCTCAGGAGCCCCTCTTCCTGCCTTCACCGTGAGCCAACACACACTGACAACGCAAAAGATTTGGGAGAGGCGGCTTGCCTGATGCTCGTGCTGCGAAGTGAGCATTTCAAACAGACTATCTGGATTGTTTTCATTGGCCATTTGAGGGCAGTTCCACTGGCTTACTGCTTTTATTCCCATAAAACCACTTAATATAATTGTGGGGACTGAGCCATAGCAAAGCAAGCCACGATTCTGAGCCTGTTGACATCACTGTCCAATTTTGGTCCTTGGTATGAACGTCATTAGCTCAGAATGCCCAAACACGAGTCTCAAGCAGCAGTCAATACTTCACTACTACGCCAGAAAGCACCACATCATACATTTACATCGCTGATTAAAACTTGTGCTGCGCTAATGAGGAATGTGGACCAACACTGCTGCACAGGGCATCGATCAGCACTGCTGTCAAAAGTGCTGGAATTCAGAGACAGGGCCCAAGAACCTGCAGCAAAACAGAGCCACGAAGCAGGAACTCTTGCATGCAAGTGAGGGAGTTCCACTCCAGGTTTCACCGGGTTTTGTGGTTGCTGTTTGGTTTTATTTGTTTCTTCTTTTAGGGATGACAGCGATTGTGAAAGCAATCAACCTCCTCATCAGCTGTGCCCATTTCTGGGCTCTGAGGCTTAGAGTTTAGTTACTCAGAACAGTTCTTTCGGAAGACTGGTTCCGTGGTTATTGCAGTGATTTAGATGTGTGTGGGAAATGACTGCTGTGCTCCTGACCCCCAGAGACATCTGGGACTCAAACTTTCCCATTTATGTTATGATTGTTGTGGCCTGGATGACACAGGTGGGATGGATCACATGGGACAGGATCAAACCTATGTAGGCAGAACTCCAGCTCTTTGCATAAATTTCAGCAGGATTTGGATCAGCTCCTCAAAAACAAAAAGGAATTTCTCCATTTGCATGCAGAGTCCCCATCTCCCAAACTGTGCGGCGTCCCTTGGAAGTATTTGTAAACACTTCAGCACTTTCATTGCTATGCTGCTGCCTGTCCAGTCCTTCACAGAAATACATTCTGATTCCCCATTTCTGCAGGGATCTTTGCTTATCTTCTTTCAGCTGTCTTGGCCTTCAGGAAATTGAAACAGAAGGGCTCAGACCCCCTGCCAGTGATTTTGTTTCACAGTGCTCTGGTGCTCTTTATGGCTGAATGATGAATACCAATTTAATTATACTTGGGAGCCCCGGCTGAGTTTTCTTTTGTTAAGTCAGAAGTGTGGAAATGAGTTCCAGCTACTGTTAAAAATTGTTACAGCACTGCCATAAAATACAGAATTTCCACTGTACATGGCTTGTTCTACAGCCCTTCTAAACTGAACTCAATTAAGCTGCATGTCTCCTCTCTTGTCAGAGATATAAAACTGCTCCAGTCACGTGTGGGATGTGGCAATGCATTAAATCAGGAGATTGTCAATACCTCTAAACCATGTCCTAAGGTGCCCTTTGCTGAAGCTCCTTTTAAATTAGTGTGAATGGCTGCAGGAGTAATAAATACATCTCTATATTTAGGACATTTATTATGGGGTGGAACCAAGGGTACGCCACAAAATGAAGGAAAATTCTGCTGCTTTAAGGCTCGTGAGAGATGTTTGTGAGCAGAGGTGGACAAATGAGTGTGATCACTGTAAAATTTCTGTTATGAAACAAGTGAGGATCCTTTATGCAGAGAGATTTTGTTTGAATTTGGTCTTTCTGTGGAAATATTACAGACAACACATGCTTCTGAAATAAGCTGGTGCATTTCCAGAGATTGCAGTGAAGTTTCATCCCTTAACATTGGGAGAATGTTTGAACTTGTTCTGAGAAAAGAAAAACAACAGAGCAAAGCAAATGCACCTGATGCACAATTCCTTTAAATTCTCACTAAGTCTCAGTGACCTCCGTGGGCGCTTCATGAAGCACTCACACTATTCATAATATCTGCTTTTGAGTACTTTTCTCTCTCTTATTGCTGCTTCTTTCTCCACACCCCTTAAAATTTACTAAGCAACACTGGTATTGAAATGGTATTTGCTAATGTATGTGCTCTGGCTGACAAAATGTCAGCAGACTGTTAAACAAAACAAAAAAAAGGAAAATGTATTTATTTCTCCCTGCAGAAGTGGGAGGAGATGAAAAGCCCCATTGTCAGCCACCTCTCAGAGCAGGCAATTAAGGAGCAGCAGTGTACTATTCACATTCAGAGCGTAATTCAATATATACAGACTGCATGCTCACATTCCTCAGCTGGTGATTACACACAGATGCACTCAACAGGTCTTTTCCAACATTTTTACAAACCTCATCGAACTGCTAAGAAACCTCGGAGGGGAGCACGCCTACCCCACACACTCTCTGCTCAAGTGGGTGTGATTTTAGCACACCTCACACCCCTAAATAAATAGAATAAACCAGAAAAACGTGTGGACACAAAGGATTTATATAAGGAGAGAATTAAAGATTCAGCATGATTTCAATTTTAGGCAAGTCCCTCAGATGCCAACAGTTAAAAGGGTGCCCATCACTTCCCACAGGGATGTGGGAATGTTTGGGGAGGATGGGATTACATGCAGAGCTGTGAGGCAGAGCACCCCTGTGCCCGAGCTGCTCTGCACTCACAACACCCAGGGGATGGAAGTGCTGAGGAGGAGGAAACATGCAAAAGGAGGTTTCCTTCCTCCTCCTCTTGGGTTCAAAGGTGTCACTCAGAAATGCCATTATTTGCTTGACGTGTGGGAGCAGCAATGTCTGTGCCAACCAAAATATTGTTTTCATGCATTTTAACAGCTGTTGAAACACAACCAACACTTGTGGTTCCAGCCACAGCTTTCCTTCTGCGCTCTCAGACTGCATCAAACGCGACGTTGTGCTTACAAGACGCCTTGTTTGCTTTTCTGAGTGGTGTAGCAGTTTGTGTCACCAGAGACATCATCCAAAACACGGGGGAAGTTCTGGGGTGAGCAGCAGATATTTCTGACAACAAGTTCAAAGCCTGACACTAATTGGCTGCGCAGGCTTCAAGCAGAGGGCGTGGTATGAAAATGCCCCTCACCATATCAGCACGGTTGTTATCACTTAATGCTCCAAGCATGCAGCACTGGTGTCTCCTGTGCTGCTGTGCTGTCTCCCTGCCTCGGGAGCAGGATGGCAGAGCTCTGTCTGCCAGCACTGTGCTCTTTTATGGAGAGGGAGAGCTCTCAGATGCCTCACGATGAGGAAAAGATGAAAGATGTAAGAAGTCCCAGTGACCCTGAGCAGACCGTGAGGGAGCAATCTGGGGGGATCCACGTTTTGCTACGGTTTTCCTTCCCACAGGTCTGAAAGTTTGTAGCTTCCTTATCACTTTCTTGGTTCCAAAGAGAGCAGGGAATTTTCTCACCCTCTACTTCATTTGCTGTGAAATTGATAAAAAGTTGTAGCTAATGGGAGTCTGTGGAACAGAGATGGATGAGGCACTGGGAGAGGCATCAGGAGCTCTAACACTGATTTATGGGACAAGTGGCTTGGGGCCACATGCAGTTAACCACTTGAGCGTCGTTCACAATCTTTAAATTGCATCCCCAAGGTATTCCAGCTGAATGCTGGAGTCACCAGGCTGTGCTTTCTGCTGCTCCCATTCCTGGCTTGTTGAATCTTAAATTCCTCTCTGCACAAGGCCCAGCTTTAAGAGGACATTTGGAGGGTAGTATTCATTTTGTGACGGTCTTTCCTGCTGTGAAATCTACGCTTTCAGACCCTTTCCCAGCCCCTAGGTTACAGTTTTTCTGGGAAAACTCATTGGACTACATCTTTGGAGAAAAGCCCTTGGGGAGATCAACTGGAATGTTGGTGGGCATCTGATTTCTGCACCTGGTCATGCTGAGTTGTGAGTGGGAGCTCTTCCCAGGCCAGAGGCTGGAGATTTTATTTTTCCCAAATTATAGGTAAGGATGGTGTTAGAAACTTTTGGGAAGTTGGGATATAATGTATCCCACAGGGACAAGGTGGCAGCAATCAAGGGATGAGCAGTATCATCGCTCTCTGAGAGGCAGAGACTACACTGGGACCAGGCTGCACCAAGTTAAAAATTGTGCTGAATGTCGTGTTTGTAATTGTGTGCAAATTGTTCAGCCTGAACTAGGAGCAGGAAATGCATCCCTCTCAAAAAAAGAGATGATTCTGCACCATATGCTATGAAATGGAATTTTCAGGTACTCAGTGAAATTTCGAGTAAAAGCTGCATTACCTCTGTGAAGGATGGTCCTAAAGGACAGCGGGAGGGAGCAGGAGTGTACTTTGTGCTTAGGTGCTTGCAGTCTGATTCAGCTCCATTTCATAATCTTCTATAATTGGAGGTGGTTTTTCTCCATGTCTTGACCGCTCATTTACCTTTGGAGAGGATTTTGTGCTCATTGGGTGGAAGGTGCTCGTTAAGCACGAAGTATCACTTTGTTTAGCTGCTGATTGAGCTGAGGGCCTCGTACAGGTTTATAGCAGAGCATAAACCAAGGCAGAGAGAAAGAAACAATCCTTCAGTTCCATTAGAAATGGAGAGAGGCTCAGCTTTGCTGCTGAGTCACTCGAGCACTATGAAATGCACCTCATTTTCTACCTCTCTGGTATCAGAGCAAGGACTGATGGTATTTTCTTCACATCTAAAATACACCAGCCTCAGAGTCTCCTCTAGCCTCCTACATCCCAACTATCCCAAAGTGTTTTGAGACTTTGTAGGGGGATCATTCCCCATGGGAGAGATGGTGGCAATGGCTCCCTGTGAGCAGGACCATTCTGGAGTGTCTGAGGCAGGTGGGTGGCCCAGAATGTCAGAGTTACCCAAGGGCAAAACTGAGCCCATTGCTCAAAAATAAGAGCTAAGGAGTTCTTTAGTGTTCCCTAAAGAGACCTTTGCAGGTGTGACAGGGATTTGTTTCTGGGTGATGCCCACCAGACCAGCCAGAAGGGTGAGAAACTCTCCGAGGTGATCGTGGCGCATGCTCTGATTTCAAACTGGAGCAGCAAGCCAGCTATGGAGCAAGGACAATTCCCACTGCTCTGAATTGCTGCAGGCCAGGCCCCAAATGCTTTTTTGTATAAAATGTTTCTGAACTGAGCAGCGATCCCGTTCTCCTCACGCTGGCTGTGTGGCCACTGAGCCGCCAGCCTTTAATTTGCTATAGCTCATCTCTCCCTGTCACATCTGCACATCCATCCAGCAGGCTGAAGTTTCCTCATTTCACTTTGTTTCCCTAAAAGCAGCCAGCCATAAGCTCATTGATTCAGACAGACTCTTTTAAGGAACCCCCTACCTCTGCTGCTTCTATATTCAACCAGACACAAGGGTCAGTAGTTTTCCACACCATCATTTCCTCCTCATCTCCTGCTCTGCTTCTTCCAGCCTGGGCCAATTTTTCATTAAGGAGAGCTCAGCAGTAGAAGGAACACGAGGCAGCAAAAGCAGAGTGGTTTTTGCCATTTCCCACTACTGTATGATTTTTTATTTTGAAATGTAAGCACGACATGTGGCACGCTGCTCTTCAGGCCACTCAGTTGGTGACTCTCCTCTCTGGATGTTGTCACCAGCAATCGCAGACTGGGGAAAGGCAATCTCTCCCAGAACTGATCCTTCCTAGGCGAAGGTAAGAGAAGCCTGAAAGGTTATTCATACCCTTCTACTCAGACAGTCTCATATGGTGAATTTTATTTTTTTTAGAATACCAAAAAGTTTAGAACTTGCACCATCAGGAGCCTGTCTAAGCACTACAGTTTATTTCATGCTTTTAAATCAGAGCTGCGTTAATCAAAATATTTGCCTTGGAATTGAACCACCACTTTGCTGGTTAACCTGGGCTGCTCCCTGGAATGCTCACGTGTGGGTTCAGTGAAAAGGAGAGCCCAGGGTCTGATTTGTTTTTGTAGACTTTTATTCTTCCCTGTGTGAGGATGGCGAATGCTAATCCTTAACTGGGGACACTTCTTTGGAGTAATCAAGCACCTTCTTTGCAATCATTGGGACTGGAGCTTGGAGAGGCTCTCCAGGCCTGGCCAGGTGATCAGAGGGAATTGCATCCCCCAGCAGTGCTGGGATTTGCAGCCTGTGAGTGGTTATGTCTGGAGAGGCACCAGCCCAGCCTCTTGCGATCATCTGTCCCTGCTCCTGCTCATGTTGGGGGTACAGTGGTGAAATCTTAATTAAGTCCTGGGTGTCTAAAATGCCAGGGAAGGAATTCTGGTTCCTTCCTCAGCCTTTCCACTCCAGAACCCACAGTGCTGTGACACAGAACAAGAGTCAAGGGTGGCTCTGGACTGTGGTAAATGGCCACACTCAGATTGTGGCATCTAGAGGGGATCTGTGGTGGGATGAAGCGCTGAATTAAGCACATTTTGGGAATGCACAGCTCTACCAGGCTGGGAGGCAGCCCAGGGGCAAAGCCTGAAAATCCTAACGGGAACGGGGATTTCAAATCACCCCTCACACCCTTTTCTTAGGCCTCCTGGAGAATCCCCTCCCAGAAGGAGATGCTGCCATGGGAACAGCAAGGAAGAGCCCTTTAATATTCTGTGCATCGGGTTGGCTCGCTATCAATATGCTTTTAGGATGGTAGCATTGCTGGGTTTAATGATTAAAGATGCAAAAGTGCAGTTCTGTTCCGTACTTCCCAATGAAAATTAGACCCTCCAGAGATTATGGATAAATGACTACATATCCCAGAAAGTAATTTGAGCAAGTTCCAGATCACTGACCAGAAGAAAATTCAACTACTGAACACAAAGACATGTTTGCAGCCATGAACACTATCTGACAGGGTAACTAGATTATGTCAGATTTTGCTTACAGGCAACTGAAAGTAAATAAACCTGAAAAATTACTTTACAGTGTGTGACTGTAGGTGGTGAAAAATACCACTCATGAAGAATTATGATCCAAACCAGAATTACCTTTATGTTCCTAATCTGCTCTCAAGGCTTTCTTTTTGTCTTTAAAATAATAATAAAATTAAAAAAAAAAGCTACAACCTTAATATTTCTTGCATGTCAGCTCAGACCCCCTTGGGTTAATACATTCCGCAGTCTTGTTGTTTACTTCTCATTAAGCTAAATGTTTTATGCAAATCATCTGACATAAAGCCAGACGACCAATCTAGAAAGGCTGTAATTCCATCTGATGAGTTCATTCAACTGAAATCTGTACTTAATTTCCATAATTATACTACCCTATTCTCATAATGTGAACTGATTGCTGCAAAAACACAAAATAACTGAAATGCATTCAGATTTAAAATATGAAAATGATATGTCCCTTTGGGCACAAGAGTTATGTTTTACAAACAGCTTCTCTATTTTCTTTATTTTCTCCAACAAAATATTTCTTTATTTAAGGCTTTGCCAGCCTCATTTAAAGACTATTAAAATGATAAGAGCGGTTTCTAATGCAGTGTTGCCTTGCTAGTAAAAAAAAAAAAAATGAAAGAGGAGAAAAAAGCAGGGGAAAAGAAAAGAAAATTGAGGGAAAAAAAATCCACCAGGGCATTAATAATTATATTCATGCATTATGCTCAAAAGCCTGAAGATTGCCATCTTCCTTGTCATGGAGCTTAAACTCAGAACAAACTGGCTGTGTTCTTGCTGACAAGTCTAAGTATCTTCTTAATTATAGAATCAGACAAATGGAGTTGCTGCTGCACCAATCAGGCATGAAAAGCCCCCGTGTAGCTGCTCTCTCGTGGCTCCAAGGAGCTGGCAAGGACCTGGGCCTTCTTTGGGAAGCTCAAGCCTTCCAAAAGTCAGGCTCAAATACCTCCTTTGGTTGCTCAGAACCAGAAAGGGAAGCCGTTCTCTAGCTTTGGGTTGGGTTTGTGGTGGTATTTGAGGGAATCTCGTTTATAGAACAGTGATATTTTTCATTGTGCCCCTCTCTGCAAGTTCCTGAGGTGACAGCCCTAAAAACTAAGTCACCAAGTCACCAGACGACCACGATTTTATGTATATAAATGTTTTCTTTTCTGTCTGGTTGTCTTACTGACAACAACAATTACAAAAATTGTACTTAAGTGGAGCAACACTCAGGGCACCTGATGGGAAGGGCAGGATACAAAAGAGGTGTTTGAAGAGCTTAAATGCCATTAATCTGATGGTGTCACCAACTCCTCCCTCTCACCTGCAGAAAAGTGCTCTGATATTCAGAACTGTGTGCTTCCATGCGAAAAAACCCCCTCAATTTTATTATTTTTCTGACTCCTGCATAGAACAAGCCCACTTTTTCCTTGGGTTATGTAAAAGTCACTGATCCCTCTCTCAGGTGGAGCCAGTTACCCACGAACTGCAGTTTCCTTCTCCAGTGTCAAGGGGGGTGCTTGAATAGTTCACAATTTGTGAAGACTCATTTGTCTGTCCCCGTGGATTCGTGTCATCAAATCAATTTTTTCCATCTAGGTACACACCCCTGCCTGGTGCTCTCTCATTAGGAAGCAGCGCTGCAACAATTCAGCTCTGCTAATGATCACTGTAACGCTGTGCTTTGAAACCTTCCCTCCTTCTCTGCGGGGGGAAAAAGGCAAAATTGCAGCCGTTTTCTTTCTGTTATGTTTTTAATCATTCCTGTCTCGGGCGTTTCAGAACTTTTCTGTGTGGTAGCTGGGTTTCAGGCTTTGCCTGAACTCCGTGTGCTCTTAACTTGCAAGGAGCTGAAAAATGCAGCTCAATTTTTTGAAAGCTTCCGGAGGTTGAGCGTGCAGCAGACAGAGATATATGATGGATTGTCGCTGTGAGCGGCACTGACGGCAAGGAATGGCACAAGTTCAGGACGGAAGCAGTTCTGATCTTTATTAATTAATTCGTTTTTTATAACAGGGATCGCAAAGAGTGTGTTGAACGGCATAAGACAGTTGGGTGCTCGGCCATCCACCCCTTGAGGGGATTGGTCAAGCTCTAAGACACTTATTCCAAAATATCAGAAGGCCAGAACCATAACAATCCTGCATAACAAACCCAGGTGCAGGATAAGGAGTCAGTTTACAAAAACCCACAGCAGTGTTTTCACAGCCTCTGTGAGAACTGCAAAGCTCTCACAGAACGCTGCAGAAAGCTGAAAGATTTCTCTACCAAAAGCTTTTCAGCATCCACAATGGATGGTGAGAGCAGTTCAACATGCCACGCTGCTGCGAGGCTGGGCAGTAATACTGCTACAGGAATTCTATAGAATGCAGATAATTCTGCTCTTACCATGATGACCTTTCTGGGGAAAGAAAAAAAAAAAATAAAGGGAGCGGAATCACATTATAGCTTTCTAATAAAAATACGAAGTAATCCTGTTAAATTCAAGCTCATCCAGCTAAATCGCTTGAGCTTTCTCATATCCCTGCTTTAAATATCCTCAGCTGACTTTATTGAAATGACAAACACTCCTGGATAAACAGTGGCAGGCCGTGCTCTGCGGGGAGAGGGATGGCAGCACATCTGTCAGTGCTGGGAGATTCAGGCTTACACTCTGCGCCAGAGAGAACTTCGTGGGGCCCTGGAATTTGGTAATTTCTTAAAGAACTGGGGCGAACTCGGGACTTCTGTGAAGAAACCTCCACTTAATGGTTTGTTCTGTTTGTGCAGTTCAGCAGAGCCCCTTGCTGGGACACTCAGAGGAAGAGTGTCACTTACTTAATTGTCACTATCACTTCCTGGAGCAACTGGTTATTCTGGAAGAATGAATTCTCGTTTATTTAATTAGTTTAATGGCCTGGAAGTGTCTAAACCCAAAAGCTCGTTCCAGCTAACTGGAAAGCTCTCTGTGCTGAAAACAAAGGTTGCTCATAGCCTCATGGATTGTTAGGTTTATATTTTTTAGTCGGAACTCAGAAAAAAAAATATTATTCCATAAGCCAGGTCCTAGGAATTTTACAGTTGAGAGAAGTCCCTTTAAGAAACTGAATTGTATTTTGCTTGTCTGCAGGAAAGGCTAATGAGGCCAATTTGAAAAAGACGTCATTTGTTCTGAAAAGTGGTGGCCATTGTAGATTCCTTCATCTATTGGAGAGAATGACCCAATTTTGCTCCTGATGAGCCTGCTTTGGATCCAGCAGTTTGGATTTGTGTGCACTGAATGATTCTGCTTTTACTGGGCTTATTTGCATGGAGCAATTAGGACGTTGTTTGGTCATAAAAAGGCTCTTGCCTGTATTTTCCTGGAGTTTTTTAAATGATAAACTATAGTATTCACTTAATGAGGAGCATAAGAATATTTTTCATTGTCTGTGGCTCCTTGGGATTTACCTTGAATCAGTCTCAGTGTTCTATTGCAACAGTGTTCACCAAATACATATTTTGTTTTATTTTGTTTCTATCTCTCCCCGCTTCCTTTTCCTGCCACTCAAAATTGCGTTGATTCAAACGGGTCGGTTTTATGGGACACAGAATTTCCATGGGTTGCAGCAGGGATTTCCATTGCAGTTGAGCAGAGTAAACCATTAATAGTACTTTTATTGTGGTTACAGGTGCTACCACTTCAATTTACTACACAAATAGCACTGCTTTTATTTTTATCCTGAATTCTCTCTTAATGAGGGACCTGTGTGCCTCCCAGAGCTGTTGGGTTGTGATCTGGGGAACAGGGGGGATGAGCCAGCTGGGATCACTCTCTTGCCACCACAGCTCTTCTCCTCCCAGAGCTGCTCCCAGCTGGCTGCTCTGCCTGTCTCTGCCTGGAAACACCTATTGTTTATTCAGTTTACACAGTGCCTATTTAAAGTAATATCCAACATATAATAACAGATAACGTGGTTCTTCAGTCTTATCTGCAGATCTTCTAAATATCAGGCGCTGGCAGCAGAGGGAGTGGAATAATCATCAAGGAAATGCCTCAGAGGAGGATTTTCAGATTTTCACTCAGGCACGTGCTTCTGCCTCTTTGCAGTCCAACAGGGCTTTAAACCCATCCCTTAAAAAGGAGTTTTTAAGGTTGTTTGTACCAGGTGGAACCAAAATAGTTAGGGTGAAATAAAGAACTAAAGAGAGACTTGGGGGCTAGCAGGGTAACATTATACAGAGGGAAAATACTTAGTGGGAAAGTAGGTATTTACGAACATCTGCAAATATTATTGCATTTTACATGAAGCTCCTCTGGTAACAGCTTAATGTTTTTCCAGGCTAAACGGTAATTCAGTGGTAGAATCTCTGCTTTACTGGAAGATCTTTCTGTGAGAAGTGGATCACGGTGGAGGAGGGAAATAGAGCTGCCTCTGGGGGGGACAAAGGGATTAAATTGAGGGGTGTGGGTGGAAATCTCCTTTGCAGTCTTACATCAATTTTACAAACCCACAAATTAATTGAAGTGATTCAGGACAGCTCAAACCATTGGAAGGTTTTACTCACTCCTGGTCTGAAGGGTTTCAATGGAAATATACTCTGAACAGTGCCTTGGTAATTGGAATTCGTGTACTGGCTACTAATTGAATGCCTAATCAGAATCTATTACTGCAGCTCCTCCTAACAAAAAATATATGTTCTGGAGTGTAACTCAACTCGAATTATCTGCCACGTCCATAGATTCAGCCCCCCTAATCTTCAGAGAAATAATTGTGCAGAGCAAATATTGACACATCTTGTGCACATCAAGCTGCCATCTCCACAGTCCTGGGCTTTGCATTACATTTGGAAAATAAACTTGGTTTTAATTTTTCTCCAAACATCATATGATAATCCCTGCTTGTTTGCTTTCCAGTTAGTAAATTAGTAGACTCCTAATTAAGTTCATATGCAAAGTGGTTATATCAGGTGCCCATTTCAAGTGTTAGAACTTTTGGAAGTCCCAGAATTTCTCGTGGCCTCGAGTGACACCCCCATCTGCATGAAGCCAGCAGTGTTTTAAAGCCCTTTAAGTTCATGTGCTGCTGCCTAATGGGTTTAGTAACAGATCTTGCAGGGCTGGTATGAGGTGAGCCTGAGGAAGCCTGATCAGGTTAAGCTGCCCAAGTTCCTTGGGACCATCACCAGGGTCTCAGTCTGGCTGCGAATTAACACAACCAACCCCACACACAGGACCTTAAAGCTTATTATGGAGGTGAAGTCAAACACTTGCCCGCAAGTCCCAGTCCTGGATCCTTCGCCGTGAGCTCAAGGATAAAATGGGAATTAGTAATTATCCTGCTTTTCTGCTGCTGGGGCAGCACGAGGAGTGGTACCCTGAGTGTGCCCTTGCTCAGCAGAGGCGATAGGGGAGATCAAGCTCTGCTGACACATCCTTGCGCTGCAATCCCCGTGCTAATGCCTAATCCTGCCTGTTCGCCCTGCCTCGCTGAAATACCTTGCCAGCAGTTTCCCGGCATCAGAACTCACTCCGTCTCCACTGCCTGCAGCTGGACATGAGGCTGCATTGTGCAGAGTGAAGGAATAAACCCATTATCTGCTTAGTCTCACTGCTGACAGTATGGCCATGAATAACGAGAGCAGAATTTGCTTGTTAATCCTTCATGTGCAATTAATTTCCCTTTCAAGTACATGCTCAGTTCCTCCTTGAGCCCATGTAAATTACTGGCATCTGTAGCATCCTGTTGGAATTGTTTCCCAGCCCTGCTGTGTGTGGTGGTAGGAATCACCTCCTCTCAGGAATTTTGATCGTGCTCCTGGCCATTTACTCCACGTCCCTGCTTTTGCATGGATGCAATAGTGGCCAGTTAGTGAAAAGTTATTGCCTCTCCAACCTTTCAAATTTCGCACACTTCTGTCATGTCCCACCAAATGATTCTTGTCCTGGCTTGAGTAGTCCCAACTTATTCTATTATTGCTTTTGCGGAGAGTTATTAGACAGCCTAGTTTTCTCTTTCTGAATTTTTTTCCTCTTGTAATATATTCCTTTTGAGATGAAAGAACCAGCCCTTTGCCCAGTACCCAAAGTCTTTTTGTAGTGGCTCCTGAGGTGGTGCACGGGAGTGTGGCTTCCCTTTCCTCAGGGCTGAGATGTCTCTGGGATGTCCCACTCAAGGGCTTTTGGACTTGCTTTGGCTTCTAAATAATCTTTTTTCTTTTTCCTTTATTTCTTTGCCTTTTGTAGGCATCTCAAGGATATTTCAGAAATATTGTTTGTCTCTTTACGCAATGTGTCTGTATGCTTTTTGTGGCGTGTACCCTTTACCAAATAATTCTTATCAAGAGGAATCATAAAATAATCAGAGCCAGCACTTCCCCCTTTGTGAATTGCTGAGGAACATGGTTACTTGGAACCCAGTTGTGCCTCTGAAGCTTTTCCTATTATTCGTATTCACTGAATGGCAAAGAAAATAATAATGAAAACCTGAAATCCGAAACTTACTTTGTTATCAATCTGAATCATGGATCTCTCTCTGTTGTTACCCAGTCCTTGTTATGGATGAAATCCAATGTCATCTAAATTCCAGCTGAGCTAAATTTGCAATCCCATCAACAGCAGATGGATTTGGCAACATTTTCCTCCACTTTAATTGGTAGTTCCTGGATATCTGGCTGCCACTGGGACCAACAGTTGTGTCCCAAAAGGTAAAACAGAAATTGTTCCCTCCCCCTGAGGTGTCCCCTCCAGATTAGCTTTGTTCTGGTTCTCAGAGAGCCTTCACTCCCTTTTGTGCAGGAATGTTCACCTGTGAGGCCGTAATGAGCACGTTGTTGAAGCCAGGAATAGTTCACTTTGATCCTTTGAAGGGATGACAAGCTCCCTGCATAATCGGAATGACTTGGGCAATCTACCTCAGCAGGAGCTTATTTTCCACTCCTAGTTCATTTATAATCCATACAATATTTCACTGTTCCTCCACTAGGGATATATCTTCACTTTTCTATATATTTTATATGGACTTTACGTTATGGCTTCTTAGATGAGGGTCTTAATGTGAGATCATGCATACATTACCCACATACAAATAAATTATACATGTTCTATTCATTCTCCTTTTCCTTCCTCACCTCTCATGTACAAACTGAGATCCCAGAAATGTCTATTAAATGCCTGCTTAGGGTATTCCCACTTTTCTGATACGTTACTTACTTCTGTTTATTGGACTAGAATGGAGATTAAAATTAGAAAAGGTATTTTCATAGTTTGTCTACTTTGGAAGAGAAATCAAACAGAATGAACTGATTACTGCATCAGTGGAGACACAGATTTAGTGTTAGCTTGCAGGAGAGACTGATTGGAATGAGGAATGATTGGGGTTGGTAGCTTGTATTTCTGATGGATTATAAACCACAGTGATTTACTATTTAATGCAGGGGGAAGAACCGTGGCATTTCTAAGCTTTGATTCAGGGAAGGAATGAAATATTCACAGAGTTCTCAGCACACAAGTGGCCCGTGTTATTCTGATAAAAGTCCCCACAGGTCGTAAGTCAGGCACCAGCCTTGGCAGTAGGTGGGGCTTTGTAGCAACCTGACTTTTTAACAGCAGCCACTGGAGGAAGGGTGAGGGGGAATTAAGGATGCTGAAGTGAATAATCTGCTGAATGGCTGGGTAATTAAATACCCTGTTTCTGGACACAACTTTCTGGAGGACTTTGAAGCATTAGAAGAGCATACTGCAAAAAGAAGAGTGGCAGGAATAGCTTGGAGCTGTGATGAGCTGTAAGCAAAATAGTGAGAATCTTGGTTTTTTAATCTACTGCTCAGGGAAAAAATGAAAGTGGGAGCTATCCACAGATTCCAGGTCAGCATTTCCCGTCAGAGCCATCCTCTCGTACCAATAATTGTGGCCATCATGAAATGTGACAAGTGCAGGATGACTCTCCCTGGTAGATGCATTTCAGGGTTAATTAGAACTCCTTAGTGAAGTGCAGCTACACTGCAAAATATTTGTCCTCTCAGTGCGTGTGCTGGGGTTTGGATCAAGTACCTGGAGGAAAATAGCATGATTTTTGAGGAAAGTAGCATGATTTTGGTGCCTCACTATGCTGGGGCTGGACTGAAGGCTGCTAGAATACTTTCCATTCTCCACTCCCACCATCCCTCTTGAGATCTTATTTAAGTTCTGAAAAGAACTTTCATCAAAATTGAGTTCAATCCTTCTCCAGACTTCATTTCTTGTGAGTCTTCCACCAAGCAATTTTAATCACAATAGCCGACCTGAGAGTAATTTTAACAGGAGGCACATTTGTATCTGTCAGTGTTCATTCCAGAAACCTTGATCTAGATGTTAAATTTGGGGAAACACATATATACAATAAATTCCATGCATGCAGCTGAAACAATTTATATTCTTCATATCGAATATTTGTAAGTGAACACCCAGCCAATAACTATTCAAATGAATTTACTGGAGCTGAAATAATGTCAGAAACTTATGGGCTGTTCATGTACAATTCAGCACAAGGAAAGAGGTGAAATAATGTACAATTGTAGCTTGAATTTTTGTACCGGGGCCTTCACCCTGGCTCACTCCCATTTTCTCTCTCTCTCTGTCTCCCACCATTAGTAGCAGAAGGGTGAATCCTTTCTGGAGAGATTTTCTCAGTGCCACAGTGCTGAATGTGTGTGATAAAATGCTGAGACTTTACTAATGAGGATCAAACTGACTCCTTAGATCCGATTCCTCAGTGCTGCAACTAATCTGGGTCGTGTGTCTGGCGTGAAAGAGTTCATTTTCACCCTCTCCCTCCGGAGATGCCTCAGATTATGATGGGAGAGGAAACCCAAAGCAGTGAGGGTCCCTCCAGGGGTATCTCAGTGGCTGCTTGCCGTTTCATTTTCAGCACCAGCCATGACTCAGAGGAGCAGGAGGGTGTTTTGGGGGACAGGTTCCGCTCAAAGCTCTCCTCCAGGCCTGTCGCCTGATGGCTCTGGGTTGCGCTCTGGGTTGTGCACAGCCAGGGTGGTGCTGGAGGTCCAAACCAGCCAAGTTCAGGGAGTTTCAAACACAACTTTCACTCCTTCTTGGTTGGAACACCCACACCAGACCAACAGCACTGACCTGCTGCTCCTGTGCTGTGCACTGTGGAACTACTCCAAATGCACTGCCACGAGAGGCTTTGGGAATAAGCTCACACACTGGTTATGTAAATGGGAAAAAAAATGCATTTCTAAGAAAAATGCTGCAGATAGAAAATGCATTTCCTTCTTGTTGTGCCATTCAGTAAGAAAATGGTCTCCCAGCACATCCCATCATCCCAGCAGCAGCACAATGCAGTCTGTGCACTGCAGTCCTCATGCTCCTACACCCTTTTCCCTGACCTCATTATCTGGATGGCAGCACTCTAGAATTAAATTTTCAGCCTTATAGAAATAGACTGTACTTCTTACAGGGAGCATTCCTTTCCAGCAGTTGCTGAACACCTTTTCTTTCTATTTTTTTTCATGCAGCAGCAGCTACAATCTGTCTATTCACATCTGTTCATGCAATGGCCCTAATTTATGAAGGCCCCTCTCCTTGCCAGTGGATTGAATTCCCTTAAATTCTCTTTTAAAAGAATAGCTCTCAATAAGGGCCATAAAATAACCTGGTGTCAAACACAACGTGGGGTTTAGTGCCTTTATTCCCAGCCGTGGTGTCCTTGGTGGACACACCAAGGTACAGGCAAACCCCTGTGTTTTCTTAAATTTCTGCAAAAAGCAGGCATAAATCAATTCTTAAATCATCCGCTTCTCCCCCAAAAATGGAAAGATAGATATCACTCAGCTCTGAGCTCCTTCTTGGGTGTTCTACTTCCCCTGTTCGCCAGCACAAATCGAAAGGCAGGTCGATCGTGAGTGGAGAAAAGCTGTTGTGCTGCCTCCCTTTTGAAGCTGAAAACAGAAGTGAAGGGGACCTGGAACAGTCTCCTCTCGGGTCTGAGCGTCCAAGAGTGAGCAGGACGTGAACAGCCTTGGCAGGGAGAAGGATTCTTGTCCGCCTGTCTTGGTTTGAGACCCCAAGATTGGTTTGTCACCCCAAGACACTCCCCAAACTTTTGCTCTCAACCAAAGGGAGAGCACTGGAGGGCACTGGCCGAGCAGCAGTGGAAGCCACCTCATTGCAGCAAGCAAATCTTTAATTAGGAAAACAAGATATTTATGAGATGAGAAAGTTGCAAAAGGCCTTGTACAGGGTCTAAAGACAAAGACAAACATACAGCCTTCGCTGTTTTTGTGGAAATAGGTGTTTTCTTTGGTTGCAAATTTAACGTTTGGATCTACGTGGCACAAAACCATCACACTTCTCACATACTCCACTTTGAAGCACAGATGTTGCAGGCCGGGTTTGTCTGCTAGAGCAGTGTCCAGCCCCTAAAGGGAACTATGTTTGCAACCTTTGGAAGAAAGGTGGGCAGGGTGGAAGTTCCTGGAGGATTAGACCTGACCTGTGGCTGCACCTGGCCTCTACTGATCTAAACTTCCCATGAAAACAAAATATCGTGGATTTCTCCCACGCTGCTCTTGCTGAGGAGTGTTACTAAAACCCCTTGTGTGCAGATACATCCAGACTGAATCTGAAAAAAAAGTGTTTGACTTTTTGGGCCTCTATTGCATTCTCTTATCTTCCTGTCTTTTACTCCACCGGATGAAATAAAAACTACAGGACATGGCAGTTTTATCTCCTTCTTCATCCTCCAGACACCTTTTTTCTTTTCTGTGATAAGGCAGATGGAGTGAGCCTTTAAGCATTGCCTCATTGTGAAGCATCCATTTGAATGCAAGAGTTTCTCTATCAGGCTCTCGAGTGGTCGGGAGGAGATAAAAATCACATTTCTGTTTCTACTCACATTGCCTCTGTTTCTATAAAGATTTCATTAGTGCTTTTTGTTGCAGCATCATCCTGGAAACTCATCCGTTCAGCTCCGAATCCACTCGGAGCAGCAAATCTTTTTGGAGTAATTTATTTCCAGGCTGTAAATCCTTTGTGTGATCGGGACAGGCATGGCCGGTGTTCCTTGTGTTTGTTGCATTTCCCTGTCTCCAAGTGTCCTTTGCTTGAATTCCCCCATTTACCAAGCAGTTTTCTTCAGGTTTTTTACCAATTTTTCTCTCGAGCAGCAGCTACAGCAGCCACCAATTTTCTCAGTAGTGATTTTATATTTAATTCTGGATCACTGATGAAAAGATTGAATTCTAGGAGGCAGCGATGCACTAAAATTCCATTTTTCCATGACAATTTTCCCTGCAAACAGGTTTGTAAAATCTGCCATATGGCTGGTTATTGATGCACTTAATGTTTATATGAAGATGGTACAATACTAAATTTAAGCAGAACATTGTAAATTACACTGCTGTAACATTCCATTTATAGGAATTTAAGTGTTTTACCTCCACAAACTGCACGTGTAATTCTAGCAGGATATGAAATTATGTTAGTCTGGCAAATCTTTCTTCCACAGAACCACGGTGACTCACGGCCCCTTTTAATTCTTTATCAGATAAATTCCTTTTCGGATTTTTGATGATAACCAAGCAAGCTCTGGCTGAGTCATTTCGCTTGGTCTGCCTGGCTCAACACTTCCACTCGTACATTTTTCCAAAATTTTTTGGGGGTTTGCTTGTATAGTTGAGGTATCTCCTAAGCCTGTTCTCATCAAACTCTTGAAAGATATCCATTCTTTCTGATTTTTGATATTCTGATAGACTTTACTGAACATGCTCTTGGAAGGAATTTAAGCCCTATGATTAGAAGGCACTTCCAAGTTTCTTTCACTACTGCTTAAAAATCTTGTAAAAATAAGATTTAAATCAAAAGCCAGTCCCTTGCTGTTTTACCCTCCTTGCACTTTGTTTTCTTTCTTTTTTCCTGACCAATTAAACCAAAAGTATAAGCATTTGTTTTGCTGAAAGAACCCTTCTGTCTCTCAGGCTTTCTTCCTGCTTGTAAAATTCCACAATACTTGTTTAGAAAGACTTTTGGGGCATGCTAATTTCAGTAAATTCAGTCTATATCTGTACTGTTTGAGCAGAAGTCAGCCGGGCACTGGGAATTGAAAAGAAAAACCACAGGAACAAAACAGTTTGTGAAGGAATGGAGAAAAAAAAACTCTCCTTTGCAAAGCAGAGAGTTCTTTTTCTGCTTTTCCCTGGATACATTTAATGAGAGGAAAAGGACTCTTGCAGTGACACCTAATTGCTTTTGTTCCCATGTATTCCCCCTGCAAAGCATTAGAAGCTGCAGATCTTTTGCTGGATTTGAGGACAGTTGTCAATCACTTTTCACCGACAAAAAGACAAAGGAAGGATCACCAGCCCCCTTAGGCATCAAAAATCTTATATTTTCTGTGTTTTCTGGCACGGTATTTTTTCGTATTTCTGTCCACAGACTCATTTCATACCTCGTGTTCCCTCCATCACCTGTAGGACTTGCACCACTGGGCCAAAAAATGTCACATGTTGGACATTTTTGTACTTGTCCAGTTCCATTTCTAACAGGGTAAAAAATATCGACCACGTCACGCGTTTCCCTTTAAAGCAGAAGGGCAACTTAGATTACAGAAATCCCCAAGCCTGTGTACGATGGATGTGAGACCTGGTGAAGAAGATAAAATAGGAACCAGGTGTGCCACCAGATGTGGCAGAGGAGGGCTTTGCCAGCTGCAGAGCTCATCTCACCTGAGCAGTTTGAGAAGCAAGCGCCCAGAGTTCCCCTGCTTTCAGGGTGCCTTTCTCCCTAAACCTGAAGAGGCTGTTGTTACCAAAGCCCCTTTCCACCTCAGTGTACAAGAGCATTTTTCCAAGCTTTAGTGTTGGTCTGGGGTTGAGAGGAAAACAATGGTTGCTTTCTAATCGCCCTACTTATCTGGGGTTTGATCTCGATTCGGCAAAATCTTTTCGAGGCAGCTGCCCCAGAAAGCGAAGTGACAGCGCTGTGCCCTGCTCCAGCACAAATCTGTTGCTCAGACAGGCAGCTGACTGTAAACACACAGCAGCAACCTCATTCTTCCATCAGAAACCTCGCTGCTCCCAAGTCCAAACCGAAGATAATTGTTTGGAGAACCCGCTCTGCCATTTCCGTGCTGCAGCACCGGCCTCGTTTCACCGGGGAAGAATAGAAGTTTTATGGAGCTGGGAAAAACAGATGTTCAAAAAAACTGCTTGTAATTTATAAGTGCCAAATGGCACTTCTGGCACCTTAATTATCCCTTGTTTCATTATCCCTGGGTTGGTGAGAGCAGTTCTGACGCACAGCTTTCACTTGTGCCTGCTCGAAGGCAGGGAGAGGGGAAGCAGCTGCTGCTGGCAGCGAACTCTGTCGCAGGGGAGACTCCTCAGCAGGGCCTGGGGGATCCTTTGAGGGAGCTCTGTGTGATGTGCTGGCCTCTGAGAGGAGTTTTGGGATGCTCTGGAAGTTA
The DNA here is from genome assembly GCA_013397865.1 of Struthidea cinerea. Lineage (NCBI taxonomy): Eukaryota > Metazoa > Chordata > Aves > Passeriformes > Corcoracidae > Struthidea > Struthidea cinerea. Next base: position 1,073,382 of record VZTI01004617.1, read on the forward strand.
CCTGAAGGCTGCTTATTCTTTTGTGGGGATGAACCAGCTGAAATCCCAGCAGCAGGAGTGAATACCTGCAGGGCAGCTCAGGAAAGGGGCTGCAGGCAAAAGTCTGCCACAGCAGGCAGACAGAGCACACAGCACCATCATCCTTTGGGCCACTGCTGCTTTCCTTGTAGACTGAGCATCGCCCAGGCAGGCTCAGCGTTCCTCTCTGGTCTGTAATTCTGCTCTGCAGATAACGACTCTCTCCAGTTTTTGCATCTGTGAGGAGAGTGGCACTGCTGTTGAAACCACAAATCCGCCACCCTGATGTGATCTCTGTGCCAGTCTCTGCTGTGTCAGTGCTGCCTGAGTCACGCTGCAGGATTTGGGTTTGAAAGTTGGAGCCTGTGGTAGACACGGCCGCCGTGAGCCCAACAGGAGCAGAAGCAAGGCAAGGCCTCAGTGGGAGCCTCGTGGTGCCAAGGGACCTGCAGCAAATCTGCCACTTTATTGGCCCAGGAGCTCTGAAAATAGGTCATTAGGCTGGAATGGTTGTGCTTCGGGGAAAATTTAAAAAAAATTCATTTTGAAAGTCAGTCGGTGCAGTAATGACGCACGGGCAAGGACCTTGCACACAAGATGGAGAAAGGCAAAGCCGTTTATTGCGCAGTCAGAATTCCCTAAATCCCAGCACCCAACAGGATATCACATCCTATAAACAGGAAAGATGTTCCCCACAGTGTCCCCCAATCACCTGGGGCATTGCACAGATTTTACCTGTTATGGTAACAGGCAAACAATGCCCTATAAGGCCGCAAACTGCAATGAACACTTCTCACAGGCCCAGTCTGTCCATAAACACACAATCCTCTCTCAGTCCATCCCCGGTGACCTGGATGCACTCCCAGGGTCACCTCCGGGCCCAGGACAGAGGCCCTCTCTCTGATCCTCAGGGCCCATCTCTCTATCACCACCCAGTGCACTCCAACAAGTCAGTAAAGAACTTTGCCCACCAAATTGAGGACGTGCTGGGTGTGCTGCAGGAGCTGTGGAGTTCAAGTGGCTCTTTACACCAGCCTGGCCTTACCCAGCCCACTGTGCACCATTCTGCCATGCAAGGCAGGTGGGCGAGGGTTTTCTGGAGCCGGTTGTATTTCTGTGGCACTATTTAGAGAAACCCACTCCTGGCTGCCATAACTCAGCTCCATTTAACCCGACTAACACCCAGCTAGAGAGGGAGAGCAGCGTCCTGCTCTTGCCCGGCCCTGACGGAGTGTAATGAACGCCTCCTTTCCTCCAGCACGCCCTCCTCAATTCTTCCCTTCCCCAAACATCCCTTTTATTTGCAAAATTGAGTTGAAATGTCAGTGCTTCACGCTGACACGCTCCAGTCTCTGATGGATTCATTTCTCCTCTGCTCCTCTGTATTTCTTTTCATTTGTTCTGTACAAGGAAAAGGTAATAACTAAATCAGATTTCCAGGGTTAACCTCTTGTGTGTAATTTATAATTTGAAGGACCTTACGTAGTGCTAAATGGGAATAACCCTTTGGGCAGTTTGAAAAGGTTCTCTCATAGAACTTTCTAGGATTGTTTCCTTTGCTTGCTGTTGGGATTTCTTTGGCAATTACTTTTTTTTTTCTCTTTTAACTTATATTAGCAAGTGATACTGACTTTTTTGCTGAATCCTTTCAGTTTCCTATTAATGAAACACATTCCCTTTTTTTTGAAAAGGAGCCCCAAAACTATTAGAATAATGAGAAACAAAAATAAAGTCTTTTTTTTTTTTTTTATATTCTTAACTGCCTTCCTGCATCTCCACTGCTGTGCAGCCTCATTTCAATAATGGGCCTTGAAGCCTTTCAATGAAAGGTGCTCTAAGAGGGCAAATTATAAAGAAGCTGCAATTTGCAAGGCTACACTGACACCAAGTATTAATTCGTTGTGTGAAGAGTTGGGGCCTCAGCAAAATGAGATAAAAACCAGTCCTTAGAAGTTTCTTTGTGCTTTTAAAATTATGTCCCTATTCTAGAATTTGGTTTTCAATAGCCTCTTATGCATCTCTTGGAGTGCATTGCCAGGATCCTTTGTTTGCTGTTAGAAATTACCCTGGCTTTACTCTCCCCACAGCTCAGTTCCGTGGAGCAGCTGTAGGAGGCATCGATTCTCTGTGATTTACACGAGAGGTGCTTGGGGTTTTTTTCAGCCCGAATTCTCCCATTGTTCATCACTGGGTAATAGCAAGGACGAAGCATTCTACGCATTCCTCCAGTTCCTTTAGAAGCCTTCAGTGGTGCTGCCCTCCGTTTCATTAATTCATTAAAACGATGTAAATTTTAGGCATAATGGGGAGAAGAGAATCTTCTTCTCGTTTGCTCTGGGCCCGTCACATACAAATGATTTATTTGTGCTTGCATGGCTCCACTTCTAACAGGGTAAAAAATATCGACCACATTACGCATTTCCCTTTTAAGCAGAAGGACAATTTAGATTACAGAAATCCCCAAGCTTGTATTATGGATATGTGACCTGGTGAAGAAGATAAAATAGGAACCAGGCTCTTCCTGGAATGTGAGATGAATCTGGGAGAACAGGTTTGAAACTGCTCAAAGATCTTGCAAGCATTCACTCCCTTACAATCCTCTGTTTCCTCCTTCTGTGAAGGGCAAGGGACCTATTTTTGGGAGCTGCTTAGCACTTGCAGCCTCCTCTGCATTCCCTGGGTTTGAGGCTGAGAAGTGAAATTCACCTGTACATTGAAAGCAGCACTTTCATCCTATTTAATGGGTCTCCTGTATAAGAGTAAAAAAAAAAGCACAAAGAAAAGTGTCAGATTAACTTTTCAGTAATGTGTATTTGAAAAACCACAAGGAAATCTGCTTACTCTTAAGGTAGAAAGCTGCAATTTCAAAATCTTTTAAAAATTTTTAATGAGATTTCCAGCCAAGCTCAGTATCCCCAAGATTTCTGCCTGATTTATCCACAGCCTAAACTTCTGGAAAGAGTAATTATAAAGATTTCATCAATATGATACCATATACTCCCACATCGCTTAGCAGGGGTAGAAGACAAGACTCAGGCCTGAGTAACCCATGATTTATAGATGGTCCTTCAAGTCCTGTTTTTCCATAAAATTCATCCTTAGCTGGGCTGTGTGCTGCTGTTATACCCATCAGCCAAATAAACTGACACACAGCCCGCTTGTCGTGATTTAAAAATTATTATTCATCTCCTTTCGTGATGGCTGAGCCCTGCAATCCTCACCCCCATCAGCAGCCTTCATCCTCGGAGCCAGGAGCAGTCAGGAATTCCACTATCCAGGCAGAAAAATGCTGGAGAATCTGACTTGTGGCTACTAAAAACTGGCACTTCCAGTATTATTCCCTGCACAAGCAGAACACAAGGATGTGCCATCTTTGCCTGCCGCTTAAATGCCTTAAAATTTCATTCAGACAATTTAAAAAGGTGCAAAAATGTAATCAAGAGCTGCCAACCCATAGTAAATTATTCAGGTTCTCGATTAGAAGGGGGATGTGAAGAAATAAGGTTTCTTAATGCTTCTAGTTTGTGTTGTCTTGCTGTGGCAATTATACTTTCAAATCCGCTGTGCCCGGATCTGCAAGGATTATGTGCATAACTGATTGATTGGAGAAGCTGTGGATGAGCTGCCTGTGCTAATTTGGGACAGGGAGAAGGCTCTGGAACAGCCCCAGGCCCATGTTTGGGGCTGAGGGTAGAGCTCTGTGCCCTCTGAGGCGAGTCAGTCCTGACAGATTTGAATATATTTTTATCAGCTTATCCTAAGGAGCTTGTGATGGGAAGGGAGGTCTTGCTGGTATTAAACCAGTTGGACTTCTTGAGGCATTTTATTTTTATTATGTTATTTCATGGCTTGTCATGAGGGGACAGGCTCTGCCTTGGGTCTCTTTGCCTCTTGTCCTTCATGTGAATGTACCAAGAGAATTCCGAAAGGGCTTTACGAATTCTAGAGCTAGGGCTGGCTAGAAGGGAGGCTGGAATTGTGAGCTTTTAGATATGGAGGAAAGGTCTAGGTGAGACAGCAGCAATGTGAAAAATCCTCCCCCTTCATTCATACCTTACATACCTCGTGGCTTTTCAAGTTGCTCCCAGCCCAGAAATCCCCTGTAGCTTCCTGGACAGCCACAAATTCAATACACTCTTCTTTCACACCTCGATTTTTTTTCCCTTTCCATCTAATACATGTTTTGAGTCTCCTCTCTTCTTTTTTTTTTTTTCCCAGACCTCTCCTTCTTCAGAAGTTGCAGGTCCCTGCTCCCTGCATCTCTCTTTCCATCCTGCGCTGCTGTGTGTGATTTCCCTGGTTTCCTCTCAAAGAAGATGCTGGGTGCAGCAGCCATCACAAAGTGGAAACAGAGCTTTCTTTTCTGTGTCCAAGGAAATTTCCTTTACAAGAAAATTGCACAGAGTATAAACATTTGCTGTGAGCAGAGGCATTAAATCGTTACACACTCTGCTGCAAGCAGTGCTCGGTGTCACATCAACACCGCACATGCCACCCCAGCTAAAGGAACTGATGGGTTTCCAGGGCTCCAGCACAGCAACTGAAATTCATCTGAGGGCTTTAATATTTTGAGATGCAGCTTACCACAATGATGAGGAAGAAGGGGGAAAAAAAAGGAGAAAAGAAGGAGAAAAGAAAAAAAAAACAAACCCTGTTTTTGTAGTAAAGCTTCAGAGTAAAGCACAGCTTAAGAAGCGGCCTTGCTTAGGAAAAAATGACTTTGTGGGAATGGTTTGTATCCAACCCTCACCCATTCTGAGCCTTCTCCCCTCGCTCTTGAGGAGCTGCACCTGCTTTCCTTTTCTCCATCGTAATCACTGCATGCATTTATTTTCTCAGGGATGCAATTTAATGCCAGGCACACTTCATTTTGTCCTTAAAAAGGTCTATAAATCCTGGCTAAGTATCACAGGACACCTCTTCAGCTTGGTGAGAATGTGAAACTGGAATACACACTCACATTAAATGTGTCTTCCTCTTCTTTCATGTGTGTCCAAGGACAGATTGCAAGGAGCAGCCATGTGTGCTGCTGCCCAAACACACAGGGACAGAGTTCTTTGGATGCTGAGGGAGCTAAACCCAGCTCCTCCACAATAATTTACCAATTTAACACCACTGTGACAGATAATTATAGAATTTTCTGCTCCATAATTGTCCCTCAGAATGTCCCTCCAAACCAGCATCTCCTCCAAACCAGTATCTCCTGTGCCTTGCATGGAGGACAGGTACAACCTGATTATTTGTGAAGAGCCATATTCAGCTGTTTCCCAAGTGGGAGCAGTTCTGGAGATGTTGCTGCAGTTCCATTCACAGTCACAAAACAAAAAAGGGAGTTTAGCCCAGCCTCTCTTTCCGTAGAGAGAAATCCCAACCTGGCTTTTGTTCCTCCTTGATGGATTTATTTCCTGTGCTGGCAGGTACGGAGCAGGATTAGGATATAATGAATACAAATGGATTTACATATTGAGGCTGCTGCACACAGACAGACTCCTCTTTTCCACCTGGCTTTTCCAGCTGCCAGAGGGGCTGCACATGCCTGCTCTGCTTTGTGTCACCTCCTGGAACATCCGTCCTGGGGGCAGCAGCCACTGAGGGGATGACACCACACTTTCAGCTGCCTGGGTTCTGCTGGAGAATGTGGCTTGTCCCTTAGCATTACTGTTAATGCCTGTTTGAGGGCATTTAGCATCTCATTTTACACTGTTTTTTTTTTTTTTCCCTTCTCTCAAACTGTCAGGGATCCTCATAATAGAAGTGGGAAATTAATTTCCGCTTCAGAAGTTGCTTTGAAATAGACAATATAGTGCAATTTGGTTTTTGGTGCAACATCTTTCCTACATGCTGAACTCACAGCTCTTCGGTAATTTTGCCATTATAAAAACAATGGATAGTACAGTTTATCCACCCCCCTTCCCTCCCCCCCAAATCTATTTAAAACTTAGAAAACAGCCTAAGGAGTTTGTTCTTCACACCCACCATTTCAAATCGTTATCATCAAATCTTTTACAGGCTGGACATTATCTTGTCTTAGCATCACTTCCCGAGATATAAAGCACTGGGGGGTTAAGGAATGGCTTGCCAGAGCTCATGGACAGAGCAGTTAAATGACTCAGTTACGTCCTTCATAAAAAGAGATTTTCATGCATTACTCCCAGCACACTGAGACATGAATGTCTTGCTGTCTACGTCTTAAGGTGTCCTTGAGAAATTTCCCTGTGACAAGAATGATTTCTTCCAAGAGCTTCAAAAATTCCCTTCCAGGAAAAAAAAGGCAGAAGCAACGAACACATGGCTGGCATTGAGAGAGCAGAGACAGACAGCTGGGGCTGGTGTTTTCAGAGGTGCTCTGTTTTCATGGGGGTAAAGCTGAGAAGTCAGGGATGGAGAGTTTCCCCTTCAGACATCACTCTCTCTTCCTTAGCCCTGAGTACTTCAAAGCCAAGGCTCAGTTTCTCTGCCTCAAAGGAGCAGCAGGACTTGCGTATTTTAGAGGTAAACTCATAAATGGGCCCTTCTCAAGGCTCCTTAAGAGCACTTGGTGATGTGCACGGAAGGAGAATCATTGTTGGTGCTTCTCAAGCTGCAGCTGGTTCCAACCAACTCAAAAGACCCAGGTGTTGGAGTGCACTGGGTGGTGGTAGAGAGACAGGCCCTGAGGATCAGAGAGAGGGGCTCTGTCCTGGGCCCGGAGGTGACCCTGGGAGTGCATCCAGGTCACCGGGGATGGACTGAGAGAGGATTGTGTGTTTATGGACAGACTGGGCCTGTGAGAAGTGTTCATTGGAGTTTGTGGCCTTACAGGGCATTGTTTGCCTGTTACCATAATAGGTAAAATCTGTGCAATGCCCCAGGTGATTGGGAGACACTGTGGGGAACATCTTTCCTGTTTATAGGATGTGATATCCTGCTGGGTGCTGGGATTTAGGGAATTCTGTCTGCGCAATAAACGGCTTTGCATTTTCCATCTGATGAGCAAGGTCCTTGCCCACGCGTCATTACTGCACCCAGGAACACCATGATAGTTCCTGGCACTTCTCTTTCCTTGAAACACAGGCAAAAATTTTCAATGTTTGTGAGTAGGAGGACAAACAGAAGCGATGGGGAAAGCAAAAGGAACAAATCAAATCCAAGAGTTCACGTTCTGTAGCAGCCTGGTGATTTGGGACAGCAGTGGAGAAGGATGTCCTGAAATCAGAGCTGGCTTTTAGGCAGGCAGAAACAGGGCTGTTTTCTAGGATTTGTACCCAAAGGGAGACACGTCCAAGGGCAAATCTGAATCCTGGGAGAAGTTCTCTTGTGGCTGTCGTTGTGCAGTGGGTGGCCCTCGGTCAAAGCAGGCAGTTCCAGGCAATGCATTGGAAAGGGATATTATGGTGCTTGGAAAAAAAAGAGGAACGTGAGAGTAAAGCAATGACATTTTTGTCTTCAGCTTTAAAAGAAAAAGGACTAGTTGAAAACCTTAACCTCAGAAAAAAAAGTGGAAGAAGGGAATCTAATTAAAGAGCTCAAACCTTGTAATGGTAGAGCTAATGTCAGCATTATTCATAGCTCAACGTGGAAAATTTGACAAAAGAGCACAAATGGAATTTAAATTGAAATAAAGGCACAGGGGAGCATCTTCTCTGTCTGAAAATAATAAATGTTTGGAGTGAACTACCTGTCAAGGTTTAGGAGGTGATGACACCAAGGGCATTTTCAGGAAGCACCTAAGTGTTGCTCTGTGGAAACAGGGCATTAATATGGATGAGCTCAGGTGAGCCAAGGGGCCGATTCTCAGATGTTTGCTGCCAGCAGCAGCAGCTGCCTGGTCCCTCCTGAGCAGCAGAGTGACAGTGGAACGTGGTGTCCCGTCCCAGGCTGGTGGCACGAGCGAGGCCCTGCAATAGAGAGAATTTCCTTGGATTCAAGTTTGAGATCTCTGCTGTAATCTGTGTGAAAATGCCTGTCTCCCTGGGGATGGACTGTTTTCCTGGCTGTAAATACGTCCCCGAAATATTTGGCAGCCAAGAGAAAAAATATTTCATTTGTTTCTGTTGCCACAGAGCTAAAATAGGTCATTTGTTGCTATTTGATCATAAAAATGAAGCAGGAAAGGGAAGGAGAATGGTTTGGAGTCAGCTTCACTAAAAGATAATTTAAAGATGAGTTTTTACCTTTTGCTGGCCCTTATTAACACCTTTCCTCACACATTAGAGTTCATCACAGATCCCAGATGAAATGCTGCCCATGCTGGCATTTGGGCTGTCTCCCAAATAATCTCTTTCACGGTTTAGAATCTCCCTGATGAATTCTCTGCTGGTTTAGTTTGTTTTTATTCTCAGATTCAGGCCACTGCTAAAATTTTAGGAGTCTCACAGAGGAGTTTAATTCCATATAATGACATGATGGTGGTTGTTTTGACAGCTCTTTGTAGTTTCGGTGTAAACACAGTTGTTCTGTAGGAATTGCAGCTTCATTTTCTTCCATGAATTCAGTGGAAATTTAAAAAAAAGTCTTTAATCAACCATCACTGGCAATTATGAGCTTCCAGGAGACAAGGACTGCAAGCACCATCTTTGGGATTTAGGGACAGAAGTCCAAGCCTGGTAAAGTCAATTGGAGTCTTTCAATCTCTTTTCATAGTCTGAGAGCGGGACCTGTTTCCTTTTGGACAAATTGATCTTTTTTTCCACACAGATCCAAATTAATGTTTAATTATTCTTTCTGTAAACATATTCTGATTGCAGTACCTCGAATTTCTCATTTATTTTTTAAAGGACCCTTGCATACTTCAGTAAATATTTGCTCATTTAGAGAAAGTTTTGTGAGACTCCCCGAAGTGCTTATTTCGGGGGCATTGGGGCGTTCACAATGGCAGTTTTTCTGGCAAAAAAAATTAACATACACGCAGAATACACAAGGTTGTTTCCTCAGCTGCCATGAAAGTCATCATTGCATCCTTCTGTGTGTGTTTGTCAACATGATTTGTTTCAAATAGGCCAATTTAAGCCTGTTTTGAAGCCCAGACTCATCTGGCACCCGTCTGGTGTGGATGCACGCGCTGACCAGGCTGCACCCACACGAACAGAGATCCCTGTGCTCAGGACTTTTCAGGACCCCATTCTCCATCCTCTGCCACAGCAACAGCCAGGAATATGCAGGTCCCAAATGCAGAATCTCCTACAGCTCCTGTAAGAAATTAAAGCAGGTTTTAGTTGGGCCATCAAGAAGATTTATTTGATTTCTCGTCATGTTGGTGTCAGCTAAATTGCTTTTGTTGTGCTTTCTAATGATGTTCTCATATTGGAGAAATTCTCCTTCCCCTAAAGACAAAGTTAAATTGTGTTTTTATCCTTAGAGTTTGTGTGAAATTCCACGACTTCTGTAAGTTTGGTCCTTTGCTAAGTCCTTTAGATTGCTCAATAGTGCAGGAGGCAAGATTGTTTAAAAACCCACTTTTTTATTATTATTTTTAAATTTTTATTTTAAAGCAATTCAGCTGTATTTGTTGGTCAGGCAAAACATGCAGAAGTCTACTTTCCAGAAAAAAACAAATTAAGTTCCTGTAGAAAAATAAAATGTTGCAAAAAAGAAGCTGCAAACACAACAGAAGAACAACTTCCTATGGCTGATTTCTATTTTTAGCAGGTTCCTACTTTCAGTTGGCAACAATGGAGCTGTAAGTTCAGCTAATGCAGTGCTTTACGTTTAATCACCTTAATTTATTCACACTGGCCAGAAACAGAAATACAGGGTCCTTTTAATTAAATAATAGTCCCTCAGAATGCAGGAAAAAAAAGAGATATCCGTAGGGGATTATTATTCCAACTTTCCTTCTCTCAGTAAGGACTTTCAAAACCCTCAAGAGTCACTTATGGTCCTTTCCTATTAATGAAATGATTAATGGAACAACATAATTACTCTTTAACGAGGCAAGACATACTTCCCTCAGAGTCAAGGGGAAAAGCAAAACAAGGATTATTCTAAAAACAAAAACCAAGCAAACAAACCAAAGCAAAAGACCACAAAACCCCAAAACAACCCAAAACCTGAGCTCTCTTTAATTAAGCCGTTGGATCCTTCACCCTCTTCCTTTGCAATTCCCACCTGAAGGCAATGTCTTCATGCAACTTCTATTTCTTCAGGGTGATATGAGTTATATTGAGGAATTAAAATTTAGCATTTACTGGAAATTGTGACATTTCCCTGCTCTTTCACCTCCATTTTATTTGTTCATTTTCTTATTAAAGCCAGACTCTACAAGTACTTAAACCTATGAATAAGCAATGAACTGGAGCTTGAAAACGATGCCCAGACATCACTGAAACAGAGTGCCAAGAGCATGAAATCACCTCCTTCTCCGGGGCAGGGTGTTCTGGATGTATAGGGCAGGACAGGACAGATCCACAGATCCAGAGCAGCCCAGAAGCTGTGAGGTGCTGGGCTCAGTGCAGGAATAAGGAGCCTTAAGGAATCAGACAAATTCACTTTCTGACCCACTGTGTAATTTTGGAGCAAGCCACTTAACCCCTTCTGACTGCTTCTGTCACCCGCTGGCTGATGGTCGATGGTGTAAAATAAAAAATTCTGGTGCAAGGAATATTATTGAAAAGAAGAAGGGAAGAGGCAGAAGCCCACACATTTCATGTCTCTTACTCCTGGGTGGTGCTGTCCAAAAATACCATGTCTAACAGGCAGAGTGTCTGCAGGAGTCACAAATTACTACAGTTAGGATGGATTATAAATCTCAAGTAAAGCCCAGTCAATTCTACAAGTGATATATTTCTTTTATTACTGACCCTTTATTGCTTCTCTCTCGCACATGCATCTATCTTTATCTATCCTTTGTTCTTGGGCAGAGGGGCTGTCGTGCTGCATCAATATTCCCCTCTGCAGCTTTTCTAGCCAGCCCCACTTTCTTCCTTTTTTGCATCAAGAAACTTCAATTTAAAAAAAAAAAGACTTAATTTTTTTTGCTGCCCCTTGCTTGACTATGAAACAAAATGTAGGGATATGAGAGGTATTTTTAAAAGCATCCTGGGGAATTTGGACATTTAACCCCCACCCCCATTTATTCCCAGAACACAGGGGGTCATTTACTCTCACTACTACCTTTTTTTTGGGAGGAGAGGGAATAAAATATTCATTTCAGTTTAATTTGGCATCAGAAAGACAAACTTTTAGATTAGGGAACACTCATTTAATCGGTCTGGGTTAGCATTATGAGAATGAGATGATTGGCTGCTTCTGAATAAACATTACTAGAAACACAATTCCCTGAAATGTTTTTCTTTTCCGCTTTTTGTCTTGACTCACCTCGGGGAGAAAGAGTTGAACCATCTCTAGGTGATGTCCAGGCCTATCTGCTGCTCAGGGGGCTTGAAGGAGGGAGTTCCAAGGGATGTGGGGGTCTGGTATGGGGCCAAATCCAAGCATGGAAGGGATGGGATGGGATGGGATGGGATGGGATGGGATGGGATGGGATGGGATGGGATGGGATGGGCTCTCTGGTAACTGTGGTCATGAGCAATAACCTTGGAGTTTTGCAGAGCTGCTTAAAAGCCAGGTTGGGCCTTCAAGCCTGAGCAATCAGAAAATGCTGAATTAAACCCGCTGGACACAGAGAGAACGTGTGGGGTCGAACCTGTACCAGAGAGAAACAGAAGGAACAAAACCCCTCATGCAACAGGACCTTGAGGGACAACACGGACTCTTTATATCACACCAGAAAACCTTGCTCCACTCCCGGCAGCAGGAGAGGAGAGTTGTGCAGTTCTCCATGTCCACGCCACTGTGATGCCCGAGTGTGAAAATCTCTTGGAACAAATACACGGAACGCACCGCGACGGAGAGAGACAAATCTCTCGTCTACCCTCAGGGACCAAATGCAACTTACAACTGCTGAGTGAATAATTAGTGTTAATTAGCAGTAGAAATTGATGCCTTTGGAGATAGTCTGCCAAGTTTTTAAGCACTTTAATACTAATGGGGTTTTTTTTTCTCTGGGATAAATCTTTATGGAGGAAGCAAGTGCAAATTGATTTTTAAAGAGCCTGTCCAATGCTGAATTTATCTTACGAAAACATTGGGTTTAAAAACAATTACATTTACTTTCAGTGTATTTTAATGCTTTTTCCGGTGGATTAATCTCTCTTTAAATATTTTTGCTATCATTTTTTTTCTCTAGTTTCTTGGAAAAGGAGTATGTGGAACACATTTGCATGTTTAGGAGTTGTTAGGATAAAATATGTCACCGTGTCAAGCTACTTAGTTCCTAAATCATTCTTCAATTATGAAAAAGTATTCAGCTGTAATGATAATGGCAGTATAATGACACTTTGAATCCCAAGAGTAAAGTTCACTGAGCGGAGGCAAAGACCTAAGAGTTAAGAAAATTGTCCAAGCAATTTCATGTCCTCTCTGTTCAAACAGTCACTGTCTGAACCCGGAGTCCTTATTTAGGTTTCTTTTCACATCCTTCCAGCTCAAATCAAGTAATGAAGCCAATAGGATTTGGAGCAAGGACTTTAAACTGCCCCTCTGACGCAGATAGCATTTGGGATTTGGGCATTTCCACAGGGAAATCAACATTACCAGCAGGGATTCAGGGCCGGCACAGTGACAGTGGCACATGGGTGGCATTGCCCTGCTGGCTCTGTGCAGGGTAGGGATGAGGGCAGGGCCACTCTGGCTCCAGTTCCTTACCTAAGGATTCAGATGGAAAAGTCAAAGTTGAACACAATATCTTGATTTCCAGAAGTTTTGGGCTCCTTGATTTCTCCCTGAAGTTTCTGAGAGAGACGTTTATTCAAGACATCAAAACCCTGATGGAGAAGGCTTGGAGACTTTTGTGGGCGGTTGATATGAAAAACTCCAAAATGGCACAGAATGAAAGCTGTTTTCTTCCATTATACAGCAGGCAGGAGTCAGAGAATTTAATCAGCGCAGTAATTTCTTTGTTGTTATTGCCAGCAACGCATTGAGGAGTTTCTGGAGAAATCAGAGCTGAGAGGAAGGTTTGAAACAGATACACGTTCAATACTAGGCACGTTAATTTACCACAAAATATGGAACTTTTCTAACAGGTGGTGTAGCCACGGCAGGTTCCGTGAAAAGTCTGCTGTAGTTTTTTCTAACACTGCTCAAGATGTGCAGGCAACATACCAACCAAATTAATTCCTGCAGCAAGAAAGAAGGACCAATTTATATTTACAGGGGAAAAATCAGTTCTTTTTCACTGCCAGCGTGAGACCTCAGAATATTTCTTCACAGAGGTATAAATATGAGAGTCACAAAATGAGCAAAGGCAGAAAAGAGCCTCTCTGCTCCTCCCTTCCTTCCACTTTTAGAATTATTTCGAGTATTTTCTTACAGGTCATGATCCAAACCCAGCTCAAATCCATGAGATAACACCACTGATTTCCATAACGTTTGGACGAGGCTGGATTTGAAAATCACTGGGTGCTCCACTGGAGCAGATAATTCTGTGACCCCGCAGGGAGCCTCTGAGGACAGGTTACATCTGCCTTAAGGACAATTTGAACCTTTGTTCATGATGTGCATAAAAGGCACACAAGGCACCGAATTTTCCTTGCGGACCACAGCAACTCTGAATTAAAACCTTGAACTCAGACCTGTCACCGAAGTCCACAGACCATTTTTGCAACCTAGTTTCCAATCACACTGCGTATATAAATTGGAGATTTTTCAAAAATAAATGTGTTTTTGTGTTTGTCTTCTGGATGAATGCATCGTGCGTGTGTTCTGCCTGGGTTTCCACACAAAATTAAAGACACGTGGACCACAATGTGCCTGTGACAGAGCAGTGAGAGAGAGCACGAGTGTGAGACCTGGCAGCACTGGCCCTGCCTGCGTGTGGTTTCACTGTTGGAAAAGCCCATTCAGGCCCCTCTGTGAATGCTGTCACCAAGAAACACAAACTTTTCTCAGGTGAATCTCGAAGATTTACAGAAAAGTTTAATTCTTAGTCACACCGAGGTTCTGTATATTTTTAAATCCTGAGACACCATAAAGCTTCCTGAGGCTAGGCGTTGTTTTGGGAGGTGTGTACACTTTAGAGCAGCCCTTGTTAAGTTTCTTTTCCCTCTTAATACCAGCACACAGACAGAAGTGACTTGACTTTAGGCTGAATAAAACGTAATTATTGTACCAGATGTGTCACCCCAATAATCCCTACTTCAGTTTGTACACAGATATTGGTGACACAAAGCCTCTCCACACGCCCTTTCTCCTCCTCACTGTTTTTTGTCAGGAGCTATTTCAGACACCCAGCTCTGAAGATGTGCATTTATGCTTGGTTGGGCTCAGGTTCTTGGAAGTTGTTTGGTTGTGAGCAAAGCATGAAAGGAGACAGTGGGTACTGAATTACTTTTGTTCATGCCAGCTAACACCAGAGGCTTTGGGGATCACAAATATGTTGTGTGCTGGTATTGGGAAATTCACCACTTTATCAAAATGTCAGGTTTACAGGCCTCTGGAGAGTGACAGTTTTTCCTGTTTTCCAGTGAAAATACCGAGCCAATACTCTGCGCTCACACCTTTCCCTCCCTGCACCCTCCTCCTCCCCCATTCAATAAAGTCCTTTGCTCTCTGGGTATATTAAATACAACTTGATTACTCTAGAGATTATTTTCTCCTTTTTTATTGCTTTTGACTCTTTATTACTGCTCATTAGAATGTTATTAACTTGGCCTCAGTTATGACAATGCTCAACACCTGCTTCCCATAACAATCCATTGCCTTCCCTTCCCCAGCACCACACACCTGGGCCTTGAATTATTCCCTTTGGCTGAGCTGAAAGAAGTAGCAGAGAGAGCAGGTCCTTGGTTTTTCTGAGGTAAGAGGCTTTTAATTTGTGACTTGACAAGGATGCTGTTATTAATGATTCTGTTTTCCACCCTGGCTCTGCGTGTGTTGACTGACACTGACAATTATTTTGGAACAGTTGGTGACGTGAGTGGTGTTTCAGTGGGAAAAGAGGCAGGACTGAGTCTGCTTTTGACTGAGACTGCTTTTGACTTCGGATTCTTCTGTGAAAAAATCTCCCTGGGTAGAACACAGACATGCCCAGCCCTGGCTGGGGCTGGCTGGAGTGTCCCAAAGGCCACCAGTCCTCTGCAGCCCTGGTTGGGTTTTGCTTCCACCACTGTCAACAGCAGCTTGGGAAAGGAGGGACACTGCTTTTTTTTTACTCAGGGAAGGCCAAAATAAAACCAGGATTTCTCTCCTTACAAGTAATATTTCTGAACCTGAGGCTGTTAAATGATTGCAAAGCAGAGAGCTGTAAGAGGAATGCGGAGCATCAGGTGAGGTGATGCTGTGGTAACACCTGGTACCTGAGAACTGAGGAAAGTTGCATTTCTGGGGCTGTAATGCACAGAAATGCTTCCCCACCTCTCTCCTGATGGATACAGCTCACAAATAAATACCACAGCTGTTTTCAGGCTTCCTCTTTTTCCCTTTAAGTCTGAGTTTTTCAGTTTTCAAAACTGGAATGAAATCGCAGCAACATCCCCCAGAGAGGGCAGTGAGGGCAGGGGATCAGGGGCAGATACAAGGATAGAAACTTATCCACATTATTTAGATTTTGTTTTTACTGAATTATGCAGTACCAGAGCTCTCAAACCTCATGTACCGATAATCCCAAACCAGCGTTGTGGGAATTGTCAGAATTTGCAAGGAAATAAGAAACTCTATTTTTACCAGCATGAGACACGGGCAGTTGGAGAGCAGAGCTGTAATAAAGAGTAAATTTCATGGCCCCTTTTTGAGCATTAAAATTAGCCTTTTACTGAAACAGGTTTGGGATCAGGTCTGAACTCCAGCCTGTGTAAAACTCCTATGTCTTTCTAGTTCAAATACAGTTGCTCTGTTCCAGAATTCTTTTGATTTGAAGAGACCTATATTTATTCCCAGGCTTTCTGCTGTGGGTGTTTTTTTTTTTATTATTTGGTTTTTGTTTTGTTTTGAAATAAAGAATTGCATTGAATTCAAACATGCAAATAATGGATTTCTAAATGTATGGTTTGATGTTGTAAACATAGAAAGAAAAATGGAATTTGACTGCCTTTAAGAAGGCCAAGTTGTCAAAGGAAATTTGACATTTCCTTGGTAAACTGAAAATGTATCATTTAAAGTCATTGTGGTTTATCTGCTTCACCCTTAAGCAATCATAGAAATCTTAACTAATCAACACTTTCAGTTGAAAAATCATTCTAAATTGAAAATGGTAGATGCTGAAAAGCTTTGGTAGAGAAACCTTTCAGCTTTCTGCAGCGTTCTGGGAGAGCTTTGCAGTTCTCACAGAGGCTATGAAAACACTGCTGTGGGTTTTGTAAACTGACTCCTTATCCTGCACCTGGGTTTGTTATGCAGGATTGTTGTGGTTCTGGCCTTCTGATATTTTGGAATAAGTGTCTTAGAGCTTGACCAATCCCCTCAAGGGGTGGATGGCCGAGCACCCAACTGTCTTATGCCATTCAACACACTCTTCGCGATCCCTGTTATAAAAGATGAATTAATTAATAAAAATAGAACAGAACTACTTTCTTCCTGAATTTGGATCGCGTCGTTTCTCGGTACTTTACAGCGACAGAAAATTCAAGCATATTTTCTGAAAAATGCAGCTGCTAAATATGTATATTTTTTAGCATTCAGAGTGGAATGGTGGAGGTTTATTCAAGAAGAATTAGTAAGAATTAGTAGTTGTTGGATAACTTTTTGCCAGTTTGTGCCCAACTGCAGGGATTCTCTTGACTGTTTATTGCCTGTCTGTTGATGTCCTGGGAATGGGAACACAAGGAATTCAGGATCTCTTTCCCTAGGTGTGTGCTGGGAGTGTAGGAGCTGTTTGGAGCAGAGAACACCTGTGCATGGCGCCCAAAATTGAAATTTTATAGCAAGTTCCCAGGCAGGTTTTAAACATCCCACTGTTGGTGGATGCACTCATTGCGTAGGGACCGTAAGATGATAAAAATTCAGGGTTTTTCTTTGCAGCTTTAACTCTTTGACCCAATCTGGGCAGATATCTTGATGTCTGGAAGTGGGGAAACGCAGAAGGCAGAATATTTCCAGCCTGGGCCATGTTCCTCCAGCACCAAATGAACCCAGAGGAGATTTCACACCCCCAGGAGGGTGGCCGTGGGCAGAGTCTGCTTATGGCAGCTCTAAATTCACATTTGCCACCCAGAATCCCTCCCAGCCGTGTACTATTTTCTATCCCATTCCAAAGGGAAAGGAGAAGGAATTTTCCAGTGACCAGCCCAGGTTGGTTTCCCCTTCCCTGGGCTGTGTGAGAGCAGCTGCTGCTGGAGTTATATCTGCAACTGTGTGAGCCACGAGTTTTAATCATTATTTGTCCATCTGAACTGAAAAGGAGTTAACAGTGGCCTTTCAAACAGAATTCTGTCTGCCCTTGGATATCTTTTTGTATTTTTTTTGGCACCCACTGACAATGATGGATATTTATATGCCCAGCTCTCTTTGCATTGCTCATCACCCACCTCGTGCCCCTCTTCTTTCACAATAATGTGATTATTAGTCACAACAAGAGCTGGGGCAAGTGATTGTGCTGCTGGGACTGTGGCTTTACACATTTGTCTTTAATGAGCTGCTTTATTTTGGTCTTTTTTCTTCTCAAGGCTACAAGGCAGCCATGAAATAGCAGAGTGAGACAGCAGAAGGTCATAATTTGGGAAAGCTTTTTATTTTTAAAGAAATATTGATACAGTGGAGTTGATTGTTTTGAAGATAAATGAGGTGACAGGCACTTTTTGTTTCTTTTTCTATGAATTTTCTGTCTCAGCATAATAGTGACCCTTTTTACCTCAGGAAAGAAAAAGTGACTTTTTCGGCTTGAAACACTGTAGTGGAGATTGCTTAAAAGATAAAACTGATATCTGTGCAAGTAAATTTTTGAGGGAGGAGATGAATGGAATCTTTACGTGATGTTATTAATAGGTAAATTTGGGAAAATGAGAGATAACTGAATTTTGAAATAGGAACTTAACAAGAATTTGGCAGAGCAAGGGGGTGAAACCCAGAAAGCCCCAAGTGCCACATCCACGTGGATTTTAAATCCCTCCAGGGAATGGTGGCTCCACCCTCCTTGGGCTGCCACTTCCAGGGCTTGACAACCCTTCAGGTGAAGAAATTTTTCCTGATATCCAACCCAACCCTCCCCATGCACAATTTGAGGTTTTTGCTATTATTATTAAGGGTAACTGTGTGTCTCAGCATGGCTGGACCCTGCTGAGCTGCCCAGTAAACCAGCATTGATGATTTTTTTTCTCACTCGAGTATGTACAGAAGTCTTTGAGCAGCAAAATTATCAAGGGCCACTTCCAACTGGGAATTGTGTTTTTCTCCATGACCGAACTGGCCAATAACAGGATGATAATTAGATGAAGAACAAGATGCACTTTAAAACCACTTGTTGCTCTCTTTAGCAAAAGAACAAATCACGGACACAGTGTGAGAGAAAGGGATCCAATCTGATAAATATCATCTCTTCAGCCACAGGAAAAATGCAGCAATTGGCCAACAAACCACGTGTGTCCCCATGACTGATACATGAAAGGCTGAAAGTCCCTAAATATTTGTTAAGAAAAGAGGAAAAAGAGCATTAAATTTGTGTTCTGTGATGCTTGCAGCCCAGGCTGGGTAATAAGCAGCTGTCACTCCAAAGTGCTCCAGTGCAGTGCAGGCATATTTTATTGCCATTCGATTGGAATTGTGTTGCACTTTTGTTGGTGTGTCTGGCTCCCATATTGACAGAGAGATTTGTACTTGATTGGGGAAATCACTCCTGGCTTTCAGGACATGTCCTGTGCCTTATGACACAGCAGAGGGACAAAAGGAAGTCCTACAGGTGCTGTTTCTTATTCTCTTTGTGTTTTGTCTTGATGCACAACCCACTCTCTGGTTGGGTGCAGTAATGACACACGGGCAAGGACCTTGCTCATCAGATGGAAAATGCAAAGCCGTTTATTGCGCAGTCAGAATTCCCTCAATACAAGCACCCAACAGGATATCACATCCTATAAACAGGAAAGATGTTCCCCACAGTGTCCCCCAATCACCTGGGGCATTGCACAGATTTTACCTATGATGGTAACAGGCAAACAATGCCCTACAAGGCCACAAACTCCAATGAACACTTCTCACAGGCCCAGGCTGTCCATAAACACACAATCCTCTCTCAGTCCATCCCCGGTGACCTGGATGCACTCCCAGGGTCACCTCCGGGCCCAGGACAGAGGCCTCTCTCTGATCCTCAGGGCCCATCTCTCTTCCAGCACATAGTGCACTCCAACAATTGGGTGTTTCTTTGAGGGCTGTGGGATAAAGTGGTGTTATTTTTAATTGATTTCAGTAATTAGAATACTGTAGATGCTGAAAAGCTTTTGGTGGAGAAATCTTTCAGCTTTCTACAGCGTTCTGGGAGAACTTTGCAGTTCTCACAGAGGCTGTGAAAACACTGCTATGGGTTTTTGTAAACCAACTCCTTATCCTGCACCTGGGTTTGTTATGCAGGATTGTTGTGGTTCTGGCCTTCTGATATTTTGGAATAAGTGTCTTGGAGCTTGACCAATCCCCTCAAGGGGTGGATGGCCGAGCACCCAACTGTCTTATGCCATTCAACACACTCTTTGCGATCCCCGTTATAAAAGGATGATTATAATTAATTAAACTACTACTACTTCCTTCCTGAACTTGGTCGTGTCGTTCCTCGCTGTTAATGCCGCTCACAGCGACAGAGTACAGCATAAAATCATCCTGGTTTTCCTTGCTGTCCTACTATGAAACATTTACTTTTGGAGTTCGTTATTATATCAGAGATGAGTGATGCAGAAAGCCCAAATGATCTTTTTTGGGGACAGACTTTAGTGGTTCATCCAGCATTTTGTCCACCCTGTTCTCTGCCTCCCGGGCTTTCCAGACCCAGGAAATGCCTGCAGTTTTCTGAGGGTCGCCAGCACCAGGTGACAGACAGCTGACCCATTTTTTTCTATTCAGGAAGCTGCTGTCTTGTCTGTGCAGTGGCCATTTTTTAATTCATATTTCTGTGAGAAATAATTGGTTTTCTGCATATTTCTAAACCAAGCAAAGAGCACTTTGCAGACCAGAAGGCTCTGTTAATCAGTCTGGAATGTGCAATGGAAAAGGATTTGCCAGCTTTTGCTCCTGGAAAATCTGAAGGCTGACAGAATTATGCCATAACTATAGAGTCTGGACAATTTTGTTTATGTCCTCTCTTTTTAATAGATTTCATTAGGTTTCACATTATGTAGGCATGCAGAACAAACCAGGGAAATGGCTGGAAGCCTAAATGAAGAGAGATGTTTTCTTTATTCTGTACAAAGACACACAAAAAAGGAAGATCTTAAAGGCTGAATTTCATTAGCATCTTTTTTTCCTCACTTTTCCTTCGCTTCTCCATTTCCTTTCTCATTCCACGAAGAAATTGATTTCTTTTGTTACCATTTTGGGGGTGTTTTCTTTTTTTTGCTTGATTTTTGTGTTTTAACTAGAAATGTGTCTGCACACAGCTTGGTGTTCACACACAGACAACTCCCCCCACACCTTCATAAAATCATTTTCTCCTGCCATGTGAATATTTCCTAATGCCATTTGCTGCAGTGATCAGAGCACAGTAATGCTTCCCTTGTAGAAATGTTTATGGCAAACTCTATTATTGTTACAGAAACAATCACTCTATTTTGATTTGTGTGAAAAATTGGCACGTTTCCTGCAGACTTTATTTTCATTTCCCTTAGATATTATGGAAGTCAAATCAAATCGAATCAGCCCCAATTTATTACAGCATTTAACACCACTCACTTGTTGGGAGCTGCTTTTTAAAAGACAGCTCAGTCCTTTCCCTGCCTCCTCCTCCTCCTTTGAATAAAGCAGGAACCAGAAAAAACCCAAGGATTCCAGGATGGGAGGATAATTTGAACAGCTTCTTACCCTGCTGCCTGAAAATTGGCTCCCGAGCCGATTAACAGGAATTGGAGCCTTCCCAGTGCCATTGTGAGCTCTGGGTCACGCCTGAATTTTCTGGAAAATGCCATCCCCAGTTGGCTGGATTTGCATGACACAGCTTCGTTTGCTGTGCCTTAACCATATTGTTTGTCAAGCCTGATGCTTTTTTCCCCACATTTTGATGCGTTTGAAGTGTTTATCAGACAAAATCACCAATTAAATTTTATCAGTCGTTCAAATGCAAAGACTTTTTGTGTTTTCTCTGCCCATGGACCCAGAATAAAATTGTTGCAGCGAGCAGGGCTGGGAGATGAGCCAGAATTTGGCTTTGATGAATACTTTGAGCACATTCCTAGATTAAATATATATGTGTGTGTGTATAAATGTATATATATACGAAAACATTTAATAATAACCTTTCTCCTGGCTGAGATGACGTGCTTGGCATTTTATTCTCATCTCTTTGTGGTTTGATTCCTGAGGTCAGGGCTGTTTTGAAGGCTGCATTTCTCAGGCCTCACAAGTGTGGATGTTTATTTGAACTGACGAGCTGCAGGAAAATGTCTTTGCAGCTGTACCAGGGTAGTTGTGGCAGCAGCACAGGTTATTATCCCCGTGCTCAGGTGGTAAACACGACCGTAAGTTAGTGGGCAGCAATCCTTTCTGTCAAGGCAGGTAGCTCAGAGACTCCAAATGCTCCCTGCAGGAATAATATTTAGCATTTCACAGTGCGATCTCCCTTGCGTGCCTTGCAGCAGCCCTGCAGCTCATCTGGGCTGGATTTGCAGCTGAAATTCTGAGTTTAATTCTGGCTTTGTGCTGAGGGAGCCGTGGTCTGCGTGCGCTGCACAGACGTGGCTGGGTGAGGGAGCTCTCTGGCACAGGAATCAGCTGCCAGGGGATGGATTCAAACAGAAGATCAGAATGTCTTTGGAGCAGAAATGATCACATTTCCTGTGCGTGCTTTAAGCAGGGAACCTGCAAATGCAGTGGGTTACAGCGGTGAGCAGGTGTTGCTTCAGCACAGGGCCAGGGTGGAGAGAATTCCCACCTGAGGTTTGAATCGGAGCCTTTCCTGGGGCTGGGGTATCAGCTGTGACAGGCTCCTATCAGAACAGCAGGGCAGCAAGGCCATCACTTGGAATGTAAATATTTTCATACATATATTGCACAAGAGAGAGTTTCTCTCTTAGATATTCTGGCTGAGCTGTGTTGTTATCCCTAAACAAAGCCAACTGATTAATGCCCCACAGAGTTTGTGCGTAACTGTCCATCCAGCTGTGACCCAGGTGACTCGGGGGATGTTGTGCTGGCAGCACACAAACTTCACAACTTCAGTTCTGCAACTTTTGAAATGTTAAAATATCAGACAAATCCAACCAACTCAAGGAGCTCACAGATTTATTATGGAGCCTGAAACACTTGCGAGAAAGAAACCTTAACAATATTATTTCTTCACTGATAAGATCCCCAAATCCCTCGCAGTTCAAAAATTACAGAGGATTTAAAAGACTTCATGCTCCAGGTTATAAACTGACAGTGAGCCAGTCACAGTGAGAAGTTCTGTCTTGCAGGGACACTGAACCACTATTACTTCGAGCTTTCTAATTCTCTGCAACCTGAGTCTTGACAGGTGGCTGTGAAGAGAAGCCAGAAATGTCACTTATTCCACCCCCTATCATGGCTGAGTTATTTACTTAAGAGCTTCCCACACCATCCTCCCCGAGAGGTGGAGAAGGATGAAAACCAAAAGGAAATCTGTCCTGAGAAGGCAGTGAGCTGCCCCTGAGAACCAGCTTCGCTGAGGCACAAAGGTGATTTCTGGATGCTGCAGTGGGGAAATCAAAACCAAAGGGGTGCTCTGCTGCAGTGACACAGGTTTGGGGAAGGCCAAACAGATAGATATCCAATTATCCATCCACCTCTCCAGGCACAGGCCACGCTGAAACTTGGCACTAAAGGACACCTCTGTCGAGAGTTCCTGGTGCAGCTCTTCTGCCCACTGGGCATTTCTTTATTTACTGGCTGGAATCCAGCCTGATCTGTGGTGCTGGTGGCTTTGTGAGTGCTGGTGCCAGCAAGAGGGGGAGAGCAGGAGCAGGCAGGGGCAGAGAAGGGAGCAGCTCTGTTGGGAATTGCACGGGTGAGATCCCTCCGTGCAGGTGCACCCACCGCCTGCTCCAGCATTGCCCCAGGAAAGGCATTTCCTCCCTGTTGCTTTGGCTCTGAAGTGGGATTTGTGCCATTCAGTTACAGTGCTCAGAACCCAAAAGGATCTGAACTAACAGTGAACAAATTTCGTTGGCAATTTGACATTAATGGGCAAGATCTACACTAAAGGCAAAGGAGTTTTCTAGGAGCAAATATTTATTGTAGCTGACTTTCATGCAAATTTGCTTTTCAGGCCGTGCATTTCAGGTCCCAGTAGGTTTTAAGATAGAACGGGTCTCTTCAAAGAGTTTTTGCAGCTAGGCAAACTTTTAAAACTTTTTCCAGGCCCTTTATGGCCTGAAATAACATCATCCCCCAAGCAGATTAAATGGGTCCATCAGCTGCAGAGCCTGGGCTCAGGTGGAGGTAGAGCTGTGCTGTTACACTGAAATGGAAGCAGCTGTGCTGCCTTGCACCAGCTGAGAACCCAGTGAGGTGGGTAGGAATGGGTTCTTTAATTTAACCAGTATCTGGGATAGGAAAAAAACCCCATTTTCCTGGAGGCAGCCTGGGAAGGGAGGCTGGGATGGTTTGTTCTGTGCTGCAGCTCAGCCACAGTCCCTAAAGCACAGCGAGATCTCCGGGCCAGCATTGAGCCAACACTCCAGATCTCCTGGGTGTGTTCAGGAAGGCACAACTTAATGGGGCAAAACTGCTGAATTCTGCTTTTATGGAGAAGAGAATGCTAATTTAATGAGTGCGTGTGTCTGGGATAACTGGTTCCCTCCATGTTTGTATCTGTTGACATTAGTTACACTCCAGCTGCCTTCCTCAGCTCACTCTTTTTCCATCAGGATGGTTCTCTTCATAAATGTTTTGCATTTAGCTGTTTCATGCACATAGAGAAAACAAATATGGGCCTCCCCTGAGGAAAATAACAGCATTATTTTGTCTAAAATAGTCTTTTTCCACATGGGTTACCACCCATACCAACAGTTCCCCTGACTCACAGATTCAGTATTTCGATGAGGGTTTTCAGCCCAGCCCACATGTGTAAGGGCTTTGCAGACATTAATTAAGGCCTCCTGAAAAGTCTTTTCCCCTGATGGAAAACACCTGGATCAGCCACCTGAATCCTATGAATGTTTTCTGGGGGACAGTGGTTCTGGGGCAGTTGACGGGCTGCAGGAGTAGCACGAGGTTGGGGGTGTTGTAGCAGGATGGAAGAGCTGCTAAATCTAAAGAGAAATTACTTGCTGAGAGTTTTTCTCATGAAAACAATTTCTCTGAGAAGTTTCTGTGCTGTTCTGGGACTGAACAGTTCTGTTCCCTGCTGCTGGAGGGCTCAGGTGATGAAGCTGTTGGGGGATGGATTTCTTGCCCAGCTCTCTGTTAGAGGTAAGATGTGAAATCGAAACTTTTACATATTCCCAGGTCTGTATTAAATCACTAAAATCAGAAATTTGGGAGTGAGGTGCAAAATACTGCTTAGCCCTTTACCTGCCTGCAGAGGTTTTTTCTGGTTTTCCTCATCTTTTGCTGAAGTTTTATTTTTTTTTTCCTTGAGAGCAGAGAAAATTAAGTTACTTATGGGTAATTCATGAACTAGAGAGTGAAAATTTGGATTAAATATTTAAGATTTTTTCTAAACAGTTTAATGAAATGAGCAATTACTATGAAGGTATTTTTCTTCCACATGTCAATCATCCTCAGATTATGTTACCTCCTTAAATTCTTTTTGCATGTTAATGACATCTCATTATTCTATTAATGGTCTGCAGCAGGTTTATCTGTATTTATTTTCCATTAGTGCTTGTGCATCTTGATGTGCCTGGATGGGTATTAGAAAGTCAAGCTTCCTCATTCCTTGGAAACTTGGGATAAGTGAAGTTTCTCACAGTTCTCTCAGCATGGATATTTGAATGTTAAGTTCGGATTTTTATTTGCTTTCTTTTCCTGAAAGCTTTATTCTTCTGATTTCAAATCACTGGGTGGTCAATCAGTTGGTGTGAGCCCAACAGCAAACTCCAGGGCAGAGTTTGGGAAGTGCCATGAATGGGTTCCCCTCCACTGCTCACTGGAGCTCTGCTTGTGCTGGATGAGGATCTGGATCCAGAGCTCCAGTGATGCTCTGAATACCCTGCCAGCCCTCAGAATCTGCTGCAGCTGCTTATGGTTATTAGTTCTGGGTGTAGAATGTTTATAGCAGGAAAAGATGCAGTGAAGTCAATAAGTTTGACTTAGGCAGTGAACAAAGGAGCATCTTTCAGCCTGGTGGTTTGGTTTTTGTTTTCTTTTTTTTGCATTTGTTGCTGAAGAAAGCCTGAAATAAATCCCAGCTTAGCACCAGTATAGGGTTTTCCCCTGTGATTTCCTGAGCAAGTGCTTTTCTGACTTGGTCTAAGATCTGATGAGATCTAAATCTTCTGGAACAGATGTGTGGATTTTTTGAAAGAAAAACAATGTGTTTGATCATGATGAGGTGTGTACGTCCTGCAGGTGAATTAAATGGTGCCTTTCAGCAAGAACACAGACTGCTGGGTGAGGCCTCCCTCAGTAAGATTTTCACAGGACTTATGTTAGGCTTTTACAGAAGTAGGTTCATGGCTGGTGCGGATTTGGTGGTGCTGCTGTAGGAAATCAGCACAACAGAGTATTTTCTTTTTAAATATTCCAGCTTTTTTTTTCCTTTTTCTTTAAAATGTTTCTCAGATTGACCTTCTTTCCCCTCTCTGTGTTGCTGTGAAGAAGTCTGCACTTCCTACGAGCCAGCTAGGCAGAAATTCGCTCTGGCCAGGCTGATTTGTAGTACTTCCATGTTCCCACAGCTGTGGGGTTCCTGTGATGCCTTGCCAAAGCACACACCTTGTTTATTCCTTACATTTGTCAAATAAAGCTTGACGTGAAGTCATTGGGTTTGACAGAAGATTTACGGGGGCTGGCTTTGCGTTAGCCCCACGGTACTTTTTGATAACCTGTTGAAGAGAATTTGTTAAAAACGCTTATTTTGTTTTTTAAGGCCTTCTGTCCCAGCAGGTTTGTAAAACAGTTCGTGGAATCTCACACAGCTAACCCCTATTAAACTTATAAATGTAGTCTAATTTTTTTTTTTTTTTAACTTTCTTTCCAGCTTTTGTAAAGTGAATTCTGTAGAATTTCATGTGCTGCTGGTCCTTGCGCTCCCCGTCTTGGCACTTGACCACGAGACTCAGATTCCCCCTCTTCACTTTGTTTTCTCTCTCTAGAAATGGCCTGAAGCCTTGGAGAAATGCATTGAAAGTATGATTTTGGCTTTAATAAAGAGCAACAAGGGGTGGAAGAGGGAGGGATGGAAAAGAGACACGTAACAAACAATAACTTAGAAAAGCCTCAAACCCAACCCCAGAACATCGTTTGATTTTGAATGTAGACTTTGTGTGCAAAAGTTTTCCATCAGAGAGCTGTTAATATTGACTGTGATTAGTACAACATTTCTGTGCTATAAAACCACTTCTCTGATCCCATAGAACATCAAGACTCTGTCTGAATAATTCAGTATTTCTCTAAGGCCTGGGCTGAGGAAGGTCTGAATTTCCTGTCTATAGATCAGAGTTAGGTCAAGGCAAGCGGAGGGATTTTCTGGAGATGTTTGCATCCAATCTGTAGCTAATTTGCTTCCAGGAAAGTGAATATTTCCTTCCTTCCCTGCAGTATTATATCAGGAAGTTCTGGGGCTTGAACTTTCATGTCAGCCTGACTTGTACCAGAGTTGTGTTTGACACCTGATTAGAGAGCCCTAATTTGGTTTGTTGGTGGCTGCTTTTAAAACCTGCCTCTCCACCAAGAGGGGTAAGTGAGGTTTTAGTGGGATTCAATGGAAATGTTGGCAGAATGGAAATAAATATCCCTGTGGGAGGTGTCGGCTGTGCCGGAATTTACGGTGCAAATCTATCTCCTGAACTGTTCCAAAAGTCTGGTGTTTTGTGAGGTTTGGTTCCTCCTCCTGCCCACTCCCCTGTAGGTGTTCTGCTGGTGCATCCAGAAGGTGTCAAAAATTAAGCTGCATCAAAACAAATCCTGCCATGAAAAGCTGCAAAACTTTGTTTTGCTTCGAGTCAGATTTTAAAGTCATCTCCCAAATGTTGATTTGTTGGCTTTAAAAGCTGCGAAATATGTCCTACAAAGCAGCACCTCCCGTGTTCAGGAACAGTTTCAAAGAGATGTGGCAAACTATGTATGCACAGCCTGAGCTACCTGAGGTGTCTTGGACTACAGTAAATGAGCAGAGGAGAAATAAATATGTATTTAATATAGAAATGAAAAAAACCGCTTTCCTGGCCAAAAAAAGGTTGACATTTTGTCACTGCCCCACACGTGCATCCGCTAAGTTGCTGTTTTCAAGGATATCTGGAGGATATGTTTTGCATTTGCCCCTCTCCCAGGTGAATTCATCAGCCTTGCCCCCAATCCCCCTGTAGGAAGCCGTGCTGGAAAACGCACAGGAAAACACCTGGAACTCCGTTCCCTTGGTGCCACGTTTGAATGACTTCTCTTGACTGCAGCGGGAAACAGGCTCAGATTTATCCCACATTCCAAAAGCGCTCCCCACGCAGCTTTGCAGCACTCATTTCTTTTCAGGATCACTAATCAGTTGCACCACACATTTATCAACCATTTCACCTCTGTCTTTCTTTGGCTCTGCTTTACGTCCCTGCATGGCATTCGCTGAGAGATGATTTTTACCCATCAGTTTGCGGAAGGTCCCACATAAGTTGTAAATAAGGAGCTGGCCAGAGGGAATTGTGGAATTATTCTACCTTCACCTCCTGAGTGAGGAAGCCAGCCTAATTAATGACTTCCCTCCACCTGGAGAGGTGTGGAATGGTAATTTGGATACTGGCAAAGGTGGGATTTATTGTCAGTTCAGAAGGCTGTGAGTGCCAGCTCTGCAGTTCTCTACACCTCAACTTGCACCTGGGATCAATACTGCGGTTGCAGCCCCCACTTGTGTATTTTATTTATGGAACGCATATTTTGAACCTTTTTTTTTCCCCTCTGTTGTTTTAAAAGAGTTACTGACACTTTGATTTAGGCTAGCCAGGATTTATTTTGCTTTCTTTTGAAAGCGGGCCAAGAGCTGCTGGTGATGGTGTTTGGTGTGTGTGCACCTTTCCCCGTGTGCTCCTGGAGGTACATGAAACCTGTCACTCTGGATTCCATTTAATTCCTCCTTCAGCCTCCCCTGGCAGTGCTATTGTCATGAGCACCTCCCATGGCCAGCAGAATGGAATAAAACCTTTGGTATGTGTGAGAAACATTGGATAGATCTGGAAAATTTCAGTGACCTTTCTAAGCCACTGCAAGTGGTGGTAGAGGTTTATTTAAAGCAAGGTCACAGTTCTGAAGGTCCCTTTTCCCTGGCAGCGTCTCTGTTCAAATGCTGCAGCTCTTTCTGTCATGTGCTGGCTCTTACAGGCTACCCTGGATGTTGTATTTACTGAGGAGGTAACAGGAAGTGAGCACTAAAATGGGAATTGCTGCTTCCAAATCCTCCATGTGCACTGTGTGTATAGATATAAAATGTGCAGGGATATACTCTGGGCAGACACAGGAGGTGTCCAGGTTCACAGCTCTTTTGGAGTTTTCTGCTTCTCAGCCTTAATTTTGCCTTTAAAGAAAAGAATTATGCAATTAATGATTATCTATAAACCCATTTGCAGAAGGGTTTTTGGATTTTAAGATAGTTGCATTCCCATATTGCCTTTGCTTTGTATCCCCTGGTTATTGATCTCTACTAAACACCTGAGAATTTTAACTTTTTTTTTTTTTTTGATCAAGAAAAGATCATCTGGGCAAAATGGAGATCAGGCAGTTACAAATTTCATCCTTTGCGGTTAATGCATTCTCACTCTCTGGATTTTGTGCTTTCCTTGTGACTGTGTTCAGGCCAGTCATGAAATCCCTAAGTCTTGGAGCTTCAGGAAAAACTTAAGCTTTAAAAAAAGCTTTAATTCAATCCCTCTTTTTGCCACCAGCCAAACAGTCTGCCCCCACCCCTGTGGGGTATAATTTGTTTCTTCTATTCCATAAAACCACAGCCTAACAGCCGAGCTGTTGCCTAAAATGTAACGTGATGGAAGCCTGGCTGTAGCTTTGATATATGGCAGGAAGGCTGCATTCATGAATTGTGAATAAGAGCAACAATTTTTCAAATATATATTGTCAAAGCCGTTTTCTCTCCAATAACATTGCCCGTAAAATGTAACAAGTGTAATGGCTGTTTTACTCGCAGTTAAAAAGTGCATACAATTGTAATACATCAGTCGTTGTTAAAATGACATCTGGGAATAGAGGGAGATTTTTCTTGCCCTGTTTCAAGGCTTCTTAACTACCGGTGTGTTTCCTGTTAAAGGTATTAGTATTAAAGAATTGCTAGATAGGGAAGCACCTACACATATGTGTGTGTGTGCACATAAATATATGTATTTGTTGAAATAGATATTATTTTCTCTTGAGGGACACAATAATTTCCCTGTAGGTCAAATAAAGGACCTCTCTGTGGGCTTTCATCTGTCAAACACATTGTGGCTGTAGCTGGTGCATGGCCATCCTAAAAAGTTGTTTGTTGCCAAATCTCATGGAAGGAAATGGTTGCTGCTCCGAAGATCACAGAACTGAAAGGGATGGTGGTCTTGATTCAACTGATTCACTGAAGTCAGCTGCAGTCAAATTAAGTCTTCGACTGCACTTCAAAAGCTTTCTAATGCAGGTTTTTAAAAGCTCAAAAGGTCTGACAAAGGAACTCAAAGTGACTTCTGAAGGCGGATTTCTCTGCTCTAAGCAGCAGTCCTCCATCAGCTGAGGACAAATGCAAAGCTCCCCTTCTGCTGAGGCCGGGGTTTCATCCACAGTGTGGGATTTTGGAGACGTTCTCATCACAGATGTTTGAAGTCTTTAATGGGAGTAGCAATGTAGAAAATCCCTCTTAACACGCCGTGCATGTGGCCCTGACAGAGCATCACGTTCCCTCCACAGATCCCCCAGTACGTCATTGCTTAAACCTAATGCCTTACTCCTGCACTTTGTCCTTGATCCTCACGGGGGTCTGTGCTCACAGAACACTTGACAGAGTCAGTGCTGGGGACCCCTGCTTTGGGCCAAGGATTTAGAAGGCAAATCCTTGAGAGCAAGAAACTGCATTTATTCATTTCGAAAGCTGTAAAGCTCCTCACCTTAGTTTTAAGACTAGAGTGTGTGTGGTGGCCTGGGTCTGCTGGATTATCTGGAGGCATTTTCTCCAAACTTCCATTGCTTGACAAGCAATCTGGATTAGCCAGCACAGCATCTTGCACGAGATGGCTTTCAAACCCCAGCAAGGAGGAAACTGAAGGAGAGACTCTATTATGAAAGTTAATATAGCTAAATATTCCTGCTTAGTCTGAAGTGGCTGCTTTATCCTTCTGCCTTCATTTCCTGAGGCCTTTGATGTTGCAGCACGTGCTTAATAGAGCTCTACCCTGAACTGGTTACCACATTATATTCAGCGTTTTTTAGTGAGTAATTAAATACTATATACGTAAATCAGAACACAAACTGTATCCAGTCGTCCTTTTGTTTCAAGAAATGATTTGAAAAGTATTCAGAGTAGGTGTGAAGTACCTTTGTCATGGGCAGGACAGAGAGAATGATAGTTCTAAAAATAAGTTCTGGATAAATGTTTTATAAAGCAGTGTGTCACTCCATATTTGTGAACAGAAATTGCAAATCTAAAGACATTGTTCCTAAATTTCTCATATGGTGTTTGACAACAAGCTGTAAGTAGATCTTTATACCCTCAGCCTCCGGTGAGTGCCTTTTCTGGTTGTGTTGAACTGAAGCTGGCTTTCACAGGGTTCAGTCCGCCCAAGAGAGAAGATGATGCAATAAAAAAAAATAGTAATAAAAAAGAGTCAGGGATGTGCCACAAGACAGAATTGTTAAGGTTTAATACCAGCCATTGCTAATATAATCATGCTGAAGTTATGGAAAGATTGAGCAAAGCTGTGATCAAAGGCCTGGGAGCTCCTTAGCAGACTAAGGCTGCTTTGGGTAATAAATTTACACGTGCTTCTGTCAAAAGGAGAAGTTGCTATTGCTTTGTAGGATGAAGTTTCATTGATGCCACCTAAAAATCAAGTTTCCTGGCTGAAACACTAATTGTGAATAGCGTTTCCTATGCCCCAGTGCATCTACCAAAGGTGGGAAGTGATCAGGGGTTAACTTTTTTCTGTGTGCTTGTCTGAATTCTAATGGCAAGCTCAAGAAAAATGGTGCATAGCATCCAAATGCAATAAGAACAAACGTGGGCTGATGCCAACCAAAGTGCGTGGTGGCATGGAGACGTTCTCCTGGCCCTGCTTTCTGTGCTGGAGGAGCCTCTGACAGGGTCCAAGGTCCTGTGTGCCCGAGCTCATCTTTTTCAGGGTCATTTGTGGCCACTTCACTGCCCCTGTGGTTCTTTTCTGTCACTGTGTTACAGTCAGTGCACGTTCCCAACCCAGACTGTTTGTACATAACCGCTGGGTTTTCTGACATCACGGGGGAGTGGGAACAGCAAAATCTGGCTGCCAGTGGGTTGTGCAGTGAATCTCAGTGTGAGCATTAATAAAACATGTCCAGAGCGCCAGCTCAGGTCACACAAGCCTCTGGCAAGGAAAGGAGAATATTGCCTTGCTGTAGGGGCCGTTGCTGGCCTGGGGAGAAAAATCCATGCAGGAATAAGCATTCTGAAAGGTGGTGCTGTGTTACTTGCATGAAAATGAAGCCTCTGAGCTACTTTTTTTTTTTTTTTTTTTTTT
>VZTI01004617.1:1105483-1188366 GCA_013397865.1 Struthidea cinerea
GTAATGAAAAAAAAATAGGCAAAAGTGGATGTGACAGAAGATTTGATGCAGATGAAGCTGTGCATGAGGAGAGCAGAGGGGAGGAAGCACACCTCAGATTCACAAACAGCACAGGATCTAAAGGAAAAGGACATGGCAGAACTTCCAGGAGCTTTCTAACTCTGCAGAGCAGCTTTTTTTTCCTGACCAGCCTCTAGTAGCTTGTATTGATTCTCCAGAAATGTCTTACTTGCTTATGGGATCAGTGCTCTCCAGCACTTAGTAATGAAGCCAAAAGCCCCATTTATGATTTAATTTTGTGTCCTACACCATCTGAAAATAAACGTCAAAGTTTCCTGTCTAAGGCTTAGTCGCAGAGGTGGCAATGGCAGATTTGGCAAGTGTCACAGCAGGCTGGTGAAGGGGGAAACCCAAAGCTGTGGCTTTGTGGTATATCCTAAAATGAGTCATCGGAGCTGTGACTGAGGGAAGCAGAGGAGGAATTTGGTTTTGAAAGGAATTTGGCCTGAGGCAGTATTTGGCCAGTGATTCAGTTCCAGTTCAAACAAGCCCATTGATGTCTCCCGGGAGTTATTAGAGATTTAGTTTGCTGTTAAAAGTGGCAGTGAAATCCTTGCTGCTGTGGTTGTAAGTAAGATTTCTGAAAATGTTATGACCTGAGCTGAGTTGTTTCTGAAAGTCTAACGAGACTTAACAGCTTGATGTGTTTTGGTGGAAAAATCAGATAATAGCAGACTTTCCCCTGATTTTACATTTTTGGTCTTTACAGAAAACCCTAAACTGTGTCTGGGAGTTCTGATTTTCAAGCAAACATGAGGAATCAGAGAACTTCACGGTTTTACTGTGGCCTCATGTTGGTCTATGCTTGTCCTGTCTTTGCTGCTTTTCCGGAGAAAGAGACTTTCCAGTCACATGGCATTGTCCATTCTCCCTCACCTGGTGGAAGAGTTCAGGTGTTTATGGGGCCTTACCTACCATGCAGGTTCTCTTGTTAAAACAGCTGAGAATCTCCTGTGAGCGTGCTTCCATGTCGATGCCCTCCACAGCCAGAGGCCTCCTCTCAAGGGTCAGTTATGGAATGGTTTGGGTTGGCAGGGAACTGTAAGATCATCCAGTTCCCCAGTCTGATTGCAAACTCATCATTTTTGAGTGAAAAATCTTATTTTTTTAAATTCCAGATCATTAAAAGATGAAAGCTACAGGCACAAAAAGGAATATTCCAGTATCCTCCTCAACACTGTGCTCACGGTGACAGAAGGTCAAGGCAGCAGGGGCAGGAAAATTAAACTGGGGGTAATTCAAACCTTTCTTTCCTTTATAGGAAAGACATTTTAATTTTACAAGAACTGGTTTCATGAAAAGGAGGACAAAGTTTGGCTTGGTAAGGGACATAAAATTCCTCTATCACCAGCAGGCAAAGCAGATTTGAGGAGAACATTTCCACGGGGAATCCTTCCAGCAGTAGCAAGCGGTGCCAGGAAAAATTGCCAGGGCTAATTCAAAAATGAGTTCTGGTCAAAGAGGAGTAAACACATATTTGTGATTGAATACACATCCCCAGGGAGGACGTGGCTGGGAAAGGATATGAAGGGCAGATAAACACCGGGAGAGGGTGTGAGGTGTGTAAGGCAGCTGTAACTCTGAGCTGGTACAAAGGGTGACATTACTGGATATAACTGGGTGCAGGCGTGATGCTGATGCTCTTATTTTACGTGTTCCGTGGACATCACGTGGGAAGATGGCACACAGAGGGATAAGTGCCGGCTCTTTGGCAGTCTTGCTTTGCATCCTGCTTGCACAAAAAGTCCTTTTGCAGTCTGCAGGTAAGGGCTGTGCAAAGGGAGTGAGAATTGCAGCTTGTGATTCTGCACCTGGCCCATAAACAGCTGCTTCCTTTGAGGGGAAGGAACAGGGAGCCATAAACCCAAACTACCCTTCCTTTGCTCTCTTTCTTTAAATTTTGGTGAGGCAGAGCCCAGACTCACTCTTGCTCTGCTGTAAATCACAGTGGCTTCAGTTTAGTGCGTACAGGTGAAGAGAGAGCAGATCCAGGAGCACTCCTGTCTGTCTTCTGTTCCCTAACTTCCCCTGGGTGCAAAATTTTGTTGTCTGCAACCACTGCTACTGCATAACCTGTGCTGCTTTTGGCAAGTCCAGGTGGTGGGTGAGACAACTTCATTGTGATGGGGGCAGAGGAGCTTTAAAGTCCACTGTAACCCCCCTCTGGGGTGGCAGGGGAGATGCTCTGTGGCCACTTGTGCTCTGTGTGCCCCTGGGTGGTTTTCCTGCTCTGCCAAGGTCACAGCTGGCTCAGCCCCTCGGCAGTGAGGGCTTGGAGGGTGGACGTGGTGACAGCGAAGGACATGAGGAGATAAAAGTCCTGTTTTGTCCCCTGACTTCAGTCAAGGGGATGGAATAGATGGGGCTGGAAAGGGACTTTAGGAATTTTTTTTTTTGCCAGAGACTTTCTGGGCAGTAAGAGTGAAGTGAAAGTGGGGAGGGCAGAGATCTCTTTGCCCTGTGGGAGGAGAGGGCAGGGGGAAGATAAAAGAGAATCTTGAGACCTTTTTGTAGCTGTGCAGAGGCCCTGTGGCAGATGAAGCCTGTACAGCAGACAGCAGTGCTGGATCTCACAGGTTTTCTGTCCCTTTACTGAGGGGCTTTCTGGAGGGCTGCTCACCAAGGGGAAGGTGGGTTTACCTGCACGCCAAAGGAGCTGTTAATGCTTTAGGGACTGATTAGATCTGTTTGAGCTGCTTCTCCTCTCCCTGTTTATTTTTGGTAGTGAGGTGATGCTGTGCCTGACTGGAGAGCAGCAAATTGGCACCACCAGCACTGTCACTGCCCAGCTTGGGCTGCTGCACAGAGAGCTGCAGACAGCATCAGTGCCACAAAAACATCACAAATGCACGTTTGTTGGAACTCCTCGTTCCCCTGGCCCTGCCTTTTCCCCCCCGCTCTGCTGACAGGTGGCTGCACAGCAGCTCTCCAATATTCAGTTTGATGCCTCCTTTCTCACAAAGCCCGTTTTAATATCGAGAATTCTTTTCCTGACGCAGGCCCAGATTCACGATTACTCCCTGAATCCTTTCCTTCATCGTTCCTGAGTGCTCAGGATTGAGTAACAGCTGCTGTGTAAAGGGATGTGGCCACGAGGGACTGGGACTAACAGAGTCACACTGGGAGGGATTTCTGCTGCATTCTGGGGGCTGAATATCTCTCACAGTCCTTTCGGAAGAGTGGCAAACACAAGCTAAAGCAGGGGCTGTCTCACTGAGGTTTTGTTTTCTCACCTTTGCGTGCTCCTTCTTTAACATCAGTAGCTACAGCAGAGCAAAGGCATGTCGAGATAAGTTCTTGAAGTTTCTTTAAATTCTTGCTCGATGGAAAGTTTGGGCTCTGGGGAAAAAGAACCAGGGAGATGAGTGACAGTACCTGAGTTGCACTGAAATCTCTGCTGGTGTGAAAAGAGGAGACATGAGAGCCTTAAGGGAAGAGCTTGTACTTTGAGAATTTATAATGGCAGTTGAATAAGCAGTTCTTTCATATCTGCTTTAAGAAACTGAGTGGTAAAGGGAGACACAGGTGTTTTGTTGAACAGGGAATTAATAGATCATGGTCTTTTAATATGAATGTTTCTGCATTGTTAGTGTTGGAAATTTGAAGCAAGTTATTATTCTGCAACTTTTTACTTCTTTTTTTGGTGTCTGTGTGTGATTTCAATCCATCTTTTCCACTTTGCTATTTTGATACATGGTGGGAGAAAAAAGG
Organism: Struthidea cinerea; assembly: GCA_013397865.1. Lineage (NCBI taxonomy): Eukaryota > Metazoa > Chordata > Aves > Passeriformes > Corcoracidae > Struthidea > Struthidea cinerea. Next base: position 1,109,255 of record VZTI01004617.1, read on the forward strand.
ACAAGGAAAATCGCAAAAGTCTTGAGGAAGAAATGAAACACTTTAAAAGCTTTCCATGGAAAAATGTTTCTTTTTCATTTTGCTGTAAGTTAAGGACTGAGCTGGTATGAAGTTGGCTCATCCTCGCTTTACTCAGAATCCCTGCCATGGCATCAGGAACTAACGACTCTCCTTTACCTATTGAGATAGTGGCAAATTCTATTTACTCTTGTCCCCCGAACAGCTAGGGCAGGAGGGGATGAGAGAGGACGGGATAATCTCTTGGAAGGCAGCGTTTAACACCTGTCTGGGAGGAGATAATTGCTGCATTCCTGGGGGATTAGCACACAGGAACTTCTCAGAGCGGAGTGAAACCGTACTTGGCTATCTCTCACCAGGTGGATGTCAGCAGACACTGAGCACAGAGTGAAAGACGCAGGAATAAAGCGCGGTGTGTGCAGATGAAATGTGGCTTGTGCCTCGAAACTGGAGAGAGATTTTTCCTTTCTCAACGCTGTCCTAGTTCAGAAGGGTTCGGGGAACACTTGGGAATGACTGAAGTGGTGCCTGTGTTGCAGGCAGAGGGGTGGCTGTTCAGGAGACACCACGCTCTGTCACTCACCGGTGAGCAGAGAACTGCAGTGCTTCACAGCACTGTGGCTTTGGGATGGATGGCCCCAAAAACCAACCCAAATAGCACCAAAAACTGCAGTGCTTCACAGCAGCGTGGCTTTGGGATGGATGGCCCCAAAAACCAACCCAAATAGCACCAAAAACTGCAGTGCTTCACAGCAGCGCGGCTTTGGGACGGATAACCCCCAAAACCAACCCAAACAGCACCAAAAACTGCAGTGCTTCACAGCAGCGTGGCTTTGGGATGGATGGCCCCAAAAACCAACCCAAATAGCACCAAAAACTGCAGAGTTTTACAGCAGCGTGGCTTTGGGACAGATGGCCCCAAAAAACAACCTCGGTCAGAAGCCTTGGTTTTATTTTTGACTCCTGATTTGCGGTGCAGGATTATTTTAACAATAGGCTTGATTTTAACTAATTAATAACCTTCTCTCTGTTTAACAGTCCAGCGACAGAAAGTCACAGAGAGGTTTGTGACAGACACAGAATTTTAGGAGGAAGGAAGAATTGTTTAGTAGTTTTCTGAAGAATAATCCTAGACCAACACAATGCTTGGCACGGCATTTTAACTTAGGCGGGAAATAAAACTCCAGTGAGGTTTGCAATTTGCATTGTAGCCCTGTGACCGCTGTCAGCACAGAGCATTAACAGCACTGTGTGAGCACAGCGCTCCCGACCCGCTGCTGGAAGGACACAGGAACTGAATTTCTGCATCAATTGGCCCTGCAAGGAGCAGGGAGTTGGACTGAGTGATCCTTACGGGTCCCTTCCAACTTGGGATGTGGCACTCAGTGCCATGGTCTGGTTGTTGACGTGGTGTGAGGTCATAGGTTTGGGCTTGATGATCTCAAAGGTCTTTTCCAACCGGGTTGATTCTGTGATATTCTCTGCCTCTCTGGTGTTGGCTGTCTAATTGCAGTGGAAAGCAGCAGCCCAGTTTTGCGGGCTTCATCCTGAGCTTCACCTCCTACTTACTTTCCAAAACACACAGATTTTATCGTGTTGTAGTGATCCTTGGTGAATGAACACAAATCTCTCACTCTGACAACATCTCAAGCTGATAAATTATATTGTGCAATATGGATGTATTGTTTCTAATGCTGTCTCAGATGAAATTGCAAATATTGTTGAAAATGTCTCAGGAATAACAATAATAATTCTAAATCCTCCTCATCCTGGTGTAATAAATAACTGCCCAATTCGAGAATTAACAAGTATAAATTTATTTCGTGTCCGAGAGTTCGTACACGCAATGCCACGATCGAAAAGAGAGACAGTGCCAAGCCTGGGATTGGAACTGGGTGAACCCAGGTCTGACCTCTATCGCATCAGACCTCCCTCTGTTCACGCTAGCTGCTTCCAGCGGCTGGCTTATATACAGTTTTTCCAGACAGTCCGGATCTTGGGTATTATTTTTGCCACTCAGCATATTCATGGAGCTTGCCATTCATGAAACTGAGGTGGACAAAGCGCATCCTGCTCTTGATTAATCCCCCATCCCCAGAGGATGTTATCTGATGGTGGCTGATGTTCCATATCTCGGTTCTCGATCCGGTCGTTAACGCCTGAGCAGGGAGGAGATTTTCGGAGATGGGAGATCAGCTCTGCTGGGAAGTCCTCCTTGAAAATGCAGATTTCGGGAGCCAGTCCTGATGGGCCATCAGCCCTCTGTGGCTCTGTTTTTGGGATGTAAATCTGTTCCTGGCCCAGGTTACGTTTTCCCCTGGGCATGGCTCTGGTTGTCTCTTTTTAAACTGGTCATAACTTAACTTAACATATTTCAATATATTACATATTTGGGCACGAATTCCCTATTTTATTTATAACACTGGCATCCTTTGAAAATTGTCTCCCACCTCGCTGCTGTGTTGGGAATTGCCTCTTGTTCAGCAGGTAAGTCATGACCCAACAAACCACTGTGGCCTGACGGCAGAATGAAGATTTAATCACAGCGGGGAGGCAGAAAATGAACTGTTTATGTTACAGCTGCTTTCCTGCCACACCGTGTGAGTGGTGTTAATAGAGGGGGACCAGAACCACCAAAGGTGTTTGCAGCTGATGTGTCCTGCTTTGTATTTGGAACAGGCAAGGAGAAATGCTGATTGCATTATGACTAAATACAGCTTTGTCTCGGCATCAGCTGGGTTTATCATTGTCATGTGGGCGCAAATAGAGAAAAGCCCTGTGACTTTAGCTGATTTGAGCGTGTTGGTTTGGTTTTTTTTAATTTTTAAAATACCCCTTTCACGCTGGAAACACTCCTCACCAGCGCTAATTTCCTGTGAAACCAAAGGATCAGAAAATGGGGAATGATCTCGCAATCAGAAGCAGCAAGTGGAGTTTAATTCGTTTGCCTGGAGAGCGCTTGCCAACACTGTCGTGGAGAGCTCGCTGCTGTTCCAAAAGTCACTTGTGCTTATAATAATTAGCGTTCCAATGATCTGCAACTGCTTGATTCAGCTAAAGTTTTGGCAGGTGGTTGACGCGCAGAAGCGTATTAAAACACCGTGCTAGCTTTGAAAAAGTCACTTCAAATTATTTGCGTGCCTGTAATACTGTTACAGTCATCAAAAAAAAACCCCAAAATGATCAATCTATTAGCTATGGATGTGTAGTTATGGTTTTCTGTCACATAAAACACATGAATTACTGATTTTGGGGAACAAATGGATGGAGAAAGTTCACTTGGTTAGCTGCATGAAATGTTTTGCTATTATAAATTAAACTGTCCCTCTCTATATTTTGATATATGATAGCTCAAGCTCACTTGGCACTCTTAGTAAGCCTTCCTAGCTGGAATTGTGCCTGATGAGCAGGTCTAGATGTGGAATTACCCAAAAATGCATGAAAAGTGTGTCCTTCCTCTTCCAATACAAAAAGAATCCACCCGTGAAAAGCTCATAATAAATCCTTTCTTTCATTTTTGAACCTTCTCCGATTTGCAAAGCCCCATATATCAGAAAATGCCAGGTTTGCCACCAGATGTCAGTTAAGATCTAAGGAGCTGCTGTTTTCCTGCACCCGAAGGTATTTGTGAGATAGTGCAGCCTAAATCAGTTCCTAATAACTGCTCACCGACTTTCAGGATTAGTTTTAACTGAGCACTAACACGTCTTTCAGATGAAATACAAGATAACGCATCTTTTATGATCACTGACCACTTACCTGCTTTTGTCTCTGTGTTAGGTTGTCTTACACAAGTGTTGAGGATTTGCTTGACCTTTTACTGGGGGTTTTTTTGGTGCTAATTTGGTGAAAGGATGAGGCAGAAGTAAGGTTTTTAATGTGTACCTCAGAACCCCCCTCAGAAATTTTATCTGGGGATGTTAAACAGGTTCTGACAATGATGAGTTCCACACTTAAGTCTAGAAGTTTTGAGGACATTAACTCACTGTCTGCTCAGAGTTTTGTGTTCAGCTGATCGTGTTTGGGTACTCGGTGACCAAATTCCATATTCCAGGGTTAATGACGTTTTGGTGGCACAGGAAACCAGTCTGACGTGCTAAAGAGCACCAAGTGTATTTCTTTAGGATAGAAATGTTCGTGCCAGTGCTGGAGGAGGAGTTGGAAAGGAACTGAGATGAACTGGGGGCTGATGGCTTTTTACCGGCTCTTTTAACATGATCATAAAACTTCTTTTGTTATCACATAGAGCAGCTGCATGAAAATGGGTGCTCTCAACTCCTATTGTCTCAAGAATTGGGGTTTTCAGCCTTAAAGGGCCTGTCTTCCTCTTTGTAAAATTTTGTATGTCATTCCCTGTGACTAATTCTCCGATGTCAAACTGTGGTTCTGTTTCATTTGCTGTCAACAGCCCTTTGTGATAGGTCCTTTACTTGCCCCAGGTTGTCCTGGGGGGAGAGAATTCCAAGTGCTTTGCATCTCTCATGGGATTTCCTTGCTAGCAGCAGTAGATGATTACTTAGGAGGATCATAGGCAGGAAAGAAAATGAAATAAGCTTGTGGGGTTTCGTTTGTTTTTTTTTTTTGTTGTGGTGGGTTTTTTAATCTCAGGGGTTTTTTAATTTGGTTTTGAACACTCAAATCTCGATAATGAGCCAAAGTCCCGTTACTGCGTTTCCACCATGCAAAAAGAAAATTGCAGGCAGTTTTTCTTATTAAATGTTGAACTGCTGAAAGCCAAAAAGCCATCCAAACGAGAACTTGCTGTGCAGGGATGCCTGCTCTGTGGCTTTTGGAAATCTGAGTCATGACATCATGTCTGCTTTGTGAACTGCTGCTGTCCACAGGCATTTTGTTGGGTTCCAGCAGGAATATTTCTTGCACCTGTTAGCAAAATTTCTGTAGGAGAAACTGTCCTGATCTACTGATCACAACCCCTTGCCTTGTAGAAGTCACCACTGCAAACTTCATATTGCACTGTGCAGGAATCAGTTAGATATTAATTGGTACCCGTGTATAAAGTGTTCTGGCCATGTGAGGAGCCCACATCCAATTTTGCTGCACTGCAAAGCTCTGAAAACAACATGTGTTGCTCCCATCAGTAATTAGGACATTGTTAAATAGTTGAAGAGGGATGTAGATTATAGCAAGAGCTACTGCTTTTCAAGAATTAACTGCATGGAAAAATTAAAGGTTCAGAAAAGAGATCTATGAATGACTTGGGTTTTTCTAGTCCTAACATCAAGACTAATTTATGAAGAGACATCTAGGGAAAGAGATATGTGGCAATAGACTTAATCTTTGCTGGAAAAGATGTGATGAGATCCAGTGGCAGGGGCTGGCAGCAGATAAAATCAGACATATTTCAGAATGGAGGACTCTAAAGGTGTGTGAAAGCTCCAGCAGGAGTGAGGTGCGTGGTGAAGTTGTCTGAAGGTTCTTGAGCTGTGTTTAGGTAGAAGGCTCAAAGTTCCTCCTGTAGTCCTAAAATCAGTGAAGAAATCTGGCAGTGAATCAATTCAGTGTTTTAAGGAGCAATCTCTGTGGTTCTGCAGTGGGGAAGCCCAAAGCTCCGGGCTCCTGGATTCAGTTCCAGTTCTGCTCCAGACCTCTGGTGGTGTTGGGCAGATCCTCCTTTGTGCTGCACTTCAGGCTGTGCTCTGCACACTGAACATGGCATGGGCTCTTGGACGTCGGGCTGTGGATTAACTGCAGAGGCTGGACACAGACACACCAACACTGCCTTGTCCTGAGGGGCTGCTTTTCCTGGGAAGTGACAGAGCCTCTTTTGTTGAGTGTGTCATTTGCCAAACAATTTGCTCAGGTCAGTGATTTTGTGGGAATATGGCTTTGCCAGGCTCTGCAGTTCCGCCGATCTTTCCCTTCTCCCTTTCCCTCCCCGTGTGCTCCCCTCATGGGTCACTACCAACATTTTCACAGGCACTGTTTTACTTTCGTCTCACCCTTTGTCCCAGCCCTGCCTTCCCTGCCTGGCCTGGGTAACGGGAAGTTGAGGGAGATGTGAAGTGAGCTACAGCAAGGTTGTGAAAGTGCCTGCACAGCTTCTCTGTGATGGCGTGTGAGTCCCTGAGAGCGAGAGAGGGGTGCACAGGCGCAGGACCTGCTGACACAGGCGCTTATTCTGGGTAACAGCCACACCTGAGCTCCCCTCCTCACAAAGCCTGCTTGTGCAGCACAGCAGCTTCCTCAGGCTTTTATCCCTCCCGACTCCAGTACTCACTGAAAAAGAAGTCGCTTATTCTCTGCCAGCGCCTTACCCCCGAAGGAAGGAAATGGAAATCAGGTTGCAGCAATAAGGTAAAACTCGGCCCAGGAAGAGCCGGCAATGAGGCTTGAAAATGAAGCAGGAAAATCTGCATCTGTACAGATGTGCGTGGTGAGATTCGTGCGCGTGAACGTCAGGCTCCACGTTGCGTGAGCCCATTTGCAATTTTTACAAATAAAGCACCAGTGGGCTTTCCAGTGTGAGGAAATGGGACTGGATTCCTGTCTCCAGCCGTGATTCATCTCAGCCTTAATATTCAGCCACGAACTGCTCCGTGCACTCAGTGCTACGTGTGTGTTGGTAGCTGTACAGGAACAAACAGTCTGAAGCGAATCTCCTTGAATTCTCGGCCCTTAATGTGTAACATTTAATCACTAAATACTGAGTTTAACGTGAGCTGTTTTGATGATGACGATGGAATGATTAATAAAGTGGTGTGAAATGTAGTTCAGAGCTTCTCTCTAGGGAGCCTTGCTTTGCCAATTTTGGCAAGATGGCCTCCTGCAGCAACAGAATCAGAAATGCCAATTGTAATTGAAGTTTTTAATTACGTTTCCTGCTTTATTTCAAGGTAACAAGTGTTTGGGTTGGTGTTTTTTTTTTTTCCCCTCCTCTTTGAGTGTTGATGGTGCTGAATGTGTATAGGCTTCCTGTGAGTCCTTGGCTTTCTGAAAATGATAAAGGATGAGTACAAAGGCAAAATGAGTTCCTTCCAGAGATAACGACAGTGTTTTGCAAGCCTTTTCAAAGCCCTGTCAGGCACGCTGCAAGTTAGCTTAAATAAAGTCCTCAAATTTCACGTGGTGTTAAAGGGAGATTTGAGCAGAACAGTGTACAGGGGCTCCAGCCCTCACGGCACGACCCGTGCCTCAAATCATGAATCATGGAGAAAGGGCAGGAGGAGAAAAAACCAACTCAGGGATTTCTAAGCGAGACAATTTCTGTACTTCTTACAAAAGCCTAATGCTGCCATTGTCCTCGTCAACGCGAAGGAGAACGGAAGGGCCCCTGGAAAGGAGGGCGATGTTACCAGGGACAGGCCGAAGAGTGGATTAAATAATTCACCCTGAGGGTGAAGAAATCGTTGCAGCTTGGTCAGAGAGTGCTGTGGCCTGGCACCTGGACTGCTTTGTCATTACCTCCTCTTTATGCCAATTTTTTCCAATGAGGTTATTTGGGATTTGTGCAGCCCTGAAATGAAAATAGTCTGGAAAAAGGCAAGAGACATCTCCCCAGATTGTTTTGCCTCCTGCTGCCTGTTTAGGCCACCTGCAGTTAAAGTTCTTTAGTTACAGGCAGTTGCTTTTGGCTGTGATGTTTTTTTGCGCGTCTAACTATTTTTTTAATGTCTTAATGATCTGAAAAGGTCAGCAGGGAGAAAATAAAGCAAGCTGGAGTTTGGCCATGGAGTAGGCATTCAGTATTGACTGCCTGCTCCTCAGCAGACCCTCGGCTGGCTTGATGGATGTTCTGGCACTACCACATAGACCCCAGTATCTCTGTCCTGCTGCTGTGATGTTTTGCCTTTGAGATGGGTTTTGCTCTAATTTTTCTGCTGAAGCAGAGCGAGCAAGGCTGAGGCTCTGGCCTGAAGACCTGTTGCTTGACACTTTTCACATTTTATTTTTAAACACAGTTTATTATTATGCTGGATGTCCTTCTGGCAGACCTTTTGGTGCATAGAGTTGTTGTTTGTCTTCCTGAAGAGCTTCTGTCTGGTATTTCCATTGGCCACGGCTTTCAAACGTGAACGCCTGAATTCTTTCCTTACGGAAAGGCACTGAAAGGCCTCACTTCTGTGATGGTTTTGTCTGTTTGTGATAAGGCTGATGGCAATATTTCTTAGATGTAAATGGGTCAAATTCCTCCTTCATGTGTCTTTTTACCTCAGAGATGTTACAGCAGAAATCTCCTTCAGGCTGTGTTGTCAAAAGATCTCATCTCCTGTTTGAGAACCAAAGTGGCCCAGTTTTCGGAATACCTCAACACATCAAGGACACTTTTGACACAGAGTTTCGGCGAAAACACCTGGAGTTTCTGAAATGCTGTTCTTTTTCTTAGATGCATAAATTGTTGCTGAGCTTTTCAGAAAATCTCCTCTTGGCAGCAGGGCTGACCATGTTAAAGTCCAGGTTTGAGCATCCTGTAAATTAAGCTCTATTAATGTTAATCTCACAGAGTCAATAGCTGTTTTTTTACATCAGAAATTCCTGCATTTATATGCTAATTTCAAACATCTCATTTAGAAAAATAAATCAGGAATTTCAATAACCTATTAGGGTTCTTTACCAGGATTTCCATAACGCTGTATTTTTGCATTTTTTCATTTCCAAGTTAATGTGCCTATTTATTTTTTACATTTCAAGAAACTATCTAGAAATTGTTTAATGTTCAGAGAGAGAACTTAAAATTCTTGATTTTTAGATCATGGGGAAAGAAAGTGAAAATCCATTTTCAAATGGAAATTCTAGTACAGAGGTAAAATTAATTTTTGAGCCATTAGCCTGCTTTTAACTCTGCCATGTCTGAAAATATCTGTGAAAAATTAGTGTTCATTTAAGTGTGAATTTGTATAACAAGCATTTTAGCAGATTATATGGCAAATATGTTGCATGATTTTTTTTCTGGGGACTTGAAATACAAAATTTTTTTGTTAGGTTTGGTGTTTTAGTAGAACTCTAGCTTTTAATTTATTTATTCTGCATTGGTTTTCGCTGTGGTTTTGGCTTCATTGAGATGCCAGCTGCAGCAGAGGCCCCGGGGTGCTCTGTCTGTGTTTTGTTGGTGCTTGTTTTACAAAAACTGCCTCGTGCATGACGAGGATGATTTGGGTTCAGGCGATGGAAATTCTGTCCCTGGAGAGGTGGCCACTGGAGGAAGGCTTTATTCTGAGCAGGTGTGTGCTGTACATGGCTCCGAGTGGATAAACCCCATTCCCAACTCCAGCCCTTCCCTGAAATCCCTCTCTGCCCCTCACCTGGCCTGGGAGCGGCGGCTGTGGGAAGAACAAAAACTGTCCAACAGCATTTTTAGTGTTAGAGAATTAAGGCATTGCTGCCTCCGTGTTGTTCTGGCCAGGATGTCCCACAGAAATAACTTCATCCACACGTAGCGTGGGTTGTGCAGAGAAAATCATTCCATCACATGTGATTTTTACTGGATTTTTCACACGCTTATACAGTCAGAACCCAGAGAAATTAATTGGCTCAGTGTTCATTGGTCCCAAGTTATGCATTCTTAGTATTTGGTTTCCTATTGGTTATTGATCCCTTTGCCTTCGATGTTAATTAGGTTCTCATTCTCATTGATCTTTTCCCAGAGCAGGTGTCTCAGACCGTGCCAGGGGTGATGTTTGGAGTTGGTGTTTGTTAATTGTCATTAATGTTCGTTATCTTTTGTGTATCCTCTGTGCTACCCCCAGTCTGTCGAGATGTTCAGCTCACCAGTGCTGCTGAAACAGTCCTCTGAAAAGAAACTTCAATTCCTTTCCCCCTGGGCAAAGGTGAACAAAACCCCTGATTAAAGTTATACGAATTATTTTAAATGTGGTGTCACTTCCAGCATTGCTGCTGGTCCTCCTGCAGCGCGGGATGTTAAATCCCAGGGGACACACAGGGCTGGCGCTGGCCAAGTACCCAGCAGGGGACTTGGCTGGCTTGTCACAACTGCCAAGAATTTCCCCTCCCTTTTCTCTGTTTCGTGTGTGGGGACATTGCTTTCTGCCTCTTCAATGTCGAATGAGGAATTCCTTATTTTCAAATGGCAATTTCCTTTGGAGATTGTTGGGGTGCACTATGTGCTGGAGGAGAGACGGGCCCTGAGGATCAGAGAGAGGGGCTCTGTCCTGGGCCCGGAGGTGACCCTGGGAGTGCATCCAGGTCACCGGGGATGGACTGAGAGAGGATTGTGTGTTTATGGACAGCCTGGGCCTGTGAGAAGTGTTCATTGGAGTTTGTGGCCTTATAGGGCATTGTTTGCCTGTTACCATCATAGGTGAAATCTGTGCAGTGCCCCAGGTGATTGGGGGACACTGTGGGGAACATCTTTGCTGTTTATAGGATGTGATATCCTGTTGGGTGCTGGGATTTAGGGAATTCTGACTGTGCAATGAACGGTTTTGCCTTTTCCACCTGATGAGCAAGGTCCTTGCCCGTGTGTCAGTACTGCAGAGATGAATGAAAATTCAGCTACAGCAGCTTCTTCCTTCCTTGATGATGCAGTAAAGAAACACTCATCAGGCAGCCAGAGCTGTCTTTATTTACTCCTGTTCTCCTTTCCCTAGAGCTTGTTGTGCCTCACTTGTGCTCTCTGCATAATTATTCTTCGTACTGAAATGAAAAACCAACTTTAAGGTGTTTTCTTCATGTGAACACAATGCTCCATCCTAAAGCAGCAGCTGCAGATTCAGATTTAATCATGAATTAATGGAGAAGGGAGAGGAAGAGAAGAGAAACTTACAGGGCTTGTTGCAATAATGAATATTTTATCATGGTTTTTTTTCTTTTTCCCATATTTTTCCTTAATTCTTGTAGTCATGCTTAAGTTGAATGCTCAGATTAATTCTCTGGAATGTCTCTGGAATCTCTGGAATATACAGCTGTTCCTAACCATTCTTGCAGCCAACATTCACAAGGAGATTCTTATAGAATCTGTAGCAACCTCCTTTTATTTTCACTTGGCACTCATGCTTGAATCCATTCTTTTGCAAAGATTTTTTTCCTTTATCTGCTCCTTGGACCGTGTCTCTGCTCTCTTTTTACATTCCTCCTTTGCCTCTTCCTTTATCACATCAAATCAAATCTCTCAGGTTCACTTTTAAAGCTATTTGCAGCCTCTCTTTGCCTTACCCCTTATCTTGGGGCTGGTATCCAAAGCCAGCCCCCATATCTGATCAGCCTCAGAGCCAGCCCCTATCTCCCAGCTCTTAATATGATGAGCAAACAACTTTCAGCTTTTCCCTCATCACTGGGGAAAAGATTCCCCTGCTTAGCACAGAGCCATGGCTTGGTTCTCTTTCAAATTCCTCTTTTAAAACAAATTTCTCTTCTAAAACTCTATTTTGCTACAACGCCGTCAGAACTCCTGTGTGAATCTGCTGCTGCTGGGTTAATGCACTTCCATGTGATGTGGGTTTAGCACAGCCCTGGTCCATATTTCTGTCCCTTTTGGCACAGGAGTGAATCCTTTTCATCAGAGAAATTCTGTTGTGGAGGGTTAATTCTTTTTTTTTATTTTGGTTGCATATGTAGGTCATCCAAAACAAGTCATAAATTAATATTGGATCTGTAAAAGCGTCTCTAGTCTTGACAGGGAAAAGGTTGAGATCAATTCTGAAAAATTGAGTAAAGATATATTTTGACAGTTTTTAAATTTATTTTTCTAAGTGACAGCTCTTGCAATAGATTTTTTTTTTTTTTAATGCAAGTGTAACAACTGGAAAACAAAATCAAATCATATTTCAAACTGAATGATGTGTGTTTGGAACTAAATGCTCTGAGTTTGGGGCCCATTTGAGTACAAAAGAAGTTCTTTGGTCTTCAGGAGATGTAAGGAGAACCTTCCCTCTGATTAGAGGGGAAAACTTGTGGGAATTGTACAAATTTGGTACAAAACCCGTGTCTGCCAGACCTCAAGCTACTGGAAAGGGAAATAGCATGTGTTTGTGTAACTGCAGAACTTGATGAGATCTTGAAACATCCTGCTGTTCCGTATTTTTTCCCCATCATGGTCAAGTATATTTTCAGGATCTGCCAGACTCTGCAGCTTCCAAAAGTCCCTTTTTTAGTGCTTTGCTTAGTCTGAGAAGGTGTTTCTTGTTACCTAATGTGATTTTTCTCACCTCAGTTTAAACCCCTTTGTTTGTCATAGACAGAACACTTCCCTCCTCTATCAGAATCCCTTTCTGATTTTTTTCCTCAGGCTTCACAGGCACGTTTGTCCTCTAAGGAAAGTTGGGGTGTATTTTTGGGACCTCTGAGCCTCATCAGAAGTTCCTGTAGGTGTTTGTTCTGGTTTTCCTTCATCTTCTGAGCTTGTAGGAGACTTCACTGTTTCTTTTCTGCATTGAAGACATAAACACACTTGAAATAATGCACAGCTTTACAGAAATTTGTGTTTTCACTGAAGTCTAAAGCTTTCATGAGGAGAACAAAAAAAACCAAAAAGATAAAAATTTGATTTCAGTATGCAAAACCAAGGACTTTTCCAAGCCCTGCAATCCTGGCTGGGGAGGATTTCACAGAGGATAAGAGTTTCTGCAGCAGGACCAATGGGTGATTGAATAATTAGTTAGGAATTCAATCACTGTATGGATTCTCAGTAGGCCTTAATTACACTGCTCCATGCATGATCCCGCCAGCCTTATGCAAGAGAATTTTCATTAAATCTGAAGAGAGATTTTTATTGCCTGAGAATTACAAATTTAGGCTGTTGGCATGTTTGGGTTTGCCTGCTAATTTTGTGTGGTTTGGATGGATACCCAATACTGGACTTTTTAAAACTCAATTTCAAACACCCAGATCTGCCCAACTTCTCTGTGGTGAAGAAGAACAAAGCTGTGCTTTGCAGAGCAGTGAGGTGGAAAGGAATAAAAAACTGCTGCTGAGCATTAGACTTGGTGTCTTCAGAAAAAAAAACAACTTGGAATTATATGGTTTCCTATTTTTCCAGAAAATTCCTCTGATGGACAGAGGCAGTAAAGCAGCTGCAGGAAAATAATGGGCAAGATTCTGCGTGGGCATAAAGGCAATAAAATCCTAATGGGAAGCTAAATCAGGTTGCAGAGCTGGAGCAGAATGTGTATATTGTTGGGAAGTTCTTGCTGGTCTTTTCTGTGTTGTAGCAAAGCTTCTTTTTCTTTTTTTTTTTTTTCTTTTTCCCTGTCACAATGTAAAGGTGGCTTTATTTTCTTAAAATCCTGAGGAAAAAATTGTCAAAATTTCACTGTCTTCACTCTCCCTAGTGACAAAGGCGGATACTCTGAATAATCTCTCTACAAGTAGGAAAGCTTTTCTGAGGGAGATGATATTTTTAGACTGAATTTCCAAATCTTCACACCCATTGAATTGGCTCTGGGATGGCAGTGTGTGTGTTCCGGACTGGAGAGGGTTAGGTCTGAATGAGATGTTTCTGCTTCAGGTTTCCAATGTAGAGATTCCACTTTTCAGTACAGCAGGAGTGGTGAGAAATGGTATTGAAGTTTGTGGTGGTCTGGTTAAAGTTCACTGCCTGTTCTGGGGAATGAATTGCACTTCCTGCAGCATTTGCAATGGAAATACTTTGGAAATGATTCACATAAATAATATTTGAATAATTGTGTATAATTGAATGTATTCAGCAGGGCTGTGATTAGGATCGGGTAATTTGGGAAGGATGAGGAATAGGAAGAGAGAAAAAGGTTTGTGTGAGGTGTGTGAACCTCACAGAGCTTTTGCTTCATGGCAATGAACCCAAGAAGAAAAGTACCTGGTCAGGTAAAGTGCATGGATTGGTCACATAAATCTGTGCTTCTGGATTCTGCACTGCTGGAAGAACATGGTTCTGCTTTTGTGCCAGCACTTGGGGCTTGGGAAAACACTTTTGTTCCCCCAAGTTGTGAGGTTCCCCCTCCCTTTCTGATAACAAAGGTTTCATGTGAAAAATTTCCTGTGCTCATTTTTAATTGATTTTCAGGCTAGATCTTAGGGGACAACAGAACAAATGTTTCCTATATACCAAGATGAAAATACTTTTAGTTTTATACCGTTAGGTCAAACATCAGAGGGGAAGGTAACATCTTGATGTTTCTTTTCTCGCTGTTTTTTATGTTACTTTTCTAATCTTTGGGAAGTTGTTTGTGGGGACACAGCTGTCTCTATCCCAGAACTCTGTGACACTTCCTAGGCTCTCATGAGTGCTTGTACACAGAGATTTAAACCACAGCCCAGGGCTGCGTACACAACTGAACATTCCAAATGGTGCATAGCAAAACCTGACTTCTTTTTTGTTCTAAAAACTCCTTGAAAAGACTGAAAGTAGGTGTCTGATTTTACTCACTCTTGAGGGCTGTTCATTAATCCAACTCTTCTAAAATCTCAGGAGACATTTGGCTCTGACTGAAACCTTGTAGAGTATTTACTCATTCCTGGAAAAGGTCCTGATCCAGTGTCAGATCAGGCTTGCTCTGACAGATCTGCTGTATTTGTGGTCATAGTCATTGACAATTACTTTGGTAACTATAACTGCAGACTAATTAGGAAAAAGCACTATTTAAATGCTAAATAGATAAGGGAACTAGAATTCTTTCAGCTTGTCAAATTGATCCATTAAATCTGTGTGTGTTGTACCTATAATTGCAAAGCTCCAATTATCATACACTTAGAGAAAAGGAGTGATAAGGTTTTCTGGAGCAGAAAGTGATAAGAGATAAAAGTGAAAAGTTGCCTAATAATAACTTTCACTAAAAGCTATCAACAGCAAGTGTATACCTCTGATAAGAAGCAGAAGGCAAGAACTTTAAATCCTGATCTGCAAGCAAAGAAAGTGAGGCAGAGCAGCAGCTGGGAGGAAATGTCAGCACGTTGTTCAGACAGGATTTCAAACAACCTCCTCGGAGCCCGTGCTCCTGGTGAGAGCTGTGGGGGTGTCCATGAAACCCCCAAAGGCACCGTGGCCTTTGGAGAAGTTTAGTACTCCAAGGAGAGAGTCATCTTCCATAAAGCCACCAGAGGATGGAGGATCTGAGCCCTGGCAGCATTCTTGGTTCTCAGTGGGATTGGTTTCGGCTGTAACCATCCCTGGAGACAGGCAGCAGCTCCTAGGGGTGCTCAGAGTTTGGTTTGAAATTACTGTTGCCTCACAGCTTCTCCTGAAAGCCTTTGGGGGCAAGATGGAGAGGAATGACCTAATGCAGACAAGAATTTGGGCCCTGGTGAAGACTGGAGTTTACGTTGAGGAGAGGAGAATTAGAGGTGCTTCTATTTGTAATCCATAATGGGGGGAAGCTGAGTAAAGGATGTTCTGTCTCAGTACTTCTCTGTTGATCTGAATCTTTGAAGTGGGAGCTGGAGAGGTTTTTGGAAAGCCTGGAATCAATTTTCTGAAAGGGTTTAAAGGTGAGAGATTGTGTGAGGGACACATAGTTTTGAGAAATAGACAAAAGGAGGAGAAGAGTGGCCTTAAGGATGGTGAGATAGAAAGGATTGTTCTTGTTAAGCAGAACCTACTTCACAGGAAAACAATACAGAACTGGCTGCTGTTTGTGAGAAGGGGGAAAGAAAAAGAACCATTCTTTTTTGAGAACCCAAGAGACTTTTTAACAGTTTGAAACCAATTCTTTGTAACATAATGGCGAGTGAACATAAGTATTCTAAATGGCACTTCAACCTCTCTTCAAAAAAGTCATCAGTGTTAAAACACCGTTCCTTACTTCGTGGTGTTGCTTTCTTTCTTTCCTTTTTGGTTGGTGGATTGGAAATGATAAGCCTGACTTCTAATTGGTTTGAGAGATGCTGCTTGTGAAGTTTTGCATATAAAGGGAATGAAGCTGAATTTTTTTCAGCTCCTGACAATAGAGAAAAAATGAGAAACACACAGGTAATAGGCAAGAAAAAGCTGATCATTTTTGCTTTTAGAGTCTCTTTGGAAATTTGACTTTAAATGAAGGGATGTTTCGGTTTGAATGGTTGAGAAAAACAATTAAAAGGTTTTGCTTCTGAGAAATAAAATGTTTGTTCCGGGAGAGGGAATGCTGATGTTCAGATGGTTGAAATTACACTTTTAAAGCCTCCTTAAGCTGAAGGGTATCCCCTGAACCAGTGGCAGCCACACGTGACACTGGGGTTTATAGGGTGGTGGCAGGAGAAAGAGAACGCTGGGGAAGAAGGAAGGAAAAACGTGTGGTGAGATTCTTGTATCTTCAAGATGTAAAAAAGGATCAGCATAAGATTACTCCAGGTTTTGTCTTGCAGAACCTTATTCTGAAAGGGATTTATTTTCTGAACGTTCTTAAATTTTGTGATAAGGGTTAAGACGGAGGCAGGAAGCAACACTGGCCTCCAGTCAGTTAGAGACCACTTCAGTAGCAGCAGCCCTAAAATTGTGGTTCAGTTGTCATAATATTTGCCTTTCTTATAAAAATATACAAATTTTTTCAAAGGCTATTAGTGGCAGAATAGGTTAAGCATTATTATCGATGGTGAAAACTGTGAAACCTCTAAATTTAGTTATGTTTCCTTAAGTGGTGGGAAGATCTGGTCGTGTTGTGATTGTGTTTGACAGACTGCTGATGTCCTGTCTGACAGGACAGAGAGATTTAAAAATTCCATCAGACTTTTTCTGTGTCTTGGGACGATTTAACACCAAATTAATAATTAAGGAATTTAGGTGCTGACAGAAGGGGTGGCTGCTGAGAACTGGCTGAATATTTTTGGCTGTGTGAACGTCATCTCAAAGAACTCTCCCGACAGCAAAAATTGCCCAAATCCACGCTCCCCAAGAGGCAGTTTGGTACTGGGGAAAGGTGCAAGGCAAAGCTGTTCCAATATTGGCCTGACAGGAAGCTTTTCACGTGGATTAATCTTGTTGAACTTCAATGTGAACAGAAATAACTAGGCTATATTTGTGTGTCATATAAGTTATACATAATGTATATAAATTTTACCTGCTGAAAGGGCCCAAGTAATTTCTTTAGCTGTTGCAAATAAGGCTTTTTGGTGTTTCCTTCCTCACTGTGGGCCTCAACACCTCAAAATTTTGAGCAATTTTTCTACACCAGTGACTGTGCTGCTGGTTCATGGGATCTGTGAATGCTGACTGCTCTTCCATCTGCAGGAAACAATTTATTTCTTTATATATGTACAGATTCTGTGGTATAAAATGCACGAACTTCATAATAAAAATAATAACACCTCAGAGGCCACCAAGTATCACGGGGGACTTAGATTTTTATTAGCTAGCATTTATTAAATGTGAATTAAAAACTAAACAGTGCATCAAAGTTCTGCAGTGACACCTGCAACAAACACTGACGGGATAAAATAATCCATTTTGACCCAATTTTGAAGTTAAAGCAGCAGAGATTTAAATCTAAGCACTTTGCACTTTTTTGAGCACCACTTTTATTTATTTATTTTTTTCTTTGGGAAGTGAAGGATAACTATTGATCACATAAAGAGGTTTCTTCAGGGAAATCAAAGATCCTTGGAAGGCTACAAAATCCCTTCTCGGAGCTGCAGCTGCAGAAGGAGAGCCCCAGCCCACTGTGTCGTGCTAAACGCTCCCAGCAGGAAGAGAGCCAGCTACTTGAGCTGACGTGATGGATTCCCCCTTCACCTGCTGCCTCTGTCTCATTAGACTGCAGTGATTAAAGAGTTATCAAAATTTAATACTTCAAAATGACTGCACAAAGGCAACTTCTCCTCATGAGAAGGTGTCGTTAGGAGCTGCCACTCACGTACACAGAATTCCTCCCACAAATCTCTTCCTCTGGGCGCTCCCTCCCCTACCTACACACTCAGCCCTCAAATTTATGAGGAAGTGGTGAAACCTTTAGCCAGCAAGAGCCACTCCTGAGGATAAATATGGGCTCTAAATTATTTCAGCCCACCGGGCGTGTTGGTTATTAAACCTTGCCTGGTGCAAGGGGGCAGATGGATGTGCTGTGTCACTGCCAGCTCTATTAATTGCACGCTAAAGATTTTCAATTATTTAGGTAGAAGTATGGATTGGAATTATACCAGGATTATTCAGGTGACTCTGACAAGACGCAGCTTGGGAGATGTATGGAAACAAATTAGGTGCAGCTCAGTTTGATCAGGCATCGACTGTTGTCACCTTGCCGCTGTTTTCTCTCTTTCTCCCTTCTGCGCATGCCATGCACAGATAAGATCAGTCCAGAAGAACACAAACATTAGATCTGGTGCTAAAACAGCTGATTCCTAGCATTTTTCCTTCAGTACATCTGTGAAATAGTCCTGTTCCTGCCCTCATTACTCAAGAGGGAATGCTAAGAAGCCGAGTGACTTGGCCGAAGCCCCTTGGAGAAAGGTGGCGCTTTTACATAGAGCCTGTTTATCTTGAATTCAACCCAAGGCAGTGCTGGGAAGCTGTTCCCCTGTATCAAACCCTCTGACGTGAAAAAGCACCTTTGGAGGGCGATGCCTGGGCTGAGGGTCAGCACAGACCAAGCCCAGGGTCCCGTGGCCCCTGGACAGTGTTGTTTGCTTGGAGCTCTCTCTGCATCGAAAAGTGGGGCAAAAAAATATCTTTGGAGCCTCTAATTCATCAAGTTTGCCTGCAGTTGACATAACATGAATTTTCTTTTCTCGATAGCAATAGATTCTGTGAATTGTGATAGAGTGCCTGGCAAAATTCAGCTATGCAGTGTGGGTGCTGATAAGGCTGGCAGTCCGTGTGGAATGGGATCCCTCAGTACCTGCCTTTAGATATATAACATTTTCGCTAAGTTCCTTCATGTAAGAAGCTGAAGAACTTCATGCAGAAATCCAGAAGTAAACAAAAAATCATAGCACAGGAAGGTCTGAACTGATGCAAATCAGTTTAAAGTTGCACAAATGCCTGCATTAACTACCTGATGTACTTTATACCCCGACATAACAAATCCAAATTTTTGTGGTCATTTTTATATGGTCACTGACTCTATGTTCTCACAGATTAGCTTTAAGGAAAAAGAAACAAATGCATTATACATGCTGTCACTTGTTGAGCTTAGAGGGAAAGGAGTTACTTAATAACAAAATAATCAATCCGCAATCTGTCTTCCATCAGATATGTGGTATAGCAGCTCATTCTCCTGCATCAGGCAGGAAGGGTCATACCTCTGCTTTTATGGAGATTATTTACTTGCTCAGTGTCACATATAGCTCTTAATTTCCAGTATATTGGCATGGCCCCTTGGCTGCCTCTGCAAGTTACCTATGTCAGAAGGTTATGGCCAGAGCAAACAAACGTTAATTTAGGAGGAGCAATGGCTTTTGCAGCACTGAGCTCACAAATCAAAAATTTCTAATATGATTTTCAGAGCGTGGAAGGGTGTGAAAGATGCAGGGGTTAACGGGTCAGAGAGTGCACAGGGGTGGGGAGAACTGAGGGGTGTGTGTGTCGTACAAAAGCTGGCGATGTGGTATGGTTTTGACCTGGTAGAGATGGAAAAACCCTCCCCACCTTCATTACCTTTTGCCAGCTTGCACTAGAAAATGTAAACGAAGGCAGAGATGCAAACAGTGGGAATGGAGTTCGCTCAGTTCTTTGTCTCACACCAATAACACAGGTCTAAGCAGCCTGCACAGGTATTCATAAGCAGTGGGGGGCAAAAAGCTCTGGGGAGGCAATAATAACATCTCTGATAGGGATATGAGAGATGATGAGTTTATTTCCAGGCAAGCTCTACAACGGTTTCCACGATCTCTCCATGTCACACAGTGATTTGTTATTCTTTGTTTAACTGATTGCACTTATTGGTGGTGTGGGTTTAAGTGGCCTTTGGGACAAGACGCCCTTGTCCTAGCACTGACCACATTCAGTTTCTCAGAGATACACTCAAACCTTTGCAGTTCACTGGCTGCAGCTGCAAAGATGAAGAGTTTTGGTGGTTTATGCATAAACCCCTTTAACACTGCTCTGGAAGCAGAGGGGAGCTTTGGCCATGAGTATAAACAACACTGCACAGCACCAGTGTGCAAACTCCTGCCCTTAGAGAAGTGCAGCTTCTGAGCTGATGTTTTCTACTTGTGGTGGGAGTGAAAGATAATTACAAGAGGTGGCCAAGCTGGCCACCAAGAGGCTTATGCAGTTGCAGTGCTGGAATTGTCAGCAGGTTGCCTGCTTGTAACTTGTTTTGCTCTGGCCAAACCCGAGGATGTTGCTGCTAACTGGGTGTTCCGATGGTCTCGGAGCTCTTGGCCACAGATACGAGAGCTGCAGCTCTTCTGAGCAATAAGGAGCTGCACAGAAGCTGCAGTGATAATGACAGCATGAATATGCAAGCAGTGCTCAATGCCAGCATCATCAGCACAGATGTTCTCCTGCATCTGGGGTCCATGCATGATTCATCCATTTTGCACATGTTCCCACTCAGCCAGCTACTCCGAATATTTCCACCCAATGGGGGATGGCTGATTGCTCAGCCTTTATCATATTTTCCTCAAGTTTACTCTGGTAACATCTGTGTGCAGCCATTATAGACCTGGCGCTCGTTGTGTGCTGGTACTAATTTCCTCTTCTGGTGACAGCAGAGCTCTCATTTTCTATCCCATTGAACGTGGAAAATAAAGCAACCAGTGCTGTCAGATGCTGATAGGCTGCACTCGTCCCACCAAACCCTGGAAGTGCTAAGTCCTCCTGTCACTTCTGGGGTAAGTGTGGAGCTGGTGGAAGCACCTCTTCCACCAGGACACCTGGGCTGTGCTGCTGGGCATCACCCTGCAGTCAGAGCATTCTCTTAGCTCTGAGTGACACACTCCGCCGATCCACCCATAAGAATTTGCACCTTTCCTTCATTTTTGTCATATTAAAAAACCAAAAAAGTAACCAGACTATTTATCAAATGGTTACAGAGCTCTTCCAGGCTGTGGGGTTGGTGGAGTCAATCCCATTTTCAGTAAAAAAGGCCTAGAATCCTGTTGCCCTTTTTTGAACATTGATGAGTGATTTATCTGTAGGGTAGTTGTCCAAAAATTATCTGCTGCTTCTTCCACATTAAAGAGAGAGCTGAGTGCAATAGCTGTTAGCTCAGTATGACTTTATGCTGCCCATATTTGAGTTTTCAAGCACCTCCCGTCATGCTACAGAAGCCTCTGAAAGCGTAGAATGGTTTGGGTGGGAAAGAACCTCTCAGACCTTCTCATTCCATCCCCCTTGCCATGGACAGGGAACTTTCTCCCAGGCCAGGCTGCTCCCAACCTTGTTCAACCTGGCCTTGAATGTTTTCAGTGGAGTTGAGGAGTCAGGTGCCGCGCAAACCGTGGCACAGAATGCGTGCAAGCTCTGACACTGACCATAAACACAGGATTTGCAGCTTTCCCTCAGAGCCTCACCACGGTTCTTCCTCCTGGGAAACACAGAAATTGTTGAAATGAAGGAGCAAACAGCTTTGTGAGTTCCCAGTTCCTAGGAGCAGGATTGGAGTGAGGTTATAAAGAACATGTTGCAGTTTAGTTATCAAAAGTGTTTGCAGGAGTTAGGTTGCTCTTGGCTTGCTCATTAGTGGCGTGTGCTTTCTGTGAGCAATAATTGAGATTAAACATCCTCTGGGGAAGGAAGTAATTTATTTTGTAGTAAACTGATATCTGTTGATATTTTAACGTTTCTTACATTATTTATCAGTAGATTTGCATCCATGAACTGGAAAATACAATATTTTATTGGGTAAGAAAAGTAATTTAATGTTAAAATTTAATAAAATATTAATTACATATGAAAAGGCTTATGTAGCACAGACCACGTACTATATATTATTACAAATTGTTCATGCTGAATAAATTGCTTTGCAGAGGAAATGGGACTACATTAGCACAAAATAGAGGCTCTGGAAGGTGGCTGTTCACTTTATTAGATGGGTTGGTACAGTTGAGCAGGTTGCAGAGGTGGATTCATCTCCTGAAGACAGGAAAGCAGGAGAGAAATTGGGGAATGGCAGCTACCTATCCTTGGGTCTGGAGAGGTTCTGCAGGCTGAAAGCTCCCTGACTGCAAGGCACTGGGGTTCTGCAGTCGGTCCTTGGTTTATGTCTCTTTTCCTCTCCTGTTTGAGAACCTGCAGCTGGGAAATTTGGGGCTTCCAAAACTGCAGTTTTCCAGTTCATCAGAACCCTAATGATTCAAGGAACAGCGTAGCTGGGCAAAGAGTTGGATTAACGTTGTGACACTTAATTTAGGGCTTTAATTCATGTCAGGCAGAGGACAAGCCTGGCTGGCACTGGGGAGAATGGTTAAATGGTGGTAAAATGCTTTCATTTCATCCACAATACCAATACTCAGCACACAATTATCCCTGGATTGTACACTAATTTCTGTGTTGAGTCTTGGCCTCAATTAATGTTTTGTGTGCTGGACCAAGTGATATCTGAAACAGGGAACTGCTTGCTTAGATGGATGATGTCCTGGCAGTGAATGCAGCATCCCTGAAAGTTTTTGGAATAATGTGCATGCTCTCTCAGGCAGGAAAATCTTCCTGACTGTCATGGCTTTGAACTTGGCATGGTTTTGGGGGGTCAAGATGATTTATTCTGAGGAAACTCTCTCACCTGCTGCACTCTGACCTTGGCAGAGCTGGTTCCATTGCCCCTTCACAGCCTCTCCTGCAGCACTGATGGTTCTCCTTCTATCATGCTCCGTGGCTTTTTAAGCAGCAAGGTCACATCTTCGTAGGATTTGTGGCAAAGATGAAAACTCTTTCCTGAGAGCTAAATCCACCATAAAACTAGGGCTTTCAAGAATTTTTCTAAACAGAGAAATGTTAAGCACTCAGATAAAGATCATGCTTTATATGCTTTTTCATTGCAGCCACTGCAAAAGGCACCTGTGTTCCATTGACAGGCACTCTGCACCCATTTGGGAGTGTCCTGCAACTCCCATCCCTTTTCTGCAACCACTGTCATACTCCGCTAATTTGAGTAGTTTTTGTTGCTATGTAAGCTGTGTGTTTCTGTGGGTTGGTTGTTGAGTGACTAGTAATTAACACTTGTGTAATTTCCTCTGAATATCTCAAAGCTCACGACTTCTGCAGTATCCCTCAGTGTGCTGGATTACCAGATGCCAGTAAAACTTTGTGCACGCAAATTAATTGTCAGATTTGTGGAATGAGGCCTGAATGCTCGGTTGCAGCTAACTATATTTTAATAACATCCTCCACCAAGTGATACAATAACCTACATATTCAGCATGTGTAGCTGTCAGTGTGTGTCCATCCCTCCTATTTTCCTTATCTGTCTGAGGGCCTTCACATCAAAGGGCCTCTTTGGTCCATGCAGTCATGCATACATTTAAATTCACCACAGTGAGATGGTTTTCCACGCATTCCTTTGCACGTTTGATGACAAAATTCTAGTGTACTACTTGCTTATGATGGAGGATGATTCCTGCTCCGTTGTCCCTCAAAGCTATCACTGTATTTCATCTGTATTTCCACCTTGTCTCTCTGAGCACAGAAGAGCAGTGATGAATTCCACTGTTAAAAAATATGCTGCATTCTGGCAACACAGGCACAAAAAACAGCATTAACTACCCAGAACATCCAGAGTTTGAGGAGAGTGCTCAGGGCAGCCATGCTGGAAACAGCATTTGCCCTTTTACAGCTGCTGGATGGGTCCAGCAACCCTGAGTCACTGCAGGTGGAAACAGGAATCCCTTCACTCCAACATACGCTCTAATGAACATATTAAATTAATATATACCCCTGAATCAGGAGCTGTGGGTATTTCCTCCCAGGAATGCTGTTGGGAGTCTATTGCCTGTCATAACATTGATCCAGGCAGTCAGCTCCAATGGATTTGTTAAACGGGTTTTTACATCAGCACATAAACCCAGGAATTTATGGCTTGCCATAAGGCACACAAAGTGAGATTTCAGCTCCCTGTGGTGCACGGAACATCACGCATCAGGAATGTCACTGTTCCTTGTAGCATCTATTACTCCAACCTGCTGCTAAAATGCAATTCTAGGCTGTGCCTCATGTATTTCAGGAGATGGGCTAAGACAGGAAGATGGATAAATTGCTGTGGGGTGGCGGCGTGGAGGTGGTAAATCGTGTCATTCTCCAAAACTTTTTGTGATTTTATTTCTGAACGTGACCCTTTCTAACCCCTCTTTTGATAACCCTGACTGGTCAGATGACCACTAACAGGATGAATTAAGTGCAAAATCATGGAAACCAAAGTGATGGAATTTAAAAAGTGCCACAGCTAAGTGATGGATGCTCAGTCTAAAATGAACTTTTTCATGCCAACAAACTCCTTTGCAAGCTCCACTTTTGTAGAGCAGCTGATGTTAATTGCTGCTAGCAGTACTGCTTGGGCTCTCCTCCAGTGTCTCTCTGCTGAAGGGCCTCTTTCAGTTCTGAAGAGCAATTTTTGTCCCCCGTGCAGCCAGCAGCAGTTACACAGCAAGTCCCTCACAGGGTTTCAAAAGCTGCTGCCAAGAATTTACAGCTTCCTTTCCATGCACTCGTGATCTCCAGACTTCGTATTCTCAGTGACAACAGCAATTATCACCAAAGAGGCATGTTATGGGTGAGTTTTGACCGTCTCTAAAAATAGTTCACACCTTTAAAGCAATGATGTGCTTCACAGCAGCCGAGCTTCCAACAACAGCAGCTGCTCCAGGTAGCTTGTGGTCTAAGGGAACCTTTTGTTCTCTTCAAAGAGGTGCAGAATCTACTGATGGTGATACTTTGGTCTGACAGGCATAAACTCCTTCGTGCAGATTTTAATTACCTGTGATCCGTGCTTTTCTGTGAGTTGAGGCACTTAATGCATCTTCACATGTATCCAGCCAGCCCTGAGCTGACTCCTGTTTTGCTGGGTGAATTTCAGCCTTGTTCCATTTTCATTTCATGCACCGGTGTGCAAATTTCTTATCAGCTTCTTGCCAGAGTATTGTGTGTCCCATGCTGGGCAGCTGGAAGTCAGGGCAGTGTAAAAATAAAATTGTTTTCCATTGGCTGGGCTTTGGGAATGGAGAGTGAGCTGAAAAGCCAGCTACATCTCGGCCTCCATTTCATACATTTCTCAGGTAAATAGTGACCACAATCAAATAGTTGCCTGCTGGCTGCTTGATACCTGGTAGGAGGAATAATAGCACTGGCTGTGCTGACAGCTGCCGAGTGCAGTGCCTTTCACAGATAGGATCATCGCTGTCCTCAGAGCCACTTATCCACGGGAGATGCCGGGTGTCAGTGCACATCTAATATGTGATACACACTTACACAGTCACACTTCTTGAGGAGATTGCCGCTCAGTCCTTCTCCCATCGCATTCCACCTTTCAATCTCCACTCCTTCCCTGTGATCTGATGGAACTCTGGAATGGGGAGCGGTGGATGGCAGTGGGTGGGTGCTGTCGGAGCTCCTGCTGGCCCTCTGTGCTTCTCTTCTGTGCAATAACAGGAATCTGCTTTCCCTCAAGATGCACAGACCCTCCCTTTCACGCTGACAATCCACATTTCAGCTTGATTGGAGCCAGGGCTGGACTTTGTGCCCTCCTCTGGAGCGAGTCCCTTCAGGGCTGCTCTCAGTAAACAGACAGGAAAAGAGAGACACTCCAGGAAGGGATGTGCTGGCAGAGGCTGAGAGCCAGCATTCCACACCGAGCTCAAACTGCTCTTTGCAAAAGTTTGGTCAAAAAACTCTTAACAGGGACCTGTGTGGGCAGAGAATGTAAGGACAGCTGGTTTCCCGTGTGTTTGGGCCTAGGGTTCATTGATCTAGATGACTTTCTTTTTTATTTTAAATGTTGCACAGCCCTGATCAGACATCAGAGCCTGCTTGGAGCAAATTCTTGGGGTGCTTTAGAAGGTCCACTGGAGGTGAGAGAGGCTTTAAGAGTAGATGACCTGGTGTCCAGGAAAGGTCTGGCTCACAGTGCAGCCTTTTTCTCAGTGGATAACCTTCATAACCTCTCTGTCTTTCTGCTTCTTCTTTATAAAGCTTGCAGGTATTTTGTTTCTTTTAAAACTTTTCCCCCTCAAATTTGATGGAAACCTGATGGACAGGCTGAAAAGCTGATTAGTGCAAGAAAGACAAGCCACACACTCATTAAAATATCTTATTCCCTGATAAGATACCAGGCTAGCATCTATAAATTATAAAAGAGCTGCCCTAAATTTCATGAGACAGCCTTTATCACGAGGGGGAAGAAAGGAAAAAAAAATTATTTGTTTATTCCCTGGTTAATGTTTCAGCCATCATTATTCTTGGAACCCTGTAGCTTGCCACATCAAGCGAAGCATCAGTTTCTAGACACCCTGCTGACCACACGAGGAAGGATGCCAAGTCCTTCCCAAACCCAGGACAAACAGATGTGCTGCCTGCAGTGCTGAGCCACCGAGTAGAAAGGTTGGATCAGTTTCTAGGAAATTAACATTATTTAGCCTTTAGCAGAGAAATCCCATCCCGGGTACTCTTTTTAATAATTTCTCGTAGCCTCTATTTCATTTGTATAAATTTGTCACTGTTACGTCCGAGGCACATAAAGAAAACGCCACAGAGTCCAGGCTCATGAACAGTGGAAGCCGAAGCTTTTCTTTAATAATTTTCTGACTACTATATAGGATAGTTCACAAAAGTGTGTTGAGTGGCAATAGGTAATTGGTTCCTCAGCCATCCACCCCCTGAGAGGATTGGCCAAGTTCTAAGATACCNAAGGCTGAAGAATTTCTCTGCTTCCAGCTTTTTAGCACCTACATAAATTCCCCGGTGTCAGTGTTAATTTTTTGTGTCTGTGCAGAATCCACTGCAGAGGATAAAACAGCAGAGGCTGAAAAAGCGAACACGTGAGCCTGGGCAATATGGCACAGGAGTGTGGGCTCCTCGCTCCGCTGGCTGCTGCTCCCAGCACAGCAGAGAAAACTGCTTTCAAAATACAGCACAATGACTGTCTGAAGCCCATTCAAACCAGAGCAGGACAAACCTCAGAAGGGCCCGAGGTTCTGTTTGGCTCAGATAAGCTTCAGAAAGGATCCAACTGTTTTGATGATTATCGGAAAGTCTTGCATCTGCCAGACTGGGCCGCAAAACTTGTCAGGAGCTCCCAGGTTTCTTATGAAATTTTTTCGCTGCTACCTGCTTTGAGCCAGATGCACCTCTGGAAGGGCCTCAGTAGTGGAGATGAGTGGCACGCTAGAAAGAATTAGAATGGGCAGAAGTGTTCGTGTTCCAGGGAATGTGGCCCTTCGCTCTCTGATTCCAGCTGGGCAGAGATGACAGAAAAGTGTGTGGAAAGGAGGAACAGCCGTTGCCTTTTAGATCCCAGCAGCAACAATAAAATTCCCACTCTTCTGGTTGCAAGGCTTTTCACTTTTGGGCCAGTTGTCCATCTCATGCAGACCAGGACAGAGTGGGAGCTCCTCCTGCCGTCTCTGTAATTTTAGGTGGAACAAGCCGCAGATCCTGGCTAACATTCTGGCAAAACGCAGATTGCCATTATGTGGTGTTCATTCGACTGCTCTCTCTTTCTTCTCTGGACTCCGGTGATGTTTGTGAGGCCCCTGTTCCCATGCAGAGCCTTGGGTTTGTGTTGATCCTGCTTTTTCCTATTTGCCACCGCCCTTTTCCATGGAAGCATCGAGAGGAACCAACAAGGTAGCAGAAGTTTTAGTGTTGGAAAAGAGCATCCTTTGAATAAAGTACGCAAAAATATCCTTACTGTGGAGATTCTGAACCTCGTGCAGTATTTGTCTGAGGGAGTTGAGCTTATGCCTGTTCTTGTTCCTCGTTTCTGAATCGTGCACATGATCTGAGTTGCAGATCCACAGGTGGTGAGAGTGTTCTTTTAAAATAAATGCATGTAAATGGGGAGTTTGGGATGCTGACATCCCCCAAACCTTTAGAACAGCTTTTAGAAATGGTTTGAAAAAAAATTGCCAGGATACCTTAAGGGTAAAAACTTTAAAGCTCAAATATTTTGCTTTAAAAAAAGTTTAAGAAAGGATTAATCAGCAGTTACCAGACCGTATTACATGTGGAGAAACCTCAGACAAGCCTAGAGCTGAGGTTAACAGACATGGAAGTATGAGGCTGAGATGGCTTTGCACTTGGGAATTTCTCTGGCCTTGCTTGTTAGGGAGCTGATTCTAGAGAAATCTTTGCACTGTAGGCTGAAAAATGCATTTTGAGACCCAAATTCCTGAAACATAATGGTTGTCAGGCCACAGAACAGTGCAGCAGGTGTGTGAGCGAATTCTGAGGGAATCAACTCCTGGTTTTCATCAAAAGCTGTGTATTATTGTTACTCTCCTATTTCCATTGGATCAGTCCTTACTCCAGAAGCTGTTTTCACATTCATGTCCAGGTTTGTCCGCAGCAAAATCAGGGTTCCTCTTTCTTTGGGCTGTAGGAACTCGTCTCTGGTTCCCTACATCCTGTTTTTCTGGTGCAGCTGAACTTCAGCAATGGAGGCACTTTGCCAGCTCTGCTTTTTGCCATCAGTTTAAAATTTTCTGTTTCTTTTTGCAAAGAAAAGACTCTGGGACTGTCAAGTATCTTAGATTTTCAAATAATAAATTCTATTCTTTCTCAGTCTGAAGAGCCCTTGACCACAGCTTCATTCTTTGTTTCCCACAAGACCCACTGATTAAGTCAGAGGGAATAGTCAGGATTCAAAGAAAAAGCCATTTCTAGGCAAAAAATAACAACTCAAGTAGGAAGATTTCACATGAATGCTTTTCTACTGCTATTTGAATGTATTTTGGGTATATGAGCTAAATGTATTATTCTTTTTGGTGATCTCCAATAATATATTGTATCTCTAAGAAAAAGCTTTTTTTAAAAAAAAAAAGTTATATGCTTGCTTCAGAGCTGTGGCTGAATTAATGCTTAATATTGTCAGGGTTAAAGCATCATCTTTGTTTGAATGGTAAGGGAAAACCTCAGGGTTATTCTCTTTACATACAAAAAACATCTCCAGCAATAACATTCGTCAGTGATCCCGTGTTATCTGTGTGACCGTGAGCAGCTCCTGAGCACAGGGAGATGTTCCTCTACCTCTAATTGCACTCCAGTCTCTCCTGATGGAATTATATTCCTTATTATTTCTGTTGTGTTGTTGGAAGCTGACACAGATCTGGTCTTATTTTCTGGACCAACCCATGAGTGACTTGGAGACTTGGCAGTGTAGAAGTGATAAGAGGAATTAGATTAATAAAGTGGAAGGTGAAGAATGGTAACATGAACAGATACAAACTCAGTAATTACATTTTTAGCATTGGTAATGCTAAATCTGGATTTTTTTTTTCCTTCTTCTTCTTATTTTTTAGCAGTTTCAACAGAGGTTTCTGTAGAAGTTAGAATAAAAAAAAAATCCGGCGAGGAGTTTTCTTCTGGCTCACTCACAAGGACTGTTTGTTTTTATTTCTACTTTCAGCTCTGAAACACATCCTCCATCAACTCGGACTGAAATTAACTGCCAGAAATAAAAATTCTAATTTGGATTCTTAATTACCTGCCTTCAGGTATGCTCCTATGGATCATCACGGGCTAAGGGAATCTGCAATGATTGTGTAATAATTTAGGACTGGCAGCACATTAAACAAATGTATTCAGCCGCAGAGGTTCACTGCTACCTTGGGGACAGTCCCTGGGTGTGTTTGTAACCCCAGGGCACTGGGGCTGCTGCAGGTCTGGGGCAAGAACAGAGCAAGGGTTTAGTCAGGAGCAGGGTCTGATCGTGGATGGTTTGAATGGAGAAGGTTTGTGGGTTTTGTTCCTGTAGCCATGTCCAATTCCATCAGCCCTCTGACGAGCTGTGCCCATCCATGCCTGCCCACGGGCAGATAAAATCCCTCACTGCTGTCCCTGCAGGGGAAGTTCTTTAATCAGCCTGTGCTTGGGAGACAAATCCTGCTAATTTTGTCCATGCTGATCGCCTCTTTATCTCTAATGAGACAATTTCAGCTGATAATAATCTGGAAGTTGTTTTGTTTCACCAAGAGAATGATAGCCACAGTTATTCAGGCCTCACTCCATTTAGTCAAATACAGCACTACAGCACATTACAGGTTCTCTTTCCAATTCACTGGCAAACTTCTGGTTTGATAGATTGAATTTCCAGGGTAATTCTAGTAATTCATTTCCAGCAATCCAACAAAGCTGTTGAATCAAGAGGATCTTAAATCGATTGCTGGAAGCTGGGTGGTGATGCCAGTCACCTGGCACAAGTGGCAGGGCAAACAGTGGGACAGAGAGCTCTGCGCCAGTGCTGGTGGCAGCTGAACAAGGGCCTTGCTACAGACTGGTGAATTCTCCTTTTGCTCTCCCTGAGAACCAGGCAGATTTGGTGCACGGTGATGCAGGAAAGATGTATTTACGTAGATATATATAGATACGTAATGTCTTTTCAGATTTGGCAAAATATTTGAGATACCGATTTTTTTTTTCATTTGCTTTATTAAACCAGAAATTTTCCTTTCTTTTCCTCCTTTCTTTTCCTCCTTTCTTTTCCTCCTTTCTTTTCCTCCTTTCTTTTCCTCCTTTCTTTTCCTCCTTTCTTTTCCTCCTTTCTTTTCCTCCTTTCTTTTCCTCCTTTCTTTTCCTCCTTTCTTTTCCTCCTTTCTTTTCCTCCTTTCTTTTCCTCCTTTCTTTTCCTCCTTTCTTTTCCTCCTTTCTTTTCCTCCTTTCTTTTCCTCCTTTCTTTTCCTCCTTTCTTTTCCTCCTTTCTTTTCCTCCTTTCTTTTCCTCCTTTCTTTTCCTTCTCTTTCTCTTTCTCCTTAATTTCATTTTAAAAT
This sequence comes from Struthidea cinerea, assembly GCA_013397865.1. Lineage (NCBI taxonomy): Eukaryota > Metazoa > Chordata > Aves > Passeriformes > Corcoracidae > Struthidea > Struthidea cinerea. Next base: position 1,139,987 of record VZTI01004617.1, read on the forward strand.
AGACTCATTACCCAGTATATTAGCCAAGGCTCTGACTAACCTGATCTAGTGGAAGGTGTCCCTGCCCATGGCACAGGGCTGGAACTGGATGAGCTTTCAGGTCCCTTCCAACCCAAACCATTCCATGATTTCACCTTCTACTTCCACACTGTTGTGCTGGGTCAAATAAAAGTATCTGGAAAGTAAAAGCAGTGCCTTTTACAACCAGACAGCTGATTAAAGTGTGTCAGCTGAAGTGAGAGTGCATAATGAGGGCCCGAGGTTCAGGGTGTACTCTTAGCTGGTGATTAAATAAATAATCCAGTCGTGCAGCCCAGCCGGGAGTGAGGAAATAACGCTCACCGGGGCAGATTTCCTTCTGGTCTCTGTGGAAGATTTCTCTTCTGGTCTCTCAGCATCCACTGTGCTGAGACATTTCCCCACCAGCACCGGCTGCTTTTGCTCTGACTCAGCTGTGGGCTTGGTCTGGTGCAGCTCCCTGACATCCACTGGAGTCCTGTTTGGGGTGGGCGCGTTTGCTTTGGAACGGAAGAGGAGCAGAGCGAGGTTGTGTTCCGTGCAATGGCTCACTCACACCTCGGATCCCTTTGTTCAGCTTTTGCCTTTTTAAAACCTCTCCAGGAGCTGTTTGTGGTGAGGCTCCCTGAGCTTGGGAGCTGTGCATGGTGAGGCCGCCCGACCCTGCTGCAGCGATATTTGCGTAGAATAATGTTTCCCTTGCAGATGCTTCCCCATTGAATCACTCGGCTAAATTCAAATTAAGCCGCTGTTCAGAGTGAACAAGGATGACAGAATTGGACCATCAGAGAATTACAAAAAATCCAGCACAATTTAAATTGCGCTACCTGCGACTTTCCCACTTTTCTGCAGGAAAATGAGTGTCCCTTGTTACCAAGAATAGCCTTGCTGCCAAGAATATCCTAGATGTCCCAGCTGGAGCGTGTAATGTGTGAATCAGCCTGAGTCTGCCTTTGAACCAGAATTTTCATACAAGTCTACAAAGTGGGGCTGAGTTTCAAACAAAAACCCAAGGAATGAAACCCAAGAGCAAAAGTGTCGAGTTTTGATGAGTTCTGCTTTGAATTTTGGTTGCATCTATAGAGCTCTGGGTACAGGAAATCAGGCAAAAACCACCAAACTGATTTGAATCTATTATTTAATTAGCTTCCCTCAGATAAGTAATCTTAAAGTGATCTTAAATTTCAAAGTTTATCCAAAGGCCATTGGAGTTGCTTGGAGTTTCTTCCACTGCCACGTGCAGGCTGAAGTGCCCCAGTGGCACAGTTTAATCTGAAACATGTGATTGTTTTATTTGAGTTTATCACGAGTTTAATCTGAAATGTTTCAGTGAGGCACAAGCCATGTTTGCTAATACATGCCAAGGAGCTTTTTACCTTGTTACTCTAATGAAATATTCAATTAGAACAATCGTTTAGTTTAATTGAGCAGTTACCTGATAATCTGTACACGCTTAATGGCGTAAATGTGTGAGGCAGGTGCAAAAAAACCCCAACCCTTCAGTAAATTAAACTGATACAGCATTCAATGAACTAATGAGGTGCTGTGGGAGTTGCACTTCAATTAAAAATCTATGAGGGTGTAAGGAACTTATGGAAGTTGTTTGTGAGTTTTGCCTGCTTTCCATGGAAGGGAGGATCAGTGAGAGGCTCCTTAAACACATGACTGAGTTGGAAATGAAAGCTGGAAATATGTTTTAATGAAGATAGAACAGTTTCTCCTCCAACTGCATTTGGCAGCCCAAGTTTTTAACAATGTGCCTGGCCTCACCTACGCTCCACACGGATTTTCTGGATTTTCTCATCGCACTTTATGAAAGGGCCAGCTGTGAGAATGACCAACATACGTCTCAATTCCTGCAGGCACAGTAGAGCCGAGCTATGTGGCTGAGGAAACCATTAGGTTTATGGACTTTGAGAATGAATAACCCTGATATGCCTGCAATAAGCTGAGGGGATGGATCTTTAATGGTTTTCCAGATATGTTTAGAGTTATTCAGCAATTTGAAACTCCAGAGGCTGCAGCTGAAGTGGCCAGGAAGAGATTTGATTGCCAGCCTTGCAGTGTCCCAGGGAGGATATAGATCATTTGCGGGAGTAGCATGCTCCAAATGGGTTATTTGAAGAGAAGAAAAGCAATTAGGACAAGATGCAGCAAAGGGAGTGTCATTGGCAGGACTCCTGCCAGCCTGAACCCAAGTTTTTTGGAGTTTTTTAGGCTCTTTCCTGTTAATGTGATGGCTGCTGAACCAGACATCCCCTCTCCTTCATGATGGTCTGACAATGCTTTAATGAGTTGTAATAGCGCGTCTTGATTTGCCATTACAAGAACATTATCCACAAAGTCTCTTTTTTTCTGCATCATTCACAGGAATGTCCAAGGGGAGGCAGAACTTTTCATGGGCTTTCTGTTCTCCTTATTTTGTAAACAGGGGAAAATGTGCTGGTTTTGTTAGAATTTGTGATGTGGTGTTATATGAGCTGAAAGAGCACGGAGAGCAAAAGGGCTCCTAATTCAGTCCAGAGAGCTAACAAACAGCAAACTCAATTAACAAAATTATCACCAGAATACATACCCCTGCACACGGGGGAGGCTTTGCTGAGAGAGAGGGGTGGCTGAGTAACTCAGAACTCAGGATTTTGATTGCTCTGGTGCTTTGTTAGGAGGCAGATCCCCAGATAGCAGTGAAATGCTATTCCTGTCTGGTCTCATTGCCTTGGGGTGCTTCCAGACATCCAGCCTGTAAGTTTAGATTACAGATTTGTCCCCAAAAAAAAGTAGAATTATTTTACAGGAATCTAATGAGGGACTCTCCACAAAAGGCTACAAATAGTCTTCTAAACCCTCAAAAAGGGACATCATTCTTTACTGGAGCAATTACCAGCTACAGGATTAATGATCTTGAAATTTGCTGTTATTTTGTTAGGATTATTCTAACAGATGGACCTGTGATTTAGCATCGCACTTTCTTTCTCTTGTTATAAAAATAATACTTTTTAACACAAGGAAATTATTTGTCATACTCAACGTGTCAAAATATTCAGAAAGCTGCCCAGAACAGGAGTTGACCAAACACCATCCAACGTGAGTTTTAACCTGAATTACACTGGTTGCTCTATAAATCACACAGTGTTGTATTTCCCATTTCTGCACTGGTTTATCCTGGGGAGCACCTCAGCACGAGGACTGGTGTTTGATGATGCAGCAGGAAAGTCACAGGAGATACACAAAAGCTGTGCTGTTGGAGAGGACCACTTGGGTCCCATCCCATGTTCCGTATGAGCCCATCTCCAAATCTGCCGAAACCAAAGGAAAAGCTTGTGTAGACTTAATGGTTGTTGAATCCATATAACTTTCTGAAAATGGCTCAAATCCCTTCTTCTTCTGAAATCCATGGCAAAGCCCCCAACCTCTTCATTATGGGTGTTGCTTTAGAGTCTGATTTTGAAGATTTGTTCAGCTTCCAGACAGAACAAATCCGGGAATGAACGAGAAGCTGATGCAGCCATCAACATCTCCTGGCCTGTGCTGTTCAAGGATTCAGGGTTGCATCCCCTTGTAGCTTTACAAGTGCAGCTGCTTCTCTCAGCAATTTTTTAGCGTCAGGTGGGTGTTTGCGTCGTTAGGCTTAGAATCAACATTTAGTCTTTCTTAATACAATACAAGACAAAAGCAGAGTTTAAAACACCGATCGGTTTTTGACATTGTCATGGTGGCAGAGTTAGAGATACCTGCAAGCAGCCTGTGAAAATAGGTGTGCTGGAGGAGGCATAATTCTCTTTGATGAAGTGCTTATTGTAGAGCACAGACGTTATCTGCATTGCAACCCTGTACGCTTTGGAGTTTTGCATAATTTCCAGCAATCTCAGTGCTGGAATTCTTCCCCATTACGTATTCTGCTGGTTAATTTATGAAGTGTGAGGAATAAAGCTGGATAAAAATAAATTTACTTTGGTGATACTTCATCTTTCTCCACAATACGTGCCGTAATTAACATATTAATCTGTAACAAATGCTAAAAGTTTCTTCCTAATCGCTTTGCCATACATTTCATTTGACATTTCAGTTATATTTCACTGCCTTGCCCCATGAGCAGAAAGCGATAAAAAAAATTCAATGAAATTGGGCATATTCATACTAAGAACCCGATTTTTGTATAAGATTAATTTGATTTTTTGTGAAAAGGTTCCGTAGTTGGGAAGAACGTGACTTACATGAACAAAAATACCATTTGCTAAATGCCACAAGAAGGGGAGGGGGGATGGAATCAGAACTTAGAGATGATTATGTAACATTTTAGATGCACTCTGAGCTATCTCAGTATAGGTTAAGTGAAAAGCATTGCAGAGGCACATTAAGTTGCATTTTTATGGGGAATAAAAAGCTTACAAACCACAAAACCTGCTGCACTCTGGAAATGAGTGCAGAAATCTGCTGGCACCACAGCCTACCGGGGGTCAAACTCCTCTCTCAGCACAACAGCCGTGCTCAGCTTAACTTTGGGAGTGGTTGGAGGAACTTTAACAAGATTGATTGAGTGATTTGTTTTGTTACACTGGCAGCAATATTTCAGGTTTTAGTTTCTCCTTCCACGCTGGGAATTAAACACGGCAGTACCGAGCTGAATCTGGAAGAGTTATGGAAGCAAGGTGATTACAAAGATGCCTCGTTTGGTTTCATCAGGGCTGTGTTGTATCAGCTCTTCTCTTTAGGGGCTGAGAGCATTTTGGTAGACAAATTATTATTTGTTTGTGTTGGAGTAGCACCTTAACGTGCCAGTCGTGGGCAGTGCTCTGCAGGGATTGATGGAGTGACAAAGGATCATGAGCTGGGTCCTGCCTCACGTGATTTATAATCTAATAAATGAACACTAGAAACCTTTTGATAGAGTACTGAAATGGTATTATGAAATGGCATAATATTCAGTGTGGTACACCTAACTAAGCAAACTCATTAATCTATTTGTTAATTTTGAATCAATTTCCCCAAAGCCTCTCTCACAGACTTTTCAATTATTGCAAAAGGGAAAACCCTTTTTTTCCTGAGATTACAGGAGAATGTTTCATTAAATAGGAGCAACTGAGGAATAAGTTGGCAAATTCCCAGTGTTCCCACAAAAAGAAAGTCCAAAACTCCGGATTCTCAAAATTTCTGTACATCTTTGATTGTATACTGGGAGCCACCCATCACTTTTTCATCAGTAAATGGTCCATAATTAAAAGTTGTGATCCCGTCAGAGCTTTAACCTGAGAACTGCAAATTACAGCACAATATGAATTTGTTGTTTGTGGCCCCCTCTGTTTTCCTTTCCAGAATTTCTCCTGTCCTACTCAACTTCTACTCCTGTTGTATTTGCCTGTTAGAATTTTCCTTCCAAAATGAAGCCACCAACATTTGTCTTTTTAACAAATTTGATGAACTTTGGAGTATTTCTCTGTTTTATTCGTTCAATTGATAACCCTTTTTCCTCCCAGAAGTATTCATTATTTACCTGCTGTTTTTGCATCATTTTTACAGTTTATGCCCAGACAAGCCCTGGAAGTGTCCAAGGACAGGTTGGACAGGGCTTGGAGCAACCTGGGGTAGTGGAAGGTGTCCCTGCCCATGGCAGGGGTCACACTGGATGAGCTTTAAGGTCCCTTCCAACCCAAACCATCCTGTGATCCCCTGGGGAGCTCTGCTTGTGGGCACCTGGTGAAGGTGGCACCTGGCTGTCACACGGTGCCACGTCCTGGTGCACACCAAGCAGCATCTGCAGCACAAATCCCTCAGCAACAGCTTCAAGAATCTGTGCTGCTGAGCAGGAATTATTAATCTCACTTAGTCGTACTGCATTTAAAATGTATGGCATCCCCTGCTCAAGGTACCTTGCCAGAGATGGAAACCAGACAATTTTGACATGATAGATTCCTGAAAAATATCACCCTTTCTTGCCAGTTATTTATTCCCCACGCACTGACACATTAATTCTCTACTATTTTGTTCCAGCATTTTTCTGGGCACTGAAGCTAAATTAGCTCATCTCCCGCTGTCTGTGTCTTCCTCTCCACCTCTTTGTGAAGCTGGGTGTGATATTTGCCCTTCTCATCCTTCTGGGGCCTCCCCTTTGCTTTGAAAGCAAGGCTGCTTATGAGAACTGAGCTAATCATCCCCTTTTGGCTCAGAGCTGCTGCTGTGGCATGGCTGGTGTTTGATTCAGCACTTCTCTGATATTAGCATTTGAGAGCAGGCAGGAGAAACTCCTTGCTCTCTTTTCCTAGTTAGTATTCAAGGAATGACTGGAGCAGAAGAGAGAGAGATGTCCAGGCTTAGCAGGATTATAATTAAAGAGAACAAAGAAATTGAGAACAAAGGTGAAAAACAAAAGGGAGGGGTCAGAAAGAAAAGAACAATAAAAGACCTAAAGTGTCACAGAGTAGCAAGGAGTGGATCTCTTGATTTAAATCCTTGATGTGTTTTTGGGTCATTTTTAGCTTAAGGTCTTGCTGTTTCTCCCCCTCCCTTTTTTGTTTTTTTTTTGTCTTGAACAGAAAAAGGAAGTTTTACAGAACTAGGCTGCTAAAAAATACTACCATCGGGATTTCCCTCTGCCAGACCATCAAAGCATGGTGCATATGCCCCTATATATGTGTATTTCATAAACAAATAAATATGTGTATATATATCCTCACTCAGCAAAACTGATGGTTGCCTGTGATAGTTCTAAGCCTCCAATCTAGGTAGAAATAGCTTTTACTTGAGATCCTGGCTGTAGCTCACGGCACATGAGATCCCATAAGCCCTGAATTGTCATTTGGTCCCTGAAAGAAAAATTCATTAGGGCTCAGCACTGGACAGCTGGTCCAACCCTTCCCTGGCAGGATGTTATTACAAATCTCCTCTAATATTCTGGTTGGAAGATTTCTGCCAACACACTCAGTAGCAGCCCAGAGACCAAAACTAGGGGTTGAAGTCCTCATCTCTGATGTGATATTTCTGTCTGATTACTCATTTGGTTCCCTGTGCTTCAAGGGAGAACTGTTCTGTAACTGCTGTATTTGTAATCCAAGCAGTTCTAGTGGATTCTCCACTGAAATTCTGCTTTGTTCTTACACTAAGAACACCAAACTGCTCATTTGGATGGAGTTTGTTTTGGTTTTTACTTTTCAGTTTGGTGACTCATTTTTCTAGGCAAGGCGAAATAAATAGTTGATGTTTCGTGGATGTGCAGCAGATGGACTCATTCTTCTAGAATATAGAAGCTTTTTTTTTGCTCTTCAATAGCTGTTAAGAATACTGAAACCTTTTCCTCGCTCCTTTTTTTCACTTACAGTACTCTGCATTTAGCAGTTGAAGGGCACTTTTTTACTCTGGCTTACAGGGAATATGCTGTACACCTTCAAAAATCCCCATTAAAACAAAAATCCATCTTCAGATGGATTTTGAAAGAGGAGAGTAATGTTAAAAAATCATCAACTTATTCCCTCATCTGTGGACTCCTATTGGTTTTCATTTGGATGCAAGGGGGTTTATTTAGTTATGTCAAGTGTTTCTGGTTTTCTCCGTAATGATATCATATATGACTTTTCTGGATGTGGCATAAAGGGCATCTAAGGGGCATCCTCACTGATTTCCCTTTGAAATATGCCTCCTACACCTTCTAACAGGAGAGATTCAGCTTTGGAGACCTGGGCTGGCTGCTCTGCTCTTGGGCTTGCAGGGTGGTTCTGGCTTATCTGCAGAGACGTTTCTATCGTGCTCAGGACGTGCCCTTTGGTGGCTGGCAGGGTTGAACCCCACTGAAAGATCAGGAGTGGTTAGGGTGGGTTTTTGGGAGAGGTGGCCGATCTGAGGTGAGCACAGGGAGGAAAGATGTCCTGCCAGGAGTCCCTGTGTGTTTAGGGGTGAGTTACCTGGGGGCAGAGCCGGGTGCAGGTCACACGTCACAGAAATGGAGCCTCAGACAGCAGCGACCCGTGGGGGGTTTGTGCTGGAGTTTGTGACAAGGACTGCTCCTTCCTAGGAGAAAAGCAGGGCTGTGCAGTAGAAAATGCAGAGGTGGAAAGGCCAAACAAAAGGGCTGGGGCGCCGTGGGCTGAGTCAGAGGAGCTCTGATACCTCCTGTGCTCTGCCTACACAGCAAACCTCTACCAGGGCTTACTTTGGGTTCCTTCTGCTTCCTGGGTGCCAGAAAGAGCTTTGCATTCAAATTTCCTGAGCTTTCTCCACCTCTGTGTGCTCCTCTCACCTGTCCTTTATTGCTGAGTGCAGAGCCCAGCCTTGCTGAGCCACTGGCCTGGGTGTTCTGCTTTGGACATTCTGCCAAATCCCTCTGGCCAAAAACAAGGCAGGGAAGCATCCTGAGGATCAGAAAGGGGAAGGTAAAGGATTAGTGACAGAATCTCACACCGGGGGCACAGATATGGGTGATAAGTTTGTGATCATAAAGACAAAAACACCCGAAGGAATGAGGTCTGGCATTGAATAATGGGGTAGTGCCAAAGATTTTCAAGTAGCTGGAGGAACCCCTACCTTTGGGGGAAGTGCTGTAGTGTCTCCTGGGTGGGGACAGAGAATGGATAAAATTCTAATGTGATCTGGTTCAAAAGAAAAAAAAAAGATGAAACTTTGCCACTACACAGAACTGCAGTGAGAACAGGGTGTCATCTAAGGCACTGAAAGCAGGAATATTGTCATGTAACTCCTGTGAGGGAAGAAAAAAACTCCATCTTCCTACTGGATGTGTTTAGCAGCTGCTAAAATATGTACCAGCCGATTAGAGATGGGTGCATCAAAGTATTGCCTGGGCTTTCAGGTGCTGGCTGCAGATTAGGGAGTCTGTGAAAAAGCTGCCCTACTATCAACAAAAAGGGATCTATAATGTAAAAGGCCAGAAAAGTGAGTGGGTAAGCTTTTAAGGAAATTAGGTGCAAATTTATTGCCATGTCTGTGCAAAGAGGTTGAAATCAGGGGAGAATAAAGCAACCAAAGTCTGGAGCAGGGTGGGGAGTAACAAGAGACGGGGTGTCCTGTTCCAGGGCTGTGCTCCGAGCAGCACCTCTGTCACTCAGCAGCGTTATCGTGGGCTTTGGGCAAGTGAATTCTCATCACACCCTGAATTTTCATCTCAAAGACGTCGCAAAAAGCCCTCAGGCTGTTCGTGAGAACGCTTTTACTTTGTTAGGACTTGAGCCAGGGGTGTCAGGACTCCCTGAGGTTGTGAATCCTGCTAGGAGGAATGAGGATGCTCCACAGGGTTTGCTACCAGGCAACCCTGAAGTGGAATCAGCAGTTTAAAACCAGCACGGCCCTGTCTAACCACACCAAACTGAGGGGTGCTGGGCGTGTGAAAAGCCAGCAGTCACTGGAAAAAGCAGAGGAGAATGAAATTATTGCACAGGTGATGGAGAGTTCACGTGTGGTCCTTGAAGGGTATTTTTAATATTGGGTATTTTAAGCAGAGTTCTGTGTCATTTCTTTATTTCTCTGCTGCTTCTGGAAAGCAAAGGCCCCTGGAACTCAGCAATTTGTCATGTGCGTGTCTATATTGAAGCTGGCCACAGATTTGTAGATTACTCAGTGTAAGAGACAAGAGTGAAAATGGAGCAAGAGCAGAATTTTCTAACTGGGAATTCCATCAGCAGAGTGTTCTTATCCATAGGAAATGGGGCTGTGTGGCATTGAGAGGTGCAGGCAGGTGAGTATCCAGAGTGATTTGAAAAAATACTGATGTGGGGATTGTACTGTCTAATCTATTTTGTCTTGGAGAAAGCTCTTAAATGTGAAAAAGTGATGTCTTTGGGGCAAATTCATATTGAACACATATTGCTGTACCTGCAGTGTTTCAGAAAAATGATGACATCCTCTGCCAGCTGAGGAATCTATCTAAAATTGTATGGAAAGTAGCACCTGAAAAGAAAAATAAGACATCCCGGTGCACAAACACACCCAAAGCAAAGAGATTTGTTACAATCGAATATTTAGAAATTTAAACTTGCTGCCAAAGTGTAACTTATTAAAACAGTGATTAAAAACTTATTTCATAGATAATGTTCTAAGAGCCCAAATTGACCTGAATTCCTAATTTTGTGCATATTTTTGTTACCTTTTACCACATTAAAGGAACACTTTTATTAAATTGCATTAAAAAATAAAAAGCCCACATTAATTTCCTTTTTTTTTTTTTTTTTTTTTCCCCAGAACAATGAAATTAGAGTCAACTTTATGAGTGACTGAAAAAATATATGTACACTCATGCATAGGCCCCAGTGCCACTGTGTGGTGTTCTGCCATGTTAAAATTCTGGAAAAAAACTTTCTGGTAACATTGCAAAACTTTTAACAGTTGTTGCCTTTTCCACAAAATATTCAGTGTTCAAGGAAAAGCCGTTTATCATAGAAAACACATTGTATAACAAAGTTCCAATCTCTAATTAATACAGGAGATTTTTCACTGTGCGTTGAATCCCAAATTTGGAATTATCAGCGAGAAAGGTAATTAAGGATAAAGCTGCTGGAGATAAGTAACTCTTCAGCCATCTTCTGGGCGACATATGAAAGCGTCTAAACACTCCTGTGAGCAATTAATCTTCTGTAACTCGCACCATGTGCAGATTAAGAGCTGGCCTAGTCCTGAGCTGCACAACACAGGCTGAAATTTTGTTTTTGAACATGTAGCTGGCCTCACATCTCGGGTTTTGCCTCAGTGGGTCCTCCGTGAAAGGTCGAGTCTTGAGACAGGAGAAATAATACGTGCCGCTTAATTGTTTATTAGCACGAGAGCTTCGCACGGTGGAAGGAACGATTGTTTATTGAAACAAGACCTTCAAGGGACTCTTTAATTGTAAAACAGCTTGATATTTTAAAGGAAATGACAGCAACAAGAGAAAGAACGATTTACTGTGGGTAGCAGGTTGAGTATAGCTTGGGGCCTATTAATCAGTCATGCATAACAGCTATCCCATAAAGGAACTGGAATTAAAGTGCAGAAGATGCTGCTTCTGCAGGAGGATTCAAAGAAACATGGCTGGGTTTTAAAATGTAATTAACAGTTGCATCACGTTACACGGAGAGGAGCAAAAGCAGTGTCTGCCTCCCAACTGTAGGTGGATAAAATTAAGGCATCAGTTCCCAGGTCTGGAATTCTCCAGGAACAAAATAGTGGCAAGTTCTGATTTTTTTCAAAATATGACCTTTGTTTATGATGTTTTTGTAACATTCAGCTCCCTTTCTGCAGGAAGATGAGAGGTTTAAAGATAGAAAATGTCTGGAAAATGTTTGTTGAAGTCCTCAGGAGTGTGCTGTTTCCACAGAAATTCCATTACATGGAGGAGTTATCAATAATATTCCTTTTTTTTTAATGGTAAGTCCTTTATTTATCTTTTCATGATGCCATTTTGCCATCAGTGATGATGTGGTCACCTGGACCTGTGGTGTCCTGGTGAGTGACAGCCGTGGACGGACATTAATGCTCAGGTACCTGCTGGTCTGGGGGACACTGGACCTGCAAGGCAGCACATTCCCTTTCTAGGATTCCATTCTCTGGAAATAGTTTAGATTCTCTGAATCTTTTTTTTTTTTTTTTTCAGGAAAAAATAATAAAATAAAAAGAGAGAGAAAGAACTTCATCTGTGAAAAGGGAGAAGTTTATCTCCACTCATGACTTTGTCAAGTTTATTCAGATGTAACAACCTCATGGAGAGCAAGTTGGTGGAATTTTTCTGAGGAAAAACAGAAGGGTAACTAGGCTCAGAGAAGTGGGTAAATCTATTCTCATGATACCTCCCCATTTTTGTAGTCTCACCTGTGTTTCATTTGTGGCACTTTCACAGAAGTCTTTCATCCTTGATGTTGTTCTATTCTTTCTTTTTTTTTTTTTTAGAAAAGCAAATTTAAAAGTGCTAATTGCACCTACCCTTGGATGCTTGTGCTGAATTTCATAAAGATGAGATGGAGCCAATTAACTTAATGTGCAGACAAAGCTCATGTTTGAGAGCCACACACACAGGGGATAAATGCTGTAACTTCTAGCAGTTTTTTAACAATTGGAAAGGCAAATCATTTGTGCAGGACTGGTATCAAAAGAGAAGGGCTCAATGCACAGTTTAGTTGAACATTTGCTCTTGACTTTACTCAGGGACATTTGGAGCATGGAAATTCTTGTGAAATCAGCTGTGTGTGTCCAGAGCTGGCTGGTTTGGGGAGGCAGTGGAGGATGTGCTTTGTACAACACCCCGGGCTCTCAGGGGCCATTGGAATTGCAAACCCTGGCACCTGCAAAATGTGACAGCTCCTGAAACCTCTGATCTCTCTGGACAAGGCAGCAGCTCTTGTAAATTGTGCTCATTCACCTTCCTCCAGCTGATAGGACTAATGCTGAATTGCATCAGGAGCCTCTCCTCTGCTGAAGGATCTCACGTGGTTGTAGAGCTGATAGAAACAGCACGAGAGCGTTACAGCAGAGAGGTTCCAAAATTCCCCTCCAGTGCCAGCTGGCTGCAGGCTGGTGCTCTGCTCCTCGTGCTTCCAGCTGTTGATATCTCACCAAAAGGCAGCTAAAACATGTTATGTGTGCTCCTAATAGCCCCAGGGAAAAATAAAATCGATGGCAAACATCTAGAGTGCCAACACCAATCTTGTTCTCTCTTCCCCGTCCTCTCCTTTGCTGCGGTCACGTATTCTCAATTTTGTTGGGTTTGGAGGCTTGGCTGCACCTGACCACAGTAAAAATTCATCTGTGCAGAGCCTGGTGTCTTTGCTGTGAAATTGAAAGTGGGGAATTCTGCCTTGGATGGAACTGGGTTCTCTCTGGAATTCAGTACGAGTGGGGTTAACACCAAAGAACACAGTTCTGGTGTCTTTATTGTTTCTTTAAGCTTTATGGCAAGTTTAGAGACAACAGAAAAAAAGAGGCCCTAGTATGCTTTTTAAGAACTGGAGAGAAATAAAGGTGGTAAATAGCATGTAAGGATGACTCAACAAATTTGGTTTCCATGTAGAAATAACTAAGTGGGGGAAAAGCACAGCACTTACAAAAAAGGTGCTTTTGCTAAGAAAAGAGACATCAGGAGCTAAGTGCTGGTTAAACATTGATAAAATAGGAGTAAAATAAGTGTTTTAAGCCATAAGACAAACACCGTGCATAGGCAATCTCTAGATTCCCTGTCTTTTTGAACTTCTTAAGGGAAAGACCAGATTTTATTTCTTGGGGTGGTTGACATCAGTTATTTGACTCAATACTGGAGTGATATTACAGGGGTTTCCTTGTAGAAAGAACTGATAAGATGAATTTATATTCAAAAAATGTTGTATGAAAATGTAATTTACTCTTCTTGTGCATTCAAAAAATTCCCAGTTAATACTCAACATCACCATGATATTTTTATGCAGGTGATTGGCCTACTTGAGGGTGTTTGATGTAGTTTTATGAGCCTTATATGGAAAATTTCACTGAAAAAAAAATCAAAATGTTGACTTTTTTGCATATCCGTGTGTTTTTGCTGCTTCCTTGAAGTGACTCCTGTAACGGGAATGTGTTTCTTAAGCTGCAGCTACTCTGAGCATCCTGGGTGAGATCTGAGAAATGCCAGAATCGATCACCTTCACTTAGCCGGAGTCTAGCTCAGATTGTTAGTCTTGGCTTACCCTCCAACATCTATTAAACACTCAGCCAGCCATAAACCCCCGATTCTCCTAATTAGTATTTTGGATTCTACTCACCCTCCCTTTCCTTTCAACTCCCAGCAAAGCTGGCATTTGTGCCCAGCACAAGTTCACAGCCGTAGGAACAAATCCTCCTGTGCGAGGAATTTCCCTTTTGCCTCGTTTCTCGTCCTGCTGGGGAAGAACCTCCTCCAGCCCCCGATACCAATTATGTCATTGGCTCTGTGATACAGCTGCTGACTTCACTTTTCCTCCCTAATAACCCACGCCAGGTAATGACTTGGCTGCTGTTAAGCTGGCATTAAGTGGCAAACTCAGTGCAAGCAAACTCCACATGCCCACAGCTACCTAAACCCCGTAATCTTGAAAGCAGATTACACTTTTATCTTCAGAAAGAAGTTCCTTGAGTGATGTTTGCTTTCCTCACAGGTGTCAGGGAAAGGGCTGAGGGATTTCATTCCAGCTGCTGCCTCATGGTTCCATTTGCTCCTCAGTCAAAACAGACTTTGGGGATTTCACCTGCTGGCCTTTCCCAGAAGAGCTGAGGTTGTTTGTGTGTAGATTTGGAGATGGAAAATTCTGGTCAAGCTCTGAGGTTTCTTTCCTTTTCTTTTCTTCATTTCACTGGGGGTTCTGTGCTTGTGGTACGTCGGCTAATTAGTTTTTAGGTAAATTAATCTTCAAGTGACACTTGGAGGTGGGACATTAATTCTCACGCATTTCTTGTTCGTTTCTGACTATCTAATGATTCCTGAGAGTTGTAGGGGTTGTGTTCTAGAAAGGCAGCTCAGCATGGGGTTAAGCAGTGCCCGAGCACAGGAAAAAGAGTAAAAAATTACCATATTTGACAGGCCCGCAGCTGCTTCGAGATTGTCATTCCCCAATTTTCATTTCTGGCCTGTTGGTGCTGTAAATTATTAATCAAACAGTGATTACCTGTACAATCCTCTGAACTTCCAGAGAGCTTTCTTAATGTGAACTAACACACCTGTCATGTGCTCGAGAGGAGCTGTGAAACTCTGAGCCAAATTTTCCCTTTTATTGTGCTGCTACACCTTGTTTAGGAGTCAAGGAGCTTGGCATGCTGGGAGGAGCATGATTTTGCTGTGAATTAAAAAGGAAAAGGAAAGAGTTGTGGTACGGGTTGAAGAACAGAAGAAAATGCTGGCTTGGGTGGCCATAAAAATCTGTACAATGTAGAAATAAAGTGAAAATTCTGTAGGCACCACAGTTTAAAGGACAAAGCTGAACGTGCACAAAAAATAATAAGGAAAGAATTTAAGTAAAAGACTTGTGGAGAGCAAGCAGATATCAAGATAATTGTGGAAGAAAAAATACAGGCTGCAAAAATTTTGTAAAATCTTACGAGAGTATAATTGAATTTTGGGGATGTTTAAGGCAAGTAAATGTAAGTGATGTTATCAGGTCACGAAAAAAGGAAGATTGGCTCAGCTGCAAGGTCTGAAATCTCTCTGGAAAGACGGAAGATGAGGTCAGACAGGTAGGATTGGGAAAGGTTTGCGTTATTTTATCTCCTTCACGTGCAATTGCTAGAGTTGTGTTTGATTTGCCAGGAGTAGAGGTGATAAATTGTGTCAGTGACCAGGAGAAACATGGCCCCACCAGCACAGGTTCAATACTTACACTCAGGGTGAGGAGGGCATAAATGCCTCAGTCCAAAATAGCCTTACTAATATGAGAAAAAAAGTGGGGTGTATTTTTTCCTTTGAGTCTTTACAGAGAAACTGTTACTTTTCTAAACCCAGAAGGTATTGTTTTAATTTTGTTCCCCATCAGCCTTGGAGGAGTTCAAGACTGAAAGACTAAAAGAGCAAATGTAAAAAATATTTTCCCACTTTTTTCTTACCTTTTGACCTTTTCAGAGAAGAAAAGCAAAGTGTGCCTCGCGTTGAGACACCAGAGCGGAGCTGTGGAAGGAAGAGGCACCAAGGTGAGCGAAAAGGGAGCTAAGCCTCAAAAGTCAGCTTTTATCTGAGTGCAAACTGGAACAGAGCAGCATCTGAGACAGAGAAAACTCAGCAAGGCAGATTAAAATGACAGACCTGTCACC
Organism: Struthidea cinerea; assembly: GCA_013397865.1. Classification (NCBI taxonomy): domain Eukaryota; kingdom Metazoa; phylum Chordata; class Aves; order Passeriformes; family Corcoracidae; genus Struthidea; species Struthidea cinerea. Next base: position 1,155,716 of record VZTI01004617.1, read on the forward strand.
ATTTTCATGTAGGACCCTTGGGGCCTTTCTCAGTCCAACGAATTTCAGCGCATTCCTTGTTTGCAGCAATTCCAATTTCCAGTCCTGCTGGAACACGCTGCTGTTTTCTTTCCATCGCTTCCAAAGCCCAGCTGCATCTGCTCCCTCTCAAATCCTCAAGGCTTGTGCTGCACACTCCTTGTTTCCTGCCTGCTTTTCCCCACCTTGTACCCCAGAGCCTGCTTTTCCTTATTGATTTCTGCACTTTCAATTGCTTTACAAGATGTAACAACTCCTGCTCAGGCCAGAGGGTCTCACCTCGGCCTGGGCCACAGGGATGGAAATCCAAACCTTTTTGCTGCCTCCTGTGCTGCAGGTTTTTAGCAGAGCAGAGCACACAAACCAAACAGATGCCATCCGCCCGAGGAACATTTCCCTCACACTCTCATTTCATACCACCATGAAACAAGCACTTGGAGTATTTTGTTAAAAGAAAAGGGACTAAATTGATAAATTGATAAATCTTGCTTGGTCAGAAAGCTGCTGCTCATGAAATGATTTATCCTGTGATGGTTTTGCAGCTGTGAGGGTGCTGAGGAATGGCCACGTTCTGATCCCTGTGGAGCAGCAGAGGAATTTGGCCATCTCAGTTTCAGGTGCTCAGGAGATGCTGGCACTGATGACATCTTTGTCTGTTGGTTCAGAGCACAGAGAAGGTCCCTGGATTTTCCCAGTGATAGAAGAAGAGCTGAGGACCCAAATATAAGAAGGCAGTGTTAACTAAAATAAGTGACGAGATAATTAACCTTCAGGCTTTCCAGTATTTCCAAGAACTGTAGACAAACCAAACAGCACTGGGTTTCTCTGTCACTGTACTGTGAACCACCCCAGGCAAGGTTTATTTTTCACATGGCCCATTTTGCTGCATCCTCCTCTTGTAAAAATCAAAGCAATATAGCTTTCTAAAAAAAANNNNCCATTGTAAAAAAAAAAGAAAAAAAATGTTATAAAAAAAAAAAAAAAAAAAAAAAAGGCAAAAAACCATAATATCTTGATGATTTCTTAAGAGATCTCTTCTCACAGTTATAGGTACCTTAGAAAGGAAATTGATGCTTCTTCCTTTCTTCTTTGTGTGTTCTTGGTGCCACAAGCTGTGCACAGCATGCTTTCAATTAATTTAAACTAACTTTCCATCTGCTCCAACAAATGTAGGATTTGAGTGAAAGACAGTATGATGGAGTGACACGAAATCTGCTAATAGCAAACACTAATGTGGGAGCCAGTCTGCTGTGGAAAATGGAATATCCGGAGTGCTCCCTTTCTGCTCCATTTTAAAGGCTCGCTTTAGTGAAAAATGATTATTGTTTTCAATATTTGCCTAATCAGGAGGGGAAAGGAAAGCTTTAGTGCTGGAGCTGGTGATTTACACTTTACAGAGCGTGGTAATGTGAAGAGCAGGATGTATCAGATTGATTCCTTTTTAATTGCCACTTTCATCAAGCTTTATGGTATGGAATTATTTCATTATGTTTCTACGCTTAAAACAAAACCACAGAAATGCTGAATATGATTGGAACTTGGAAAGCTTTGGCTTTGCTATCAGTTTGATCAGAATACCATGTATGTTGCAAATATTCTGCTTTTCCCCAACAAATTAAATCCCAGCAAAGGTATTTAAGTTAGAAAAGCCAAGGCCGCAGTAAAGCAGCGACAATGGCGACATTCAAGTAATAACACAGACTAAATTATAGTAAACGTGTGCAATAAAAGCCCTTTGCTATTAAATGTGTGCACTTTGCAGACATTAATTAGTCCTCGGTGTGTGGGTGTTATTGGGGGGGTTGTGCTACTGGGTTTTTTGGGGAGGTGATGGTGTTTTTTCTATTTTTTTAAGTACAAAATAGGAACTAACTCCGATCCTGGCACCAGCCCTTCAAGCAGTAACTGTTTAGAGCCATGTGGTAGTTAAGATTTACCTGCAGCCCAACCTTGTTCCCAGCTGAACTCAGGGGAGTAAGTTTATGGCTTTTTTTCCCATTTCGAATTAGCACGTGAATTTGCAAAGTGGAATTAATTTGGGGCCCTGCTTCCACCTCCCCATATTTATTCCTTTAAAATACTGTGCTTTCAACCCTGGTTGGCCTCTTCAACTGGTCAAATACCTGGAAATCAGAATTCTAGAGCTTGGAGAGATGTGCAGGGAGCTGTGGTGGCAGCATTTCTGTGAGCAACAGCCAGGAAAGGATAAGAAACAGCTTCTTGATAGCTCATGTCTCAAACTCAACACCGCTTGCACTTTGGAGTGGATTTCATGGAGAATAATTCTGTCTGATCTTGTGTAGAATTCATGGAAATCGATGCCATGTTTTCATGGCAATTATGTCCCTGCAGTGAGGACAGATACTTCCCACTGCTGCCACCTCGGTCACCTCAAGCGCTGGCAGTTCTTGGTTTGGGGAGTGTTTTTCTGTTTGTTTAGGGTTTGGTTTTTTTTAGGGTTATTTTTTTAAGACCTCATTCTTGGCAAGGCTGAGCGAGAGCTGAATTTCAGGTGACCTCACAGCCTCCCTATAGATCAAAGAGTGTGAGATACCCGGCGGGTGTAGGAGAGGGCCCTTCCAAGGGAGAAAATAAACACTGCATTTCTTTCTTTCTGTCTTTCCCCAGGACTATATAAGCACCTAACATCCAGCCTCTCACAGATGTGTGCCCTCCTCATCAGTTTATGGCAATTTTGGGGGTGACATTGCTTGCTGGAGCTGTTCCATTCTGCTGAAAAGAATTATGGATTTCCCAGGGCAAGATGATGTGTGAGTAGGAGCCATTTAATTTCCTGTAGTTCCTTTCTCGTTTGCTGCAAACAGACCCAAGCAAAGAGAAAGTCTGTTCATCTAAAAGCTGCTTTTCCTCACTAGATATGTTTTATATGGAGCAATGGTTTCAAACTTAGAAAAATACGAGGCAGAAAAATACGAGGCAGAAAAATTTTCTAATAATTTTGCCTGACCAGCTGAGTGAGTTAAGGAAAAAAAAAAAGTTCTTTTGGACATGTGGTGAAATCATTCCTCACTGATATTTAGCAGAGATCCCGTGTGTCCAAAACCTTGTCTGCTCCCCCAATTATGTCATATGGTCTAATGAAAAGTGTTAACTTTCCCTCCAGACCTCTCCTCCCTGCTATTCTGCAGGGCATTTATACCCCTACAGCAGATAATGGCCTCAGGAATTTATATGCTCAACCTGAAACCCTTGTAAGAGAAGTAATTAGACGGGCTTAATTAGAGCTGGCATGACAAAATTTATGTCGGTAAACGTGCCCAATTCTGCCCAGAAAGGCATTTTCAAAGGGCTCTGACTGCTGCGTTAGTCATGCTCATTTTTCAGGCAGTGTGTACAAGTGTATAATATTTAACCACCATTAAATGTTTTTCCAGTTGGAACTGTTTCATGCGGAACTCATCCATTTAATCAATCCATCTCATTCATTGTTAGACTGCAACTGGTGTGGCTGCAAAGAAGGGAGAGAAAAGGAGAAAATGAGATGCTCCATTAGGAAACACCATTTGGAAGTGACAGATTAAGCTATTTGAAATGAAGGCAAACGTGAGTCATCTTGGGCACGCTTTATTTTATGCGTAAATGGGATCATTGGCTGAAAAATAATCACTTGGTCCATCAAAGACATAACCCAGAAATGAGGTGGAGAGAGAAGTTAACAGAGGATGAGTAATAGAGGTAAGAGAACAAGCGTGTGGCAAGGCAGGGGAGATAATACAAGTTATTTAACATGGCAAACAATGGCAGCTAATGGTAATTAACAGTCAAGTGAACACATTTTTCCCCTTAAAAATGCAGTGTTGGTGTCAGTGGGACTTGCCTGACTGCAGATGTCGAGGGGGAACATAGATCTGAAGTGCTAACAAGAAAGCAGGAAAGGATTATCAGAGCATCACTTTTAGGGGGAGAGGGGAAGTCCAAGAAGATTAGAGGAAGAAAAATTAAAGAGGAGGGTATCAGGAAAAATGTGCACTCTCCCTGCTTGTGTTTCTAGAGCTTTCCTGTGCCCAGCAGAATAAAATTCCTTTATGAACATATGTGTTTAACCTGTAGGTGCCAAATGACACATTGTTGTCAGACTGCACTCCAAACCACAGCCCCCCACAGCTCTTACAAGGTGAAAAACGCATCCCTAAACCATTCCTGGGTGTCTGTACCTGCAACTGCCGCAGCCGAGGCCACAGCAGCAGAGAGCTCTTCCAGGTCCTAATGCTTGGTAGCCAGAACAGCTCCCTGCTAAAATCTCTCCCCAACTGTGAGGCATAAAATTCTGTTTAATGCAGCCCCAGCATTTTTGCATTGTTAACACAAAGGCAGTTTTCTGCTGGAAGAGAAAAAACATTCTGAGTGATAGCTCAGGTGTTATTTTCAATAATTTTTTGGGACATGATAAAGAATAATATATATTTGTGGTTTAACCTGCCTGCTTGAGGCAAATTACCTGGCTCCATTATCTGGCTTTTCTGCTTGTTTCTGAGAAGCTTAATTTGAAACAAGCCAGGCATATAAGGAGTGTATACATTGATATAACGTGTGTGGGTGCACAGCTCTGCAGGTCCTACAGGTGGAAGGTGTTTTCAGACACAGATTATGCTCTGTGGCATACAGGAGACAATAATTCAGCTATCAAACATTCAATATTACTCACTCAGCCGTGGCAAATTTTCTCTGTCTCCTCCCCATCCTCAGGAATGCTCATTCCTTGGAATAATTCTGTGTCCCTCTCATGAAGGATGTGAAGAATAGGATTTAAGGTTAAGCACAGCTGTTTGTGACTAGAAAGGGTCACTCTGGAGGCTTCTGGGTTCAGCTGGGAAGTTAAATTTGCTTGACATTAACATAAAATGCAAATGCCCCATCCTACTGTCCAGGGAGTTCAATAATCAGGGAGAAGACCATGGTGAATAGGACATTAATCATTAACCACTACTCAGAGACAGTTTGCATCAGGCTGCAGGAATTATAAAAAGTATAAATTAACTCTGGAAAAGTCAGCTGAGTTTGAAACCACATCCCTTCACAGCCCCTATATTGTATACATGAGTAAGAGCTGGGTTGTTTTGGTTTTTAGGGCTGCACTCATTCCTGGGCCACTGGATGAATAGAGATGTCTTTTAATTTTATAGTAAGCTGTTGAAAATACAAATTTATTTGTAATGCAGGTAATGGTTGAGAGCATGTAACACTTTTAAAATTATTTTAGACATGAAATTTTAGCCACCTAGTCTAAAAATGTTGACTACCATTATTAAATGTTTAAGGTATTCCATGGTTACAAGGAAGGTTTCTGGAGCACTATTTACTATTTTATTTTTTCAGCTTAATTTCTTTTTTTGAGAGATTTTTTTTTTTTTTTCATGTTTGTTGTTGTTGTTCTGGTTTTTTTTTTTTTTTTTAGGAAATCTTTCTTAGATGATTATGATACCTTAGAGGTAATTATTAAGATTAAGCACCTGGCTTCTAGAAATTGTTATCTCCGTTCACATCCACCCAAACCAGAATTGCAACACAAAACAGAGGTTTTTCTAGAATTCTCTTAAAATGCTGACCTATTTGTGTATTCCGACTCTTCATATTCTCATTTTTTGTCTTGGTTACCGTGGGCTGCTTTTAGATTAATAACCAGGCTTTCAAGGCTCTCGCTAGGTCCTAGATAAGGTGCAAAAACGACGCTAAGACAGGCGGCGATAACTGAGTGTCGGTTCAGGAGCACGTTTCCCGCTGAACAGGTGCCGGGTGTTTGCTGTGAACCCGAGCTTGTTGGTAAGACTCTGCTAACAGGCTCCCAGGGGGCTCCGTGCAGCTCATTTCACACTTGGACCTTGCAATATTTGCGACAATTCTCAGGGTTCAGAGATGTCCAGGGGACTCTGGCAGGGACAGCCAAGCAAAATGTTAATAAGGAAAACAGAGCAGGAGCCTGAGCCAGGATTCAGCTGTTGCCAGGCTCCATCAGCACTGCACAGTGTTGACATGAAAAAATAAAAGAATTCTTTCATCTCCTACAGCCCTAAACCAACAGGGATTTTATTTATTTATTAACAGAGAAATAAGAGAATGAAATACAAGGCAGGGACTGGAAGAAGCCACTGTGTTGGGCCAGTGACGCCTCTCTTGAACCGAGTGCATGTGAATGGGTTTTGCTCCTTACCATAGCTAAAAACCACAGTGCTTCCACATCAGATCAGAGCGTGTCCTCCTGCAGAGTAATTTACAGCTCTGCAAATGGGGGCGAAAGTTCTAGCATCAAAGCTGAGCTGATTTCATAGTCTCGTGCTGTGGTGTACAGCAAGACTCAGATGGATCCCAACAGCACAGGCCAGTCAAGCTTCAGATGCTGAGAACATCTTAGACCTGTGCTTTAGCTCTGGTTGGAGCAGCAAATGTTAAAGTTGTGTTATGTAATGAAAGACTGACCTCCACAGGGCGGAAATCAGAGCTGGCTGCTCTGTGAAGCTCCCACCAAATTGCACAACAAGACTCAGACTTCCCGGGGGGAGCACCAGCACCAAACTTCAGCTTGGCTTTTAGTCTGAAACCCATCCTGGGTTTGGGTGTCAAAAACTGTTCTTAGCAAATATTTCTCTCTGCTATTTACCTCTCCTTGTGGTGCCCATGCTGTCAAAAATGAGGGGCAAATTTTCACTGCCTTGACTCCTGTGATATCCTACTTCTAGACAGGAAAACTGTTGGGTTGAGGACTTAAAAATGCAAGCAAAGAACCAAAAAAGGGGCTAGCAGGCTCCTTCAAAATTTCCTTAGAAATTTTGCATCCTTTTCCAATTCAATTGTGAGAAAAACACCAAAATCCTTCCCCTGAGAGTCTGGTTTATACCTGGTGAATATCTTCTGACCCACAGGAAATTGGGCAGCTTGTAACCATGGTTCATGGCACAGCAGCCTTTGGGAAGAACAAACTCACAGGGGTCTCCCAAAGGGAAACAATGCTCCATGGCTGAGGAGCTGAGCAGACTGAAGATTCTGTTGTTAAATCTTAGGGCATTTCAAATTCATTTGTTTAAAGGAAAGATGCAGAGTGCCAAGAGCGGGTCTGTACAGAAACAAAGGGAGAGGCGGCTGTGTTATGGGGTAAGTAGATGAATCTATTATCTTTCCTCTTTTATCCAGACTGTGTGGAGGACCACACAGAAAAGTTTCCCATTTCACTCCCCTCTATTTCCTTTGAAATCGAAACCAAAAAGTAGAACCTTCTCAAAACCCTAAAGTAGAAGGAAACCCATCTGCCAGGCTAATGAAGATGACTGGTACAGATCCATGCTGCCAACTGTCCCCACTTCCACCTCTTTAAAGGTATTAGAATTGCCCCAATTCCCATATTAATTAGTCTGTACTATGGTTTAATTGCATGGTATTTTTTTTTCCCAATGAACTGAGCTTTTAATGAGTATTCAGTATTTAATAAGCAATTAAAAATAGCCTATTATTTTGTGTGTAATAATGAAGCTCATCACCTTAACAGCTTATATTTATATGTATACATATTTTATTCCTTTGATTTGAACAATAAATCTATTGCACCTAATTATTTAGCTCTGTTTTAAATGAGTTATACCTTCACTAAATGATGGCACTTAACTGCACATAATGCCTCTCTCACTTATTTAGCTTAAGGAGGAAGAAGAGCTGCAGTGGCAAGAGGACTTTGCCCAAAATTGAAGAAAGAGCTGAAGAAAACAAGCCTTGGATTGCATCCACTTAAGCCCAGAAGAGAGCTGAGCACAGCACTCATCTGCATTTGCTTCAGGTGCTTTCAGGGAGCTTGTTTGCTAAAGGACAAAGAAGCTGGTGCCAAGGAATGGGAATTAGGGGTGTGAGGAAGGGCTGAGCTCCCCAGGTGCGCGAGTGATGGCAGACAACTGCAATTAAAAGTGGATTTATTACGGAACTGATGAAAGAGAGAGCCTTGATGGGTCTTCCAGGAGGTGCCAAGCCAGAGCACCAGTGCAGGAGTGATGGCTGGACAGAGACCAGAGGGTGAGACAGACGGGGAAAGTCCAAACAAAGGAAAACGCCTTCCACAAACAACTGCTGTTTCGTTTGCTGGGTGTCTAATCACCTTGTACCACTGCTGACTGGCAGCCCAGCTCAGTGTGGGTCTCTGGGAAGGCTCCAGCTCCCTGCTCAGTGCCTGTCAGAGGTTCTGGCATGAGGTGTCTCTGCACTGTGGCTCTGTGGCTGTCACACCTCCGTGGCTGCCCTGCCAGGAGGGTGAATCTCCATGTGGCTCCACTGCCCGGGTGGTTTGAGCAGGGCTGAGGGTACAGAGGGTTTGCCCAGCTCAAAGGATTACTCCCTAGAGCCATTTCTGCTTTGATTTCTACGTGCAGGATCCAAGAACAAGCCATTTTCACATGGATTAACGCAGTTTCTGGCATTAGTAATAATGGCAGAACTTGCCAGCTGCTGTGACCGGGCTCCCCAGCACTGGGGTAGATCTAACACGATGTAGTTAATGGTCACAGCTTGTACACGTGAGCTTAATGGCACAAAAAGCCGAAATCTTTCCTTTAGACACTGTCTTGTAACAAGGGCTTTTCTAATTATTGCAATATACGGTTTCTACTGTGCTTTATCTACGGGCTCTGTCACATTCTCTGTGATCCCCACATGAATTACACATCCCCCATGTTGTCCTTTTTCTTTTCAGCAATCAAGGATATGAAAGGCTGGGAATCTGTTAATTGGGGCCCCTGTTCTCTGGAGGTTTTGCTGGTTTTGCTCAGTATGAAACATGATGCCAATTAAGTTACCTTGGAGACGTAGGAAAAAAATTTAGTGTGTGTATTAGCTCATGATGACTTAAAACCGAAGGAAATACTTTATAGTTATATCATTATTTTATCAGAGGAGGAGGGGGGTGTTCAACTCTGAGGCTTCTGGGGTTTTAGTGTTTCCAGTGGGAACAAGGTGCATAAATCCCACCAAAGGCTACTTCCCTTGGTGCCAGCTGAGCCAGCACTGCACACTGCAACCCCAAGGCAGGTTATAATCACTGGTTTTAATTATATGACACACTTAATTACAAATGTCCAGCTCTGCTTTGCATTCTGAGTTTTCAGCATACCTGGCAGTAACCAAGTGGTCTAAACACTTTGTCTTTTGTACAGCCTGTCCTGCCAAGTGCATCCAGCCACAGAGCTGCTGGCAATATCCCACAGCTGGATATGGAACAGTAAATTGGGAGTGAGTCAGAGGAGTGAGATGTGCTGCCACAGGCGGCTGGGTTGTGCTGGACTGGAGTCACTCACTGCAGCAACCGCAGGAGCAGCAAAGGTCAGCAGGCACTGGCAGGAGGAGGAATAGAGTCCGGCCAGAGGCGTGGAGGTTGAGCCTCCCAAAGGCTTTGCAGCAGGAGCAGTGACCCTGGCTTTGTTTCTGCAGGTAAGAAGGTTGTACTGACAGCAGAGGGACTGCTCTGATTTACTCTTGCTGGAGAAAAACCATAACTGGGCTGAACTGTGCAAAGTTACCAACTAACAGCAGTCTGCAGTCCAGAACGGGTGGGGTGAGATGAGACACAGGAAGGTTGAAAGGGCAGCACAAAACTTCCCCCAGCTAAAAACCATTCAGCATTTTCTCTCTCTGTCAATGCTCCATTGCTTATGATTTAGCTTTGTGCTGTTTCAAACCTTCCCTCAAGGTACAAGGCACAGCATCAGTTTAGGGCAATGATCTCAGCTGAGACCAAAGGAGGTGACACACGTTTGCTGTGGCTTTCAGGTAATGACCTTTTGCTCAATTACACCACAAGCTTCATGTAGGCTCTTTCATCCTCTACTTATTATGGACCACATGAAAAAAACCCCTTTAGTTTCAAAGTCTGATAAAGCACCAGCAATAGGCAGAAGCTGGATGAGGGTCTCGGTGACAGAAAGCTGCTGGGGCTTGTATTCAAATGTTTCCTTCAGCTGCTGCCCTCCCTCCCCAGCTTCCTCTATTCCCACAGGTATTAAAAGGCTATTTTCAGATATTTTTCTACCTTTATGTGGCTCTGTCACTTTAGATAACTTCCTAGAAGATCTGAAAAACAACTGAGAGGGCTTTCAGAAAGCCAAGAGGCTTTAGCTTTATGTTGGAACAAGAATTCCCTGGTAAAGGGAGGTTTGTTCAGCCTGTTCTGTGTTGTTTGTGCAGTTCCTTTGTCTGGCTGTTCTCTCTAAGCTGAACTGATGGTGGTGGATGGGGAGGGTGACCAGGTGAGGCAGAAAGGAAATGCAACAAAAATCCATGAGAGCTCCTGGCCACAGCCCAGCCTGGAGACATCTGGTTTGGGTTTGGCTCAAGGCAACCTCTGTAATGGAAACGGGGCTTTAGAAGGCAAATTATTGGTGTTACCTGAATATTCAGCTGCTGCTTTCTTGCGTTATAAAACCTTATTCTTGTGTGGTCAAACCATCCCTGGAACATCCAAGGCCAGCTTGGATGGGGCCCTGAGTAACCTGGCCTGCAGGAAGGTGTCCCTGATCTTTGGATCATTCTAAAGGTGGTTTTTAAGGTCCTTCCCAACCCAAACCACTCTCTGTGATTCTATTTACCTCTCTAAGCTCCCGATTCTCATCCTCAAACCACATCATGGTGAGGTGAAGGCTGCAATTTATCTCTTTCACTAAGAACACCCTGGGGTTTCTGATGTCTAACACAGGTTATTCTGTTCCTTTGCCAGTCTGGAGGTCGTTTTGTGGCCCCCCATTCCTTCAGTGAGGTCTACATCCAGACAGAAGGTAAAAGCCCATATAACCTTTATTTGAGCATTTCACAAATAAATTACAAGTTTCTTTGCAACCACGTCATAAATCAAAACGTTTATTTACACCTCAGAAACAGCAAGCGATTCAGCAACTAGGGCCCAAAGGAATGATTAACTGGAAAAGTAGCTGAATTAAGCATCTTGAAAATCAAACAAAATATTTTCCTCCTTGCTTGGACTATTAAAAAAGAAAAAAATAATCATTAAAAAAAAAAAAATCTTGATGGTAACTTAAAGGGACAGAGATTGTTATGGGGTAGATGTGGTTTCACGGGAGGGTTCAGGCTGAAATGGCAGTAACAACACAACTTGTTTGTGCTGAGTTCCCCATCACAGTCCCCCCGACATGGATTTATTCCTCAGTCCCAGTCCCAGGCAGGGGGTGTGAGCACATCCAAACACCCAGCCTGGCTCTAGACTGCATTCATTTCACCCCAAATTACAGAGTACAGTCACTTGCTGATGCAGAGGAGGAGTGTTAATGTCCAAGGCTGGATGAAACTTTCCCAAGCAGCTGTCCCACTGAAAGCTCAGGAATGAGGAATTCTGGCTCTAAACCCTTCCCTTTCCACTATTGGTGACCTGCTGATCCACAGACAACAAAAATATGAGTCAGTAAACAATGATGCATATCTTCAAATGATATAACTGTGGTACGTGGGGACAGCTCAAGGCAGCAGAAATACAACAGGAGAGTTGGGATAAGCCCGGGGTTTAGAGTGTGGGTTTTTTGCCTTTTTTAATTTGCTGTAAATCAGACTGGTTCAGAACATGTAGCCCATGCTGTCCCTTATCTCACGAATTCATCCCTAATTGAGGGAATTAAACTGCTTATTCCAAGTCCCCGTGTTGTACCAGCCTCCTTCCACCTGCATATCTATTATATATATATTTATATGTGTATATCTCTATATATCTACATATATACACACATAGCAGTTGTGCAACTAGAAACTTTCCACTGAGAGTGGGGGAGTGCATCCATTCCACCGGGACAAACCCAAACCAGCTCGTGTGTCCTGGTGTGAGGCCAGAGAACGGGGCAGTCAGTGGGTTATGTGCTTTATGTAGGAAAGACTCAGCTATGTCTGCTTTCAATAGAATGGTTATAATGATAATTACTAATGTACACCATGTTACTTCTAAATATTATAGAGCACAGAGTTAACGGGAAGCAAATAATTGCTATTTTATTCCTCTTGTTAGCATTGGACTGGATCTCTCAGACAACAGAGTTTCTAGAGATGCAATAAAGGCAAGACAGGAGCAGAGTTTTGCTTTAAACTTGGGTGTTCTCAAGCCAATGTGACTTTAATAAAATTTTTTTTTTAATTGAATAAGACATTTTTAAACCTATTCGGAAAGTAACTTAACCTTTAGACCAAGTGAGGTAAGATTATTTCTGTACAGAATTCTGCTACGAGTGAATTAGTAACATTTGAGAAGAAAATTGGCAGCTTTCTCTGTGTGTCAGACAAGAGGCCTTTGCAAATGAAAGACAAAAGTTGTCAGTATAATATATGTCTTTTTGTAGTGATAAGGCATTTCAGATAGAGCCCTACAAGCTGCTTGTAAGTCCGTAATTTAATAAATGAGGTTTGTATTGCAGTGATCCAAAAAATGACTATGTAAGAGAACAGGACAGATAATTTGGCCCCTGCCATTTCAAATGAAGGTTAAACCAAATTATTGTGGGAGCCTTAGAGACACGTTCAGATGGCCAGTGAAGGGCACGAGTCACCTGTGGGTGGCTCAGGTTCTCTGATTGTCACAAACCCCAGACTTCTGATAATGTGTAAGCACTCAGCCATCCTGTGACAAATCTTGCAGCTTTGCTGTTCACAGCAAAAAGCAATACGTGGGGAGGTTTAGATGAAAAATTTCATCTAAATATGATTAACCGAATCTCAGTTGTCGTGATGGAGTTGCTGTTTGATTTACAGCAGTGTACACACGATGAGAACGGGGCTCAGGGAGTGTGTTACCAGTGTTCCACTCTTACCTAGTTCTCCTCCACCCCCAGCAGGAAATTCAGCTCGTTTCCCTTTGCTTTACTCTTCAGACCTACGGCTACTGAACAAAATGGACATTAATAAATGCACACAGGCATATTGGAAAAGCACACACGAGGAGCACAGACCAGGGTTCAGTTAGCAACACCAAAAATGAGACCTTTCTCTTGCTAATAAACCCCTCTCACTGATTGTTATTCCCAGGTTTTGTTTCAACAGCAGATAGTCTTTTCAAGGGAAATGGGTTTTACCAGTAAAAAAGTTTTGTGCATGTTACAACAGGATAATCAACAAGTTCCCTGCCTTTCCAACTCTAGACAGCATTTATAGATCTACAAACACAGACTAAAATAAATGTTGGTGGGACTAAAACAGCTGGGTAGGAATAAGGGATATGTTATAAAAACAGCAAGCTTGGCTGAACAAATGTTAAACGTAATCAACTATTAGGAAATACTACAACCAGTTTTGTAAATTTTCTGCTTTTTCATTATATTGTAGGAAAATGGATAAATCTCTGTTGTTCCTTTGTTTCAGGCATTGGTTTGTTGAGCCAGAGATGACACCCTGTATTCAGGTAGGAAAATGCAGATTCTGCTGTGATTCCTCGCTTGTGTCACGCTCTGAACGTGCCACAGTCTGTGTTAAATGGGGAGAAACATTAACGTGGAAGCTTCATCTTCTCTTGGCATGCTCACCTAGGACAGGGATCGGCTCCCTGTGGAGCCTGGGACACCTGGGAAAGCCTGGGAGGCTTTAATGTGGGAGCAGAAATAAAGGGGAAATGGGAATGGAGGCTTGGATGCACCTCGGGTCAGAGCTTCAGCCAGACTCTGACCTCCCTGCACATCAAAAAGTTGCAGTGGATCCAAGAAGAAAGGTCTTCTCCTTGGGAACAGGGTGGTCGGAAGAGTCTTCCCGTTGTTGGTGTAGCTCCAGGCAGAAGAGTTTTTTCTTTGTTCCTCATTTTGGATGTCCTTGGAATGATTCAGCAAATGCTCTGTGAGCCTTGGTTTAAAGCAGGGAAGGGCAGATTTGTCTGGGACTCGATAGAAATGACCCTAAAGTCGGGGGGGAGGTCTTTCCAGAGGTGGGCTTTGCTGGGTGGAGAGAGGAAAAAAGCAAGTAGAAAAGAGTATTTGTGGGGGAGGGTAATATAATTTCTTTTATTCAAGATGATAGAGGTTTTGTAGCTCCAAGCACAGGGTGCAGAAAGTCTTTAGGTGCATTCATTGAACATACATGTTGGAATTCCAGAGGTGCCATACAGTGGTTGAATTGTTCCTTTTGGGAAAATCTGCTTGAAAATAATATATATATTTAAAAAAAAAAAAAGACGTGATTGTTGATGGCAAAGCAGCAGCACGTGGGCGTTACAAGGGCAGGGAGAGAGAACGAGAAGCGTGCCCGTGTTAATGTTTGGGATCAGGCACTTCCCTGCTGGGATGCCTGAAGCTGCCAAAGCCACTCCTGGTGTCCTTGACCGGCTCCCACTGACCCTGAAGTGCCACTTTGGTGACACAGAGCAAGAGGCTCCTGCAGGGACCAGGGGGAGATTTTACTTGGTCAGGACTGCAGGAGTTAAGCTGGAAGAGAAAAACTGGTCTGAAGGCAGCTCATATCTTATCAAGAAATCTACAGCGTTAGGAAAGCTCACAACACAAACTCGCTTTTCCTCTGTCGCTGTTGTTATTACTCCTTTTGATTAAAAAAAAAAAAAAGGAAGAAAGAAGAAAAAAACCTGTTTCATATTTGGTACAATACAGGAAGTCAGAGAAAAGCTATTGTACAGCAAATTTTAACCACCAACACACATTTAATACCTAGTGTAGCATTATGGGAAACTAAATGCATGTCTGGACTTTTTTTTTTAATGTTTCCAAAAATCTTTACTATTGAAACATAGACGTGGTGTGGAAGATATGCTCATAATCTCACTGTAGTAAGGATGCCATAGAGTATGACCCATAAGTACTGTAAAAATGCTAACTAAGGAATGCAGCTGCAAAGTTCTATTGCATAAGGAAGCTTTCTTGTTTAAACTTTAAATAAGCAAGTTTATTAAAATATTCTAAGACACTTACCTTACCCTAGTTACTGGCAAGCTCTAAGAAAAGCCACAGTCTGTCACTAGTATACTTTTTGTGTTAATTTTATAAAAATTTGGTGTGAGCTTTGATGGATCATTTACAGTTTATTAACAAGATGATCATCTTCATACAGTTAGAAGGATTTTTTTTTCTTTTTTGACCTTACATGCTCACAGAATAAAAAAGGATCCATATTCATAGAGAACAAACACCCTTTTTTCCCATGTCTGCAAACGAGTGTGGTAAGTTTACACACACAAAGAAATGCTCTTGTTACTCTTAACTGGAAACTGTGTGTACGTGTGTATGTATGTATATATATACCCAAAACTATGGATTTGTGTGTTTGTGAGGGGTTTTATAGAACAGGGCAGCTGTGCTCCTCCTGGCACAGAGGCTGAGAGAGAGACCAGTGCTCTGGCAAACACTGAGCGCTGCTGTTTGACTCAGCTTCTCACCTGCGGGGCTGACTGACATTTTGTCACCTGCCCCAGCAAATGTTTCACCCCTTTAGCCCCTCAAATCAGGCTGAGCTGCACACCGGTCACAGCTGGCTGCTCCTCCTGCATCCTCAACTCCCTCTGGGGCCCAAGAAGAGCAGTTCAGATCAGGAACAAGCCCCGGGGACTTGCATTTCTTGTTTGCTGAACCTGAGGTACGAGAAGGGCCGCGTCAGAGCCCTGGTTGGGGTGGGATGGCCACGGGCTCGCTCCTCCTGGCCACACTCTAAACAGCAAACACAGCAGGTTTAGCCATGGTGGAACAGCTACAATTCATCTGTGTATTATTCTGCTCCCTCCCTTTGCACGCTCCAGATGAACATTTTATAAAAGCTAAACCTGTGGTTATAACTCTTCTCTCTATATAAATATATATATATACATACACTCATACATATACAAATACTAACCCACAGACAAAATATTTTCTGAACAGTTGAATAGCAACAAGTCAACAGATAGAAAAAAATGGAGTCAATCTGTTTGTTTTTTTTTTTTTTTCTGCTCCCGCAAGGTTGGGTTTGGATGTCATGGTCTTTTAACATTCAGAGAAAATTTTAAATTTTGAGTAAACCTTGTGTCCTGCAGGAGGAATCCATGGGTAAAGGGAGGAGGGGTGGAGGCTGTCGAACACCAAGGTACAGTCGGACAGATTGAGTGAGGTTGCAAACTAAACTGGAGCAACTGAGGCCGAGGAGTGAAGAACAGTAACTGTAAACTGCAATCTTCAGATCTGACGGTTTTTCTCTTCTTCCCGTTGCCGTGGCAACTCGGTAGGACAGCTTCAAATGGCAGGAATTCTTACAGACCTAAAGGACGGGAGATGGGGGTGAGTACTGCTGTGCAAATCACAGGATCTTTTAGCTGTTTGGGTTTCTTTTCCCCCAGTCAAGCAGCTGCTTGGGTGCACCTACACTGCCAGCAGTTACACATCAATTGTCTGGGTCCAGAAGCAATTGTTTGTGAAAGCAGAAATCTCCAAGAGGAAACCCCCAAAATTCAGAGGGGGGCATTCAGAGACCTTTGTGGTGTAATTCTGGAAGATGTGGTGGGCAAATATGAGGATAAATCCTGAGCCAGGACCTGATCCCCTCCCTTGGACACCTCCATCAGTTACACCTGTGCAGGAGAGCAGGGAAATGCCAGTCCCTCCCGCCCGGCACATGCTGACAAGCAAAGAGCAAACAAACAGTATCTTTTGAAAAATACCCCTCCGATAGTGCCTTACAGCTTGTGAATAGAGCAGGGGATAAAAGGCCTGATGAATCATATTAATATTGTTATAGAAATATAAGACTGATGTGGGTTTTTTATTAAAAAAAGTGAAGGTGGCATAACTTGAATTCTGTTTCAGATAGGCACTCTGACAATGCCAAGGCAGTAAAGAAGTTCAGAAAGAAGAGTTTAAGAGCAAATCTAACATTAGTTGTAGCTCACACTCAGCCCATAAAACCAGGGGGAAGACACATCAAAACTCACCCAGCAAAAGTCTGTCTAATATTTATTGCATCTGTGCACTTAAAAGATTGTAATATTCCAATATTGATCATTTTGTCACAACCACAGAAATGTAATGGCCAATGTTAGATGCTGGTTTGTCCCCTGTAAAAATTTTTAATGATCAGTTTGCCTCTTGGGGCAAATCAAATTTAATGTAATTATTGATAAGGCCATTTTACTTTATCTGTTTCTTTCCTTTTGTCATTTGAATTGATGTTAATATTGAATTCTGCAGCAATGCAGGCACCTGGGTGGCAACACTTGCCTGGCCCCTTCCCTGCAGCACCTCACTTCTGCTAAACAAAGGTAAATAAAGCAAATTAAATGTAAGAAATCCACAGAGGGGCCGATGGATGGGGCTCACTGAAGTGAGAAGTTTAACTGAGATTTCCAAATCTGGAATTGCTTGGCATGTGGATTTTTAGCATGCTGCTTAAAGAAAAGGTCTGGCCACAAAATCAGAGTCCAGACTCACACAGAGGAGATTTATGGTCATGACTGCCAAAGTCTGGATATATCTGGATTAGGGATTCCAGCCAGAACTAAATTCTCGTAAACAACCTGATCTCCTGGGCAGTGAAAAGACAGAATTTGAGGCTCTGATCTCACAGACCACCTGAAAAATAGGATTTCCAGATCCCAGTGAAGCTTAGTGTCATTGAAGGGCATTTGTTTAATCCTGGCTCAAAGGAACTAAGGCTGGCTCTGGGATTGACGAAGCTGCTCTGAATCCTGAGGAGATCCTTGGAGGTCTTCCTGCTAAGGACAGGAGCTTGCACATGATGAATGAACAGCAGCTGTGGTGCTGAGTTTCTGTTCAATCCACAGGCTGAAACGTCACCAGAGAAATCTGTCAGCTCAAAATTTATAACTATCCCACCAACTGGAGCAGCCAGTGAACTGCTTCACCAACAGCCTGCAAATAAAGGGCAGGGTTTGGTGATTTATGTGCACACCTGAAGAAAAGCTTGTCTATTTTACATTTATATTGACAGACATAATGAATGCTACTGCCTTTTGTACACGTTGCCTTTCCGGAGTAAATGATGTACAAAAACTAGTTAGTTCAGCTTTAATTACGAATCTTTTCCCTTTGCTATTGTTTGTCTGTTGAAGGCCAGTTTCTCTCTCACAATAAGCTCTGGATCCTCTCTGTTATCCCACCTGCCTCTGCAAGCACCGCCCCATTCCTTACTCTTTCACCTACAATCCCTGCCTAGATTTTCTTCCACTGAAATTGCCTCTCAGCTTCATCCTTTCTGACCCATCAGCTGCCTTTGATCCATTTCATCACACGCCTGAAAAACTGGTGCTCCCTTGGCTCCTGGGACTGTCTCCTCCTAGCATTTTCTATGATTTCTCCAATCACTTTTCCAGCCTGTCCTTCTGTCTCATTCCGCCAGTCCAGTTTTTTTAGGAAACATTTTTCCCCCGACTTTGGTTTCTTCCCCTTCCCGGTGACACCATCCATTCCTGCTCAGCAATCACATCAGTGCTGGCAGTTCAGAGACCAGCCTCTGGCTCTGATACCTTTCGGATGTTTAGCTGACAGCTCTGCACAGCTACAACCCCGCTCTTAAATCTTCCCCCTAAAGCACTCCCTTCCAGTCCTTCCTTTGATTGCTCAGGACAACACCATCATCCTGCCTCTTGCTCAAGCCTGAAAGCACAAACAAACCAGACGAGGTTTTTGTCATGGAATCTCCTTTCGAGGTTTGTGTATTTAGGCTGTGTCAATCCAGAGGATTCTCTTTCATACGTTGTCCCAAAGGGCTTTAATAGCCATTCAAACAGCTAAATCTCCTGCCCAGGCTCTCAGTTAGGTTTGCAGCATCTCCTCTGAGCCCTTGACAAATTGAAGCTGCCGTGTGCCCATCCCCTGCCAGCCTTGTGCTGTACAGAGCATTTTCCTGCTCTGCCACTTTGACAAAACCTCTGTGGCTCCTTCTCTGCCTCTTTCCCCCTGCACATTCCTGGGTTTTCCCTGCATGACCTGTTTTTCCTCTCATTCACAGCCCCTGCTGACAACTTCCCCTGATGTGATTTCAAAGAAACCTGGGCACCTTCCATCGAAAGCTGTGTCCCAACATGTGCTTCTGCTGACACTTCCACGAAACCCTTGCCAAGTCTACTCTGAATTCAACTTAGC
The DNA here is from genome assembly GCA_013397865.1 of Struthidea cinerea. NCBI lineage: Eukaryota > Metazoa > Chordata > Aves > Passeriformes > Corcoracidae > Struthidea > Struthidea cinerea. The sequence continues at coordinate 1,174,771 of VZTI01004617.1, forward strand.
CTTGACTGAAGGTGTGTTAAAAGAATTATCTGATTCCAAACACTGCCTGGAACCCATTAATGATGATTGACCCTTCTGCACTGGTGGCTCATTAAAGGAGTAGTTTTTTGCCTCTGAAAATCAGATCCGACATTCAAAATTATGCTCTGTAAAATTTCAGTAGACAACCATCTTCGGTGAGTAAGAGTATGCAAGATCAAATCTGTCTTGGTTCTTTCTAGTGCACACAAAGTGGATTGGAAATTGCTTCTGTCCTACAGAGCATCAGTCTTTTAGTTCCTGTGGTTAATAGCAGAGTGTCAGTTACAAATTTGCTTTATATAAAGAGTCTGATACAGTCATATAAGGTGTTAATTGGCCAAACATTCTGGCCAGTAACTCCCTCAACATAAAATCTACAGAAATCAAGAATAACCAAAGTATTGCCCAGAAAACTCAGCCCTGAATGTGAGGAAATCCACTGAAACCAGCACAATTGCTCTGTTATAAACTCACTGGGGAGCTGTGAGCCTCTGGTCCATATTTAAAATCTCTCTGTTCTCCCAGCTGGATTTCCAATGTTCATTAATGTTTCCTGTATAGGAATTATAGTTTTCTAGTTGGCTCTTCTTTGTCTTTATTGTCCCCATAAAGAAGGAACAAATGAAAGTTCCAGAAACGCTCTCGCAGAGCCAAATTTTTAGAGTCTACTTATTATTTGAGCCCCAGCTCTAACCGGCTCACCTGGAGACTTCTGGTGTTTATCCAACACTTCGATGGGGTTGCATTGGTTTTAATATTTTTTTTTTTAACCCATTCTTATGTATTTTATAACACAGATGATTTAAAGATGATTGCAGCTGGAAATACCTCACAAAATGTATTAGCACTTAAGGAATACAGTGAGCACAAAATGTGCAAATAATGCATGCAGGGAGCACGTTTGCTGATCAATGAGAACTATCGCTTTTAAGAACTTAATGCCCTGGTAAGCCTGTGCCTGGCAGGTTTAGATCTGCACGCTAATGATAATTAGGCCTAGTAATTATTTTATTTTCTTTTTATCAGCTCTGTCTCCATATCCAGCCTCAGCACTCAAGAGTTATTACACACCATGTGTTGTTTTAGATGGGATTTGGCAGAAATTGCCTACAACAAGGGATTTCCTGCCCAAGGCACTCAAGCCACAAAGGTGGGGTGGGAATTTTTGCTCTTACCTGGTCCCTCCTACCTTTGGGAATCTGGGGATGCACCAGCAGCACTAAGCCAGCACAGCTATAGGGAACTTATTTCTCCAGAAATCTCTCTCGTTTCTGTCTCTAACGTGATCTTCACCAATTTTATTTCACAGTTCTCCTCTGCTCTTCTACCTCTTTGATACTTGAGAGACACTTTCAGCCTCATCCCTTCTACGATAACAGTGAGATAGGAGTGAAAAAGGCAGGGTTCTTGGCGTGTGTTTCTGAATTATTACACTTCTGGTCAATGGGCTCAGGTAAGAAAGCACAGCAGGTTCTTATAAACAGCTGGTGGCTGTTGGCATCAGCGCTTTGGCCTTGGAAGAGGATGTTTGCTTCTGCTGGTCAAGAAAATCGACAAACACTGTGGATTTTATCTGGATCTAGTGTACTAATAGCATTATTAATAACAATTGTTCTGTGGGGATATAGGTCTAAGTACCCAGTTCAGGGTAGGGAGACTCATGACTTAGAAACCTAAATGGAACAAACCTCTCTTTCTACTCCAGCCAAAGTCTATTGATGTTTGACTGTATTTGGAAGGTCAAAAGAGTTGGTGTTGGCAGCCAAACTCCCCAGGGACAGCCCTGAACTGGGGTTTCAAAAGCTGTTTTGGTTTGAAAAGGTGCAATCCACCTAATTCAGCCCAAGTGTTCCTAATATTGGCTTCTTCAATGACTACAGCTCCCTGCCTTTTTCACAGTGGGCTAACTCCAGGTCTGCTCCTCATGCTGATCCACACAACAGAAGAAAATGGAGGGAAAAAAAAGCACAAAATTTAAGACAAAGATTTCATAATCTGCATTCCAGGAAAAAAGCAACTGGTAGGATGTAAATTCATTCCCTATGATTCAGGCTGCCAAGAGCTCCTATTCCAGCAGAGCTCTTCCCATCAGCCAATTAGCAATGGTGTTTGCAGAACTTCTGATCTCAGAAAATGCTTTGGTATTTCCCAGCTTTCCCTGTTGCAGCCTGAGCTTTCTCTGAATATATTTACATATTAGTGGCTCAATTCCCTGCTTATTTTAAAGAGACAGGTCTAAACTGAGTAATTAAAAGCCTTGAAAGATGTGTTCCTTATGAGACCAAGCTCATCCTCTATTACACAGACTCTGCTTCTACATTGCAGTTAAAACCTCATAAAAATTAAAGGCATTTAAGTTTCATGCTGACCATCTATACAGGAATGAGCTTTACCCAAAATGCATTCATCCTTTAATTCCCATTAAAATAAGAGAGTTAACGCAGCTGGAGTTTGGAGTTCAGCTCATGCATGCTCCATTTCTTTCAATTACCCTTTCATCAGGAATATTACGTTAATCTGCCATAATTAAAAGTCTACATTACATCATGGACTTTATTGAAACCTCAGTAATGCTAAAGAGGTAACAAAAATGATGGAAGAGATCAGCACCGTGTTTCTGATTAGGCAGCTAATCAACATCCAGGTCCTTCTTTCCTGGATTTACCATCGAGGAAAGGTCATTAATTAGATGCATAGTTATTAGTTTAGCCTTGAACTTAGAAAAATAGAAATGATTTTCACGTGCATCACTGGTTGATTTGCCATGGGTAACATTCAGCACCAGAAGTTTCGCAGTGTGAAATACTGTGCCTATAAATTCACCCTTGTACGTGTAAATTATTATAAATTTCACCCCAAATCTCACTGAATTTGAAGGACTATTCCCGGACAGATTCCCTGTGATTTCAGTCCTGCTATTAAGCAATTTGGCATTAATATCAGCCAGAGCAAATTGGTGCTCTCACTGGAGAGAGTTTATAAGGAAAAGTTTATAAGGACTACAAAAGTAAATGAGTTTATCCTGAAAAGTTGCAGCTTATAACATCACGCACAGCTTGTTTCTCATTTATGTGAGAAGTTATTTCAAAGCCGTTCATGACAGGAAAAGCACCGTGTGCGTTAGGGCTGGGTGTGAAATGAGCGTCTCATAATTGCACTCGGAGCTTCGGTGGGCTCTCGTAAATCCGTGTCAGTGTTTAACTCCAGGAACTGAAGCGCTGCCACGTGCTCTGCAATCAGCCCAAAGTGGCAGGGCAGAGGGGAACTGTGCCAATCCCAACCCACCAGCTCGCACAGGGGGACACGTTCCTGCCGCTGAAGTCATCTCACCTGAGTGACACCAGCAGAGGATATTTCTCAGAGCAGCTCTTACACTGCTAATTTATCATAATTATATTTTTATAATATTTATTTGTTATTATATTTTATTATAAGGCTGCAGTGGCAGATCCAAAGCAGGAACCCAAAGTGCTCTTCTGACCCTGGCAAGGGCACTGCTGAGTCCTTGTTTGGGCCTCTCCTCTTCCCTGTCGTGTCCCCACACACACTCCCTATGTAATGAGCTGTTCTTAGGAAGTGCATAAAAGAAACTCTCTCTGAAAGAAAAGTTGCTCAGGTGAAGTAAAATTCCAACTCTCCTTGCTTAGAAATACAAGGCCATGTGCTACGCAGCCCAGTGCTCCCCATGGTTTATCAAATAAAACATCATCTAATATAATTCCTGTTCTCCAGGGATACGAAGAATCTTACTGGGAGACGGGGTGGTTTTAGGGTAGAACGGCCAAGATGTACTCCATTATTATTTTTTTAAATTGATGTGAATTTCGGTTGGATACTTTGCCAAAGCAATGTTGCTTCATTTAGGCAATAGGGAATGCATGCTTCCTTCATTTTCCAGTTCTGTCAAAGCTAAACAATCGCAGAGGTGGCTGCCTGCAGCCTGCATGGATATTTTCCCATGCGCTAATCTGATAAATTGAACTGAATGGTTGAAAATACTCAACAAGTGAAATGAATAAGTACAGTTTTGAAATAGCAGCATTGAACAAGTCTGCTGATTTTTTCATATGGACGCTGAAAACGAAATGCATCAACTGTAGCAGGGAGCCCAGGTTTTAAAGGACTGGAAACTGCTCAGGCAGTCAGATCTCATCTCCCACAGCAGCACAGCACACGTTACCATCAGTTTTAAATAAGTAGGACATGAACAGTCCAGACACATTCCGATCTGTAGGTATAGACTAAACCCAGCTTGAAATCCTAAATTAATCATCTGAAGAAATTCTTATTGAGAAAGAATAAAAACTAGAGGAAAGTATTATGCTTAGAAGCCACAGAAAAGGAAAAACCAAACTAGAAGATTGCCAGGTTTGGCTGTGTTGGTATCAATCTGCTCATTTCAAATTTTTTGAAGAACTGCTCCTAAGCACGGCACTTACCTAAATACCAACCAAAGCCATGTCCCAATCAGTTATATGGATAAAGTAGTATCCATATCCTTTAAGATGCAGTCTGAAATACTCCAAACATTGGTGGCCCTTTAGAGGGCTCTGTAAGCATCCACTGGGTATTACAAAACCAAAGGCAACACCATCAGACCTTTAGGCACAACAAATCTCCTCCTGATCTTTAATATCCCACCTAAATCTGAACAGAAAGCTGTTTATATTGAGCAATTTGGATGTTCTAGACTGGGGAAATATCCAAGGACAGACACTGAAAAGAAACAAACACCCTATGGTGTATAGTGACCGTTACTGGCAGAAAAAAATACTTCAACTGGTCATACAGTCAGTGCTGGTTTTTAATCACAGGCCGCGCCAGAGCAATTCTGATGATAACTATCTGAAATTCAATATTTACGTGGCTTTAAGAAGTTGTTCAGAAAAGAAATACAAAATATTATATATCAACAATTACTGTGAAGTGCTGTTGAGAAAATGAGAGCATAAAAGCGTTCACTTGAATTCACAACACTGAATGACCTATCAAACCAATCTCTTTAAATGTCCATTTCGTGCCTCCAGAATGACCACCAGGAATAACATTGCAGCTCTCAGGGAAGGAGCTGCATTTGCTGCTAACGTTGCTCCCTTTTGCATTCCAAGCACACATCTTCTAAACTGTCCTATTTGTTCACCTCTGCACTTCTGGAACGTGTTTGGACGGTTTCAAATGTGTGTAAAATGCCATTTCCCACATAATTGACTCAATAAAATGTAATGTTATTAAGCACATTTTAAATATGCTGAGGTGCAATTTGGGGGCATTTCTATTTGTCTTGTCTCTCCGACCGGGTGTACAAACATCCTGTCTCCAATTATGGACATCCATATGGATTTCTGGGCCATTTCAAGCCCCATTAACTTTAGGTGGGCTCCCAAAGCCAACTGCACAATGCATTGCAGGACTGAATAAACCTGCAGAGAAATCAGAAAAATGGACACAGCTCTGCATTAAAGAGGAAATTCAAATCAAGGCTGGCTCGAATTGAGGCAGTCCATTAACCCCCAAACCATCTTTTCCTTAATAATCAAAGAAAATCTTTAATAAAATAAATATCCCAATCAGACACAAATAAAAACGGTGTTTTTCTCATACAGGCATTGGAGAAAGCATCTATTTCAGTGATATTTAGCAGCAAAAATAATAATAATTTTAATGTGGGCCTTAGCATCCGTAACAAAGGTAAGGAGTAATAGTGGACATTGCTGCTGTTATTATTGGGTTTGGGAGGTGAGATTTACACCACTGGAACTCACTAAATATCAGAAATTTCAAATTACTTGGAGAGCATAATTTAGGGGATCCTTTAGGTACCTACATGGTAATGCTCTAGCACAAGAATGCAACTCAAATTAGAGCAGTGCAAAAAAAATCCCAACCACCCCAATAAAGCATATTTCATAGCAAAACGTTCCCCATTTCGATAGTCTTTTAATGCTAGCCAAAATAGGGATGTTTCATTTCTCAGAAATGGGAAAATGTATCTTGCAAACTTCCTTACTCTTGCTAATTAAACTGATCTCTTTTTTTTTTTTTAAATAACGCTGCTCTGAAAAGTGTAAAATTGTTGTAGAAGATTAAAAAGTGCTAAGACAACCTAAAATGTTAAAAAAAAACCCCAAACCCGACAAACAAAACAAAGAAAACCAAGAAGTATTGGGTTTAGCAAATTCACCTCTTGGGAACCCTTCCTCTGATGGTTCGTCTTTGGGATTGTATCGACCAAGGATGAACTTTTTCTTGGGAAAACTCAAAAATTTTACTGTAAAAACTGGATTTTTTGAGTGCTGAAGTGAAAAAGCAACCTGACTGTTTAAAACCAAGCGAAGTAACTCAAAATAAAGGCTGAAAAGTGGGAACGTGCAGGTAACAAATCTGCACTGGTAATAGAAAGAGCAGTGACCTTAAAGGTCTGTTCCATTTGAAACCTGCTCTGATTTGTCTTATTCTGGTGCCATTCAGGAACGCATTGTTTCACTTTTCAGCCATTTGATGTTCCTGCACAAATAACACGGGGTAAACAAGCGATTCAGGGGCTGCTGTTGCTTTGAAAAATGGGCTGGGTGAGAGATAACACCGCAGGATTAACTCTGCCTGTCCAGGTTCATGGAAATTCAAACCCGCCAGTTTAATATAATTCGATTTGTTTCGTGGTAGTGGTTTAACAACAAATACATCATTTTCAAGGGGAAAAAAACCCAACTCCAACCTGTGTTTTCTCTATTGGCCCTGTAGCTGCATCCCTCAAATCAGAAAAAACCAGTATAGTGAGGGACAATCAGCACTAAACAGGAAAAGCATGTGGAAGTTAATAGGAAATTAATTCAGGGGTATCTCTAAGGCTTCTTTGCAATCGCAGCACAGACATCTGTGTGAGTCTCTGTTTTTCAAACACACCTGAGGCCTTTCATCCTGACTTTCACAAATTAATTGCAATGTAGAGACCTCCAGCTTATTTAATTTCTTTATGGCAGCATTTCCCCTGTAGTCTGGCACCTCACTTTCTGTCCAGAATAATGGAACACTTTACTTATTTTGGTTCAAGTCAACTTACAGCTTTGTAGTCCACTGGCCAGGTGAAGAAAGAAAGCTTCTTATCCATGGTTGATAGTCAAAAAAGATAAAAAATTGGGTTTTTTTCAATGCGAGTATTCGAATCCCAGTCTCTTTATAGCAAGGAAATTTAAGTAAAATATTACTGACATGACTATTGTGCCTTTGGTTGTTCTTTTATTCCCTTCATTCCACACACTTGAATCTAACGTGGCCTTTAATGCCAGTAGAATATAAAAGAAGATATGAAATGCAATTACCATTCTATGATTATGCAATTAAGTGAAATAGTTATAATAAAATCAAAAGCCCAGAATTCAAATACTCCTTTAAATACCAATAATAATATAAATAATTTGTAATAGATCTAAAGCCTCGTTCTGCCAGCCAGAGTGGCTCTTTCTCAGTCGCTACCGCAGGGCCTGGGGGTGATTTGTTGCTGACTTTGTTATGGCAATATGCACAAGTTTGTTTTTTGCTTGTTTTACTTTGCCTCCATCTCCATCCCTCAGCCTTGTGGAATGCTGTTGCTGCTCTCTCCCTTAAAACACTCGGGAGCCTTCCAGAGGGAGCCTGTTTATAATCCTGGTGGTGTTGAGCGCGTCCCCTCGGTTCCATTAATTCTGAACAGAGCCGTTTTAGCTTGGAAACACGAGATGTCTGAGACAATGCAGCACTCAGAGACACCGTGGACAACCTCAGAGCCAGCACCAGACATGCTCCTGACAGATTTTCACTTTTCTCCCGCTCGCTCCCTTCCTCAAGGAACTGATTGCTGTAGTCCCCCTCCCTGACAAGGAACCCAGATTTTTTTTCCCATGTTTTTTTCCTCAATGTGAACTACTAAATTCTGAATTATATCTGAACATTTCCTTGCCTTGTCTCCAGCAATGGCAAGGAAAAGCTGGCAGAGGACAAAAAGCCACCACATGAAGTCTCATCTTAAATGTGGGGTCTGCATTAACAACAAGTGACAATATTCTTTCCAATCTTTGTCACCATTACCTATTGTAACTTTGGAAACTCCTCTGCCTGCCCACTCTCTATCATTCCAGCTTGACTCCCAGTGGTAATTAGGTTAAGTACAAATATGCAAAGATGCTCCTTTTCCCAATCAACTTTGTGTTCATCATCCTTTAATTCCACCAGGCACCTCATAGTTGTGTCATGCAAATCTGCCCCTATAGTTTGGCCTTTCATATTTTCTATTTCTGGCTGTCATGAACTCCTAAATTTTTCTTGTTCCAGCTATATCTACCTTTCCAAGGGCTTCTGGGCAACTCTGCAGTCTGTATCCCATTATCCCTCAACTTATCGAGCTCAGTAGGATTCTCCACAATGGGAGAAACTGCTGGGTTTTGCATCCATTTCAGTTTTAATCAGGCTCTTCACTTGTGTGCTCAGACACTCCAGAAATCTGTCACATCTGACTTCTTTCATGATTTACGAAGGAGGCATATGTTCTAAGTATAGATAATAATTGCACCATTTAAATGATAATACCAAGATGTTTTCTATAGGAAAGATATTCATGCAGAGCTCTTTTCCCACGAACAGCTCTTTCAGAGGGCTATCTATCCTCACACCAGATGTCAAATACAAAAAGAAATACTTTGGCATGAATAACAAAGTTCATTTGACTGAAGGATTTACCTCCCAGGAACAAGAGCCCCATAAAACACAAACACTGGGAGCAAAGTGAGCCACGTAAGGGCTTTTGCTAAAATTAAACCCATAACTTGCCACTAGAAATGGGACGTTTCATCTGTTCAATAAGCATTAAAGTTCTCTTTGTTTTTATGGCATCGTAATCTTTGATTACTCTGATAAATATTTGGACTACACAAAACATTGCAACGGAGCTAATCACGGTTATAAAAAATCTGTGTGTGGAAACGAGTTAGGAATGGGGTGATACCAGCTCATTTCAGAGAAGTTCAGACACAGAACCACATTCTTCTAACTGGCTCCCAGCCTCATTCTTTCCTGTCTCCATGCAGTCATGCACACCTGAGGAAAGTGCTCCTGAGAGTCGTGGTGCCTGCGGGCTTTGAAGAGCCATGGTTGGGTAGCAGTTCCAGAGATGGAATGACAGCCATGGAATACACTTGGGATGCCAGGGGCTGCATTCCACCCCCAGCTGAGCTGGGCAAGACCTGTAGCCAAGAAGAGCAACTCAAAACGTGCTTTCCAATACTTAGAACTGGCTTTATAATTCAGCCTCAGGAAAATGATCAGACTTCTTGGTGAGGGCTGTGAAAAACCAACATGAAAATAACAACTTTCCAAAGTTAAAAAGCTTTTCTCTACCTCATTGTATTCTGAGCAGATGCATTAATGTAAATAAAGTCCAAGTGCAACTCATGTCAGATAAGAAAGTTATTCCAGCGGTGAAAGTCACGCCTAGCGTAGCACCAGCAACATTTATGAAGTGGCAACAGGAATATATTTGAATCAATGGGCTGCATATTTATATCACTGCTGCAATAGCGTCACACCCCGTCAAATATTTCTAACATATTACCCCTAACAGCTGAAGTTTGCATTTGGTTCCAGGAGACTAAACCCAGAACAGCTGAACCAAAGCCAAAGCAGATACTTTAGATGTCACTGATTGAGACTAAGAACATGAATTTGCACTTAGCATTTATATAGTCCTTTTCATCTTCAAAGAGCATCACAAACATTAGCTGGTACCAGCTCGCTCACAACGACCTTCATGCCAACCTTTTGGGATAAAAGGAGCCTACAAGAAGGAAAAAATGAGCAGGATGTGTAATCAAGCCCACACCAAGCCTCAGATGTGTAAAGGATCTCTGCCTTGACCTCTGTCCCTGCCTCATGGCAGATTTTCTCTCACAGAGAATAAAAGGCCTTTCACCATGGCTCAGGTTTTAAGTCCCCACACAGTGTATTCTGTTAACATAAGATGATGGTAGAAGTCCTTGAGTAACAGATTTACTATCACAGTTGTATAGTTGATTTACTATCATTCCTTTGAAACAGATTAGGAATTCAAAACTAACACTGCATCAAAAACTTTGCTGGCAGCTGTCACAGGACCAGCCAGGGACACACCCAGGTTGGATTGTGGATTCCATGGCTTTGAATTCCTACTTTTGAGTCATTCTGGGATTTTTAATTTTTTTTTTCTACTTCCAATTCAAGTTAGCTTTCCAAACAAGACTTACAAAATTCCTTTCTCAGAAACAGCAGAAATTTCTTTTGCCTGTCAGGTCTCTCTGCCCTCCAACCCAGACTGGCCACTTGATTATCAGCTCTGGGTGGTTCTAAGCCCAGAACCTCAAATAAGTTCCTCACGTTCCAGTCACTCACACATTTTACGTGGAGGAATAGATTGAAGCAGACAGTCCTTGTTTTCCTGGTGACCCAGAACAGCCATTGTTACACAAACACCTTTAATCTCCTCTTTCTGGGTTTGAATTAAATTCAACTGGGGAGAGATGAAAGCAGGCGCTGCACAAATCTGCTGCTACAGCTGGTACTTCTATAGTTTATTGTATGTTAGCTCTGATTCTCTTTGATTCTTCTTAAAATTACTGCTTCTATTTCTTAATTTGACAGTCAGGCATTCATTGCTATTTTTTTTTGACTATTTAAAAAACCCCTCCCCTCACCTTTCTCACAGCTACTCCCTCATGGAAAAAGAACCCAAACGTACTGCATCGTGATATCAATGTACGAATTTAACTTCTCCCTTGGAGGGTTTTCTTGTGCAGAGTACAAACGAGCAGATAAACAACACTTCATTACTTACAGCTCAGCAAAAGACTTACAAAATAAACTGAGGAGTGAAAGGAGGATTAGGGTCAGGCTGATATGGAGAGCATCCGTTGCACTGCAGTCCATTTTGGATTTCTTGCAGGTACACACTTGTAATCTCAGTTCTGTGGTGTTGGTCAGAGGAGGTTTTCCAGAATCTGTCACTGAGATGGGGATGTTGTAATTGGCCTTCTTCAGGTTTTGAAGCAGGATGACCTGGGCATGAGTATCTGCAAAGGATGAGGGGAGAATTAGCCAAATGTTGGTTGTCTGGAGAGGTAGAGGAATCTGCAAGCAACATCAGACATGCCAAAGTTAGTCATGGAAATTAGGAAAAAAAGGGGAATGCACCAAGAAAAAAACCAGAAGAATTTAATTGGAGGGAAGAAGAGACAGTACTGAAATTCTTTCATGGACAGAAAGCTACTTGCAAACTTATTCCAAACCCCACCAAAAGAAAGACTTGTAAGAGCCCTTTTGGTTTAAATACATTATTTAATCTAAAAGTTATTGGCAGAAGTTGCCTGTGAAAACAAATATACTGATGAAGTGCTAGGCCATGTCACCCCCAAAACAACAAGAAGAGAGAATAAATTTACTTGCCAAAGGAAAAAAATAACCCTTCTTGCCAGGGAGTACAGGCAAAGCTGCTGAACCACTCTCACAATATCCCTGAGAAGGCAGGGAAGGGAAGTAAAGCCCCTTCCAAATCCACAGATCTGCTCCACCTGGGGAACCGAGGGCCTCAGCAGCTATTGGCACCCAGGTGGGTGTGATAATTCCTTTAGGGTGTGACAGAGGGGTGCTTTGATGTTTGGAGAAGAGCCAAGAAAAAGGCTCCTCCCCTTTGTCGTGCAGGCAGGTACAACCATCACATCCAACTTTAGCTTTTTCTAAGACTGTGACATGAACTAAAAGACTGGAGTGTGGCAGAGATAAGCAACATGTTCCAGAAAAGAAATAGGAATAATCTACACTGAGAAGGAATGTACTTTGTGCCCACAGTTTGACACACAAACCTTCTGCAGTTTCATGAGCCTCTCACCATTCATGTAAAGTCCCAGTGCATTGGGGTATTTCATTTGTGAAGAGTCCAAATACTTAAAATCAGGAAGTTTTTCAATTGCATTGCTAAAGCCCATGCAAAACTTTGGTGCTGTCCTATAGCAAAGCCTTGTGCACCTCATGCAAACAAATCCCGTGCCATGAAATGCAGTAACCTTTACCAAACTGTCAGTCATTAGCAGCCCCTCATTAATGCAAAGATAAAAGAAGACAGTTCAGCCAACGTATCAAGAAAAGGAAGAAGTTTCAGGTTTCAGAACCGGTGTGCTCCACAGGCAGCTGGTCCCAGCAGACCCAGCACAGGGTAAAGCAGCAGCAGTGGGTCCATCCTACAAGATTTTCAAGCAAAACTGCTCCTGAGTTCCCACGGAGCCCCGGGAGGGAGTACACTGGGATGGAGGAGTGGGAAGAATAAATACACAGTAATCAAAGTTACAGCCTTACTGTTAAGCCTGTTGATTCTCCACAACTTTTCTGGGCCGGATTGCTTGCTGAGTTCAAATTTGAATGGATCTGTGTTGGGATGAAGGTCTTTGTCTGATGCTCCTAGAACCACTACCCTGAGATCTTTTGCATCATCACAAACTTTTGCCAGTGTTGGATAAAGGGATGGGACATTGTCATTGACATCCTCCAAGGTGATGTGTAAAGTTCCTGTGCCCGTAGCAGGAGGGTTACCTACAGGAAAAAACAAACATCTGTTTATTAAATCATATTTCCATTAACTCTCGCTCTTATTTGCACCCGCAGGCTTGCAAAGGGAAATAATTTTTATTGTTCTTACCTCTTTTATATGGAAATTATTGCTTAAAAAACCTGATGAGCCACTCTTGTAAATTCACTGTTGCATTTTCAGAATGAAGCCTGTCTGAATCTCTACAGTATGGAAAATTATTCTAAGGAAACCTCTGGGAGAGGAATATTTTGAAGTTAAAATGAGAGTGGGACATGAATAGATATCTGGAACAGAATCTGTTCATCAGCACATACTGAGAGAAACATACTGGGAACCATCCCCCAGATAGATGGCACAGTATTAAAAGAACCAAGAATGAGACAAGGAAGAGGAAAAGTGTCAGCAGAGAGGAATCAGGTCGTGTGGTGGGTGCCCAGGAGCAGAACAGGACCAGATCATTCCTAACAACCCTGAGGGCCACATGGAGTTATGTCAGCAGAAGTGAAACCTGTCAGCAGGCAGCTCTGGGAAATGAGTTATTTACCCGTGTTAGCAGCAGAGTTTCAATCCTTCTCGAGTGATTTGCCAGCCTGCCTCAGCCCTGACCTGCGAGGCCCAGCTGCAGAGGTGAGGGTGTTGTTTATTCACCCTGGTACCGCTACAAGGCTCCGTGCCAGGGCTGTGACTGACAAACCAGCCCCGGTGGCACTGGGGGAGCTGGGAAGGCAGAGTTTGCCCGCTGGGAGCCGGGCTGGGACCGGCGCCTCATTTCACAGGGGTCACCCCGGAGCTGACGAGTGCTAATAACTTCCAGTCGCCGCAGACGTGTGCCATGCCTGAGCCAGTCACCCACTGCCTTCAGCCTAAAGCACAGCAGCTCCTTTCAGCTCCCCTTGGCACCCCATTAAAATCATCTCGAAGTTTTCTGAACGCACATTTCGTCCTTTATTGTAGCCGGCACTGAAATGCTGTTTATTCCTTTTTTTTTTTTT
>VZTI01004617.1:1188402-1251575 GCA_013397865.1 Struthidea cinerea
TTTTTTTCTAGTTTAGCACAGGGAACTGTGATCCCCGAGCTTCCCTGAGCACGAACCCTTGGCAGGCAGAATGGATTCAAGAGGCTGCACTTAACCTGTGCGGCACCAGGGCAAGGTGCCACAGCATCTGCAGTTCAGCCCTGCAAGAGGTTCCCTTCAGCACCATCACCCTGCTGCCCGCTGCAGCCCAGTAACCGGGGAGATATCGCTGCGCCGGGAGAGCGTCCGGAGGGAGGGGCAAACACCCCGTGGTGTGGATCTGATAAACTACTGCCTGCAGCAGAACGCAATCAGTCCTTTCAATAACAAATGTTACTGATGGTGACACTTCATCTGCTTCCTGCGCACAGAAATGCATCACAAAGGCAGAATGTTCATCCTTCTCCCGCTTTGCCCTCCCTTCTCATCTCGCACTTTGTCATCAGAAGGGTTAGGGTTGAGTTCTTTTTAATGAAAAAGAAACTATTTTTCACTTTTTATTGGGCTAATTGAATTTGCAGAAAGACTCCAATACATTTTTTGTTCTTGATATATTATTAAGTAAAGTCATACGGCAGAATGGATGAAAAGACATTCTAGTATTTGAAATATGATCATAAAAGCCAGCCTTTCATGCACTTAATTAAACTGCTGTCTTTAATTTTGAATGCATTATTTCCACGCTGGACTGATAATGTCTTATGCACTACCCTTCTTATCTTTCTCTGAAGTCAGTGATATTAAAATCTGCCTTTTGAAATGAAGAAGCCAACAGCATTATGGATGTCCTGCTATTTTGTCACACACAGATATGGCTGCGTTTTCCCTGCCGTGCAAATGTTTCACTCTTTGTAAGGTTCAGGGGCTGAGCAAATATTACACTTAAAAAAAAGAGAGAAAGGAAATTGCTTCTGTCCACTTCAATGACTTATTCTCTGCTTCGTTTATTTATAATGATCTAAACAAAAATCTTTCGGTGATTTATGAAGACCTCCAAAAGAAAAACAAGCAAATGTCAGGGTCATAAACTGGAGCTTGTTAACACACATGTCATAAAAATGTGACAAGAAATGAATCAAGCAAAAACGGTCACAACTCATCCTTTGGGAATATATGACTTCCATAAATTTGACAGTATTATGCTGTTGAAACAATTCAAAATCCCATGATCTCCAGACACCTTTGATTTTGAAAGGAAAGGTACCCATAGCGTATTTTAATTCTGAAGTAAAACTTCTTTTAATTTTTGTTGTCAAACCTTGTGGCTGAAAGCAGAATTAATGAGCAAAGCAAGACCTAAAGGGTCCAACAATCCTTGGGAGCAGCTTTTCCAAAGAGCCCTGGTCCCATATTTGCCGCTGACCAGAACTGGCCATCCCTCCTGAGGCTGAGCACTCTAAATATTTGTGTGCCTTTAGAGCCGTTGGGGGCGGAGAGAATTCCAAACTCCCGCAAGTGGCACGCCTGGGAATATACCAGGACAATCACAGGAGTGAATGAGCATCACTGATCTGTGCAAAAGCTGCTGAAACGGAGGCTGAAGGATGGATAATTTCATCCTGAAACCAAGCAAGAGCTTGGTGCTGAACTGGAGTCTCCAGCGCAAGGGGCTGTTCCAGACAATGTGGATTTGAAATTGGATTTGAGTGCTACCAGCATAAATGACCATGTTGCTACATTCAGTTGAAAAAAAAGTTTGAAAAGAAATACTATAGAAAAAGATACTTTGTACACTTTTAATGCTTGAATCTTCATGAAAAGCTGTACAGAATAATACCAGAATTTTTAGCGTAAAGTCTGAAATTATAAGCCCTCTTTGGAATAACTAAAGTGTATTTTTTGCAATGTTTTTCTCTGAGAATAAGGCATTATTTTTTAACATTTAAATTATATTATAAACAAAACAAATTTAATATAATAAGAATATTAATACAATTTCATTTAATTTGTGAAAACCAACAGAAAATCCTCAAGAAAAATTCTCCCTTCTTGTTTGATTTTTTTCAATTTTGACACCAAACCCGATCTCAAGTGGAACAAGCTGCTCAAGGGACAGTAAGGATTATCAAACACAAAAAAGTACTTTTCGACATGCTGTGTGAAAATGGACTTTAAATAAACCAGATGAAAGTCAGTTTGCTTGAAAATAATATAAATTGTCTAGTGGCATGGCTGAGGAACAAAGCTTTGGCAACTGACTAACAAGAAAAGTGTCAGACAGAGAAGTCAAAAGGTGTTAGGGCTGGGAGGCACTGAAGCTGTATTTTCACTTATATTTAGGTTTATGTTTTATATCATAGTCTTATGGCAAATGAATATTTATGTAAATGCCTTTACATAAAATCTAATTAGAAACAAATGTGAAAAAACAGGAATTTAATTTGAACTAATATATTTCCTGTTTTGTTTTGTATTTAAGAACATCAGAAGTGTCGGATTCTGGCAGTAGCTGACAAATTTCCAAAGAAGAAAAGTCAGTCATTCCAGGGAATCCAGCTGCCACGCAGATCTAAGCCATGGGATTTCTGGAAGCTGGAAGAGATTTTAGGAAGAATGGAGGATGAACTGTCCCTTTTCACATGATCATTATGAAAGGTAAAAAAAAACCTTCTGTACTCATTTCTTCTTATTAAATTAAGCTTCCAGACCCATCGAATTATTACAAATTCTCTATACCCTTCTATGCCATGATGAAGAAATTACAAGGCCATTTAAGCCCTGGGGCCAGCAATAGGGTATCCATTGCCTATGGATTCCCTCTCAGGCTGAAAGAGTGGAAATTCATTTATTCCAAATTTTACCAGAATATTTATGGTTTGCATTTAGCACTATCACTGATGTGACCCCAAAAGCTCAATTCCAACATTTTTCCCCCCCTGCTTCTCCTT
Source organism: Struthidea cinerea (assembly GCA_013397865.1). Taxonomy (NCBI): domain Eukaryota; kingdom Metazoa; phylum Chordata; class Aves; order Passeriformes; family Corcoracidae; genus Struthidea; species Struthidea cinerea. Next base: position 1,191,270 of record VZTI01004617.1, read on the forward strand.
TTCTTGCAGGGTAACAAAGTTGCAAAGATACAAAATGAGGGAGCAATTATAGAAAGAATAATTTTTCTTCATATTTCAGCATGGGAAAAATCCTCTAAGAGTATGGGCTTGCTAATTTCTGGCACAATTACCTTTCCCCTGACCCATCCTGAATGAAACCTTCTCTCTCCAGAATTCCATAAGCTCCATCTGAATCTCTGTCACATTGGGGTCAGCTTGGAACTACAGAACCCACAGAATTTCCTTCATTTTACTGCCATTTAACTGTAAAGTGTAGGACTGCCTAGGATATCTCCTTGGGAGTGGATTTTTCACCAATCTCTCTATTTTCAGTTTCATTGTTGCCTGAAGGAGGAGACTAAAGAAAGAGAAGAGCGTTGTGGAAGTTCCCAACTCGTTTGGAGGTAGCTCTGCAGCCAGACCGTGCATGGTTAGGCCAGGTAACATGTTGTTCTTTCTTTAAAATAGAACCACAGAATCCTTCAGGTTGGAAAAGCCTCCAAGCTCATCGAGTCCAACCTTTGCCTGAAGCCCACCAGGTCAACCAAGCCACTGAGTGTCACCTCCAGCGGTTTCTTGAACACTTTCAGGGGTGGTGGCTCCACCACTTCCTTGGAGTCCTTCCCTTCCCTGGCAACATCTGACAGCTCTTTTGGTGCAGAAATTCCTCCTGATGTCCAGCCTGACCTTCCCCTGGCACAGCTCGAGGCTGTGTCCTCTCCTCCTGTCACTGCTTGCTTGGGAGAAGAGCCTGACTCCCACCTTGCTGCTGCCAGGGATTTGTAGGGGACTGTGAGGTGTCCCCTCAGCCTCCCTCAGCTGCTCCTCACGTGACTTACACACAATTTTTCAAACAAGGACTCTGAGGAACAGTGCTTTTCATGCTTTCTAATGATGCTGCTCTGAGAATCTAAACACAAATTTCTGTCTCATCCCTCATGCTGGATTTTTTTCCCCCTCCATATGCTGTTTTTCTGCTCAGGAAATCTGTGCGTGCTCGGTGCTTTGGCAGCAGTCCCCGCACCGCAGGCAGGGATCCCATGCAGACAGCCCTGTTCCGTTCCATCCCGTGCTCAGGCTGAGCCCTGTTAATGGTTCAGCCAAAGCAAATGGAACCAGGAGAGCGGGAAGACACCAAAATCTGGGTGTGCTGCTCACAAAACTGCTCTCCTCAAAGCCACATGCTGACCTCTCGGTCCCTAATTCCCCAGCAGTTCAAATTTCCTACGCATTTTCCGTATGTATCGACGTAGAGATGCTCTGTAAAATATATAAAATAAATAATCTTCCAAAGTTACAACCCTTCATTCATCCCCTCAGATAATATATGCAGCTCCTATTTTTGAGTAATTAAATTTCAAAAGAGCACAGCTCTTTCAGCATATCAAATTGCTACTGACACATGCCATCCGTCTTAAATACTGTTTTCAGCATTCTAATTTCTTTTTCTAATCATGAGCCCGTGATGACAAATTAAAACAATATTTTGTGTGCAATTCATATTTTACTGAAATTTAAAATGGCAAGAAAAGGATGAGTCTTCAATTTATTTTCTTTTCTCAATTAATACAGCAATTAAGATAAGGGGTATAAAACTGGCTTAATTGGGTTGCCATGGTAACTAATTGCCTGATTTCTTCAAAAATAGCGTGTTTTAGGTGGAATCAATCTATGGTAATTTAATTATGTACATCATGAAGCGAGAAGACAGGTTAGATACCTGTCAGGAAAAGTTCTAATTGCAAACTGCCACACAACTCTTTGTTACTCCAGGTTTTTCTGGGTGTTGTGTGCTACTCTTCACCACACAGAGTACAGAATAATAAGGTTTCTTTTTAGTGATTAGCAGTGCCAAGACCTGCACAATAAATGGGATTTTCAGGATTGCTTGGGCTCAGCCAAGCCTTGGAAACATGGGAAAAAGGGAAAACTAGACCCTGATTTAGGACTTCTTCATTTTGCTGAGGAAAACTGAAATAGTGCCACAGCTCACAAGTGCGGCTCGCCACAGTCAGAGAAACAAGGTCCAAGCTGCTTTTTTTTTTTAACTGGCCAGCGTAGCACAAGGCAAACCCCGAACTCACACCTAAAGCTACTTTTAATGGCATTTATTCTCTTTGTTTAATGCAGTAGAAGTTCTCACACTCCCAATTTCTGTCTCAGTAGCCCCGTGGTGATAGGAATGGCAGGGAAGGAAGGTGGAATGCTCACACTGGATCAGACTCTCTCGTTGGGAGAATATTTCTCCCTGGCTTTGAGTGGGTGGGATCCCACTGGGGTGGCATGGGAAAAGTGAAATCCAGCTTCAGTTTGCATTTAACCCGACCAGCAAAATGAGTGTGTCATTATTTGTCACCACATGACAGCCTTGGACAGCACAGGTGGGTTTTCCACGACTCAAGCCACCAAAAATAACCAAAGATTTTGTTTCTAAAGAGATAGAAAAAGCTACAAAATGGGAATATTAATTCCACAAGAAAGAGTGATTATTGCATAAATAAGGTAAATCTGGGGATAAATTATTATTCATGTCTCTAAAAGGAAAGGGAGAATCCAATTTTATCTTTTAAAGATTTCACACATTTTCCAGGTATTTCTATCTTCACCTCCAGACATGGTTTACTCCTGCCTTATTTTTTCCAGATTGTGACTCAAACTCTCAGAATACAGGAGAACAAAATACCTTTCCTGGAGGGTTTTTAGCATGGCTGTCCTTATGAGAATAACATACAGGTGTCCTGCTTTGTGATCCTCATCCCAAATTTCCCAGGGAGCACTACAATCTGCAGGATGACACCACAGCACGGTCACACAGCACATTGGAAACCTTTGTTCCACACAGGTTTCTCAGACTCAAATGCCTTCTCCTCTGTGTTTCACACAGTGTGTTTGGCAGAAAAGCTCCCAATAATGCTGTGACACCGCACTGGGTTCAGTGATTAGAGGGCTAAATCCAGGAAATAAAATTATCACAATTGTTGGCACTTCTGCTAATTGGATGAAACCTCTGCTGTTTCCCAAGTTTGCATAAACCTGACTTTGCCCCATTATCAGCTCATTCTCAGATTAAACACAGTTCATGACACTTTAATGTGTTAACTCTGCTGCATGGTATCTCCTACCAGTGTTTAATTTCTTCTTTAATAGGCCAGAGACTCTGTGTCCACACAGGTCTTTAATAAAAAGTTTTCAAATTCTAAAGACATTTACGTTGACCTTTTACTGAAATCAAATGTACTGAGAAAATTAGGATATTTCTTCCAAAAAGTCCTTTTTAAAGTGTAATGCGCCCCCATAAAAGGTCAAAATTTATTATCTATAAATTAACACTGTTTCCATCAAATTTGCTGTTACACGTTGTTTTAAGAGTGTTTGGAAAGATACAGGAACTGTTTAGATCAGGAATAACATAATTCATACTTTACCACCTCTACCTGCAGTTAATTTGATAATGCTGAGAAATAATATCATAAAGGTCAAAAAGAATCTCATAAAGAGCTAAATTATTTCCTGCAGTGGAGTTACTCTATTTGCTATGCCCCATTCATTGTTACCATCCTCCTGGTAAAGAACAGTTTTGTGATGTCCCAAAAAAAGTTAGAGCTGTGATGGATTTACAGAAAGAACAACCAAGCACAAAGCTCCAGGTTTCACCTGTGACAGAAATATCCAACACTTTACAGATTAAAAATAATGCCCTGGCACTTGCTCCCTGCACTGAAGTGTAATAACAAGGAGCCAGTGCCTGCTGGAACTGATGACAGATTCTCTACAGACATCAGCAAAAGGAGATGGGAAAAGGATCACTGTGGGGTTTGTTTTCAGCTGTCTCCACTCTTCACCCAGGACAGCACTTGAATGTAAGCTCACTTTATGAAGAGCTGATCGTGGAATACAATGGGATGACAGAATCCTTTCTGTAGGCATATAAACTCTAAGTGCTCTGAACACTAAATAGTATTTGTATTTATGGTTTAGCATATGGCTAAGGTACTTCAGCAATGTCTAAGTACAAGGCTTTATATGATTTTAGAATTATTCACTATAAATTCTGTTAAAGATTAGCACAGAGCTCGCAGTGCCTGCTCTGGAAGCTGCTCTGGGTACCCATTCCCACTGCTGGGCTGTGCCCTGGGCATTGCCTGAGCTCTGTGTGTTCCCAGGAAGGGAAAGCAAAACCTATGGCAGCTCAGACTTCCTCAGTGCCTGTGCCAGCACATCTCAAATTTGACTCAGACATCAGCTGAGAGGCCAAAGGAAATAAAAACCTCCACTGAATGCTTTTGAAAAAAGAATTTCTCGAAAAGTATTTCTTTTTTCCTCTCCTCCCGTTTCACCCCAAGCCTGTTAGCCCAAGCAAATGACTTGCTCTATTGGAAATGCCTCTAAATTTTCACTTTATTACCCTATTTCATTTGACAATTCTTAATCCTGCCTTTGGCTGCCCTCTCACTGAGAAGTCCCAGGCATATTCACTGGTATTAGACAGGCTCTACTTACTAACCTGAAGAAAGAGATCTGCAGTCTGTGGACAATGCTGCTCTGAATAGAATGCAGAGATTTACGTTCAATCTGATTTTTTTCCCCTTTTTAAGTTAACAGAACCTTCTTTTAGAGTCCTGAAATAATTCTGTATTCATTTCATATCACTCCACCACAATTTGGCTTCTTGTCTAACGCAATATTTCAAGTTGGACATTAGCTCTGATGGCTGGAGAGATGAAGTGGCTCTCCCAGCTGTGCTAGTTCACATTGTCAGTGGCCTGGAAACAAGCCTGGGAACACTTTCTGGGGATATTGTCACTCCCAGTCTTCCCTGCAGGGGACAAGGCACTCCCCCAACCTGTTGAGATCAACTCAAAACTTCCTTGGCTGCTTTAGCCACAGAGTCATTCATACAGCCCAGCAGAACATTTTTCCACTTCCCAGCCCATCTCTAAGTTTAATGCGCTCCCCAAGCTGCCTGGTAATTAATCCAGAGGTGACACAGGGCACAAGGTTAATAGCAGCTAATTAAGTTCTGCTGTTTATTCCCACTCCCACGAGTGGCAGGGCTGCACGCCGCAGGGGTGCAGTGCTCTGAAACGCCATTATTAACACCTTAGCAGGACAGTCCTGCGTGCACACGCGTGGTGTGCAATCACTGCATCCACAGGAGTCAGTGGTGCTGGAGAAGAGGAACCCCTGCGCTGCCAGAGCTGCACAATCACAAATAAACACAGTCACAGGGGCTGGAATCAGGTGCTGGCTCAGTACCCCAAGTGAGCAGGAATCCTTCCCTCTCTTGCTCTGCTGTTCAGCACAGCTCTCCCTTCTCTCATTTTTCCAGAGTGGAAAAAAAAGTCTGAGAACTAGAAGCAGTGAGGTTCTGGGCTTTGCATAAATGAGCATAAATGAGCAAGAATCTTTATGCACCATAAAAGTGGCCCCCAAAATCCACATTACTCAGGCTGGTTCCCACAGCCAAAAACACTCAGTTTCTTTCTCCATCTATTCTCTTTGACAATGCCTGACTTCACCTTTAAAACACAACTTTATCCTTTGGGTAACCCCTCAGTAAAATCCCAAATTTTTACTTTCGTTGTGAGATGACATTTCCCAGTGCACCATCTTTTAAGATGCATTAAAAAAAAAAAAAAATCTTTATGCAATAGCAAGTAAAAGACAGAAATATGTTTAGTGCTACATTTCCCCACAGAAATTTCCTAAGGAAAATATGTATATTAATGTATAAGTAAATCATCATCTCAGCAGAATTTCTTTTCTGATCTACTTAAGGCAATATTTTTTTTCTCCTGTCAGGCCCTGCAAATGTTCCCTGACTCATGTGCTTACAAAAATGTAGAATTACTCTCCTAAAACGAGCATTTTACAATTCATCACCAGGGCTAAACCAGCTGCAGCTGTGAAAAAGTGTTAGCATATTAGCTGTAATATTACAGGCAAATCTTTTATTTATTTTGTGCCTTTAGCTCGGGAGATTTGGAATGTTCAGGATTTTCTTGTTCTTTTTCTGCTCCAAAGTCACTCACTGAATTTTCCCTAGATAGCTTAATTTGGATTCTATTTGACAGAAGGAACTTTAGTACACACAATATGCAAAAAGGGTTGCATTTGAACAAGGGGTTTAGTCATGTTTTTATTGTCCCTGCCATTGCATTGAATAGATTATAATCCAGCATAACAAGGATGCGTTGTTATTGGTATTTAGGTGCCTCAGGCACGCTGACTGCTCAAATACTGTGAAGAAATTAACTCTGATTAGGATGATTTATTAACTCTGATTACTTTCCAAGAATGTTTCTAGACTAATTGCACATAGCATTAAGACATCAGTGCAGGAATAAACGTGTGAGGTATAAACCTAAATTAAAGCTGCTCTAAATTTGAAATTCTTTCTTCTGTTTTCCACAATGATCTCCAATACCTTTAGGTGGCCGTGCAGGGAAGTGCTGCAGCACATGGTTAATTTTACACGTGCAGCTTTCAGAACAGAACTTTTCAGGCAGGAAAATCAAAGGATAGTATGGATAATAATATTAATAATAATAATATTAAAAATAATAGTAGTTACCACTGTCTATGGCCAGGAAGAGAGCAGTGTAGACGTTGTTCTGCACGAAGGGAGATTCCCGGTCCAGGACTGCCGTGGTGCCAACGGTGCCGTTGGTGGGGTTGATTTCCAGCCACCCTGCTGGGTCCTTGTACACTGAATACCTGAATAAAAGTGCAGAGGTTGTTATCAAATTACAGATCTAAACACAAACCAATCACTTTACTGTAAAGGAGTTTGTCTTTGCACTCAGTGGCTTTCATGAGTGGATCTCTTAATATTTCAAAAATGCGACTTAAACCTTGTGCCTTCCCTTGGAGACAGTTCAGTGTGGTCAGGCTTAGCTGGCAGAGGGAGATACAGAGAGAAGTTCGAGTCAATTCCTTTGGAGATAAATATATGTCCCAAAGATTAGCAGAGAAATCAATATTTAAGACATTACATAGGACCTGTTTCCTACTGCTGTGTTTCACAGCCAGAACACATCCAGTGCGCCTCTGCATCCACACTGACCTCATGAATCCCATCACAGTCCTCCTTTTTCTGGACTCAGAATTCCAGTTGGACTAGAAGCTGTATTTTTGATTTACTTTTTGAGTGTTTTTCTTTTCTCTTTTTTTTTTTTTTTTTTTTTTACAATTGGTTATTTTGGGTGAGCTGGAAATGTACTAAATTGTGGGGAATGGCAGCAAAAAGAGAGTCAGCCAGTGAATTCACCAGGTCTGTGGGGAGGTGGTTACACCCAGCCCTGTTTGCACACATTTGTTCTGCACTCTGGGACCGGGGCTTTCCTCCTTCTGCTGATTAAATTCAACCACATCCATGTTGCCTCAACCAGAGTTTGGAAACGCTGTCTCCAAGATCCCCCAACATGAAATTCCCTGGTGTGCTTTTTCCCGTTAATCAGCACAAATATTCAGCCTCCAAAACTGGGAATGTTTAAAGAGATTGTGGAGTTTACACACCAGGAACTTCCCTGCTTGACTGAAGCAATAAATGCAAGAACGCTCATGATTAGGGCCTATTTCTATACTCAGTTAAATATATTAAGTAATAGAACAACACAGAACTGAATTAACTGACACCAGTTCCCTCTCCAATTAAACGTGTTAATATTTTAAAGCAAAACTCCAATCGTATAATCAATACGTGGGATAATAACCTGTTTATCTTTTTTGCAGTGAACTGTTATAGGTCATAAACCACCATACAACCTTTTAAAGACATTTTAAATTACCAGTAATTGACGTGGAACCTGTTATTATTTAATGAGTCTGTGCCAAGGCAGTGCCTCACAGCGGCTTTCACCTGGAAGTGAATTCACCTGAAACTCCTGTGTGATAATGCTGCCAAAAAAAATAAATTATCAGTGCAACTGTGAGGGAATAAACACAGATAACACATTGTTGGGGGGTAAAAAAAGGTAAAATAAAATAAAATGTCAGCTGCTAACCAAGTGCTGACACACAGCCCTGCCCGGGCTGCTGCTCTTTACCACAACTTTGCTTCAGGCTTGAAAAATGCAACTTCCTGGGTGCTGCTGAGCCTGACCGTGGTGCACAGGAACATTATGGTGCTCAGGCAGCCAGAGCGAGCATCAAAACTTCTGAATGTACAGCCAGGAAAAGTTACACATCTTTATGAGATGTTTTTATGTTAAAATAAGTTAAAGAGCAGATTTGGAAACCAGAAATTTTTGGAATTTATGCGGGAAAGGAGACAAATAGGGAAAATAGCTGACTTATTTATGCTGGCAGAAAAGTAACTCAGAGTTTCACCGCTGGCTTCCCCAGGAGCAGAAATTATCCTTTGGGGAATATGTGGAAAAGAGTCAAAGGAAAACGTTAGTACACAGTGAGATGTTCCATCAACCCAACACGTCCTTCCATTTAATAGCCATTTAAACATTAATCAATACCTCAGCTTTATCTCCCACAAAAATGAGTGCCTGGAACGGCAACAATGCAGATCATTATTTCATTTCTTTTCTTTGTTTCTCTTTTTATTGTTGTTTTTATAACTTTGCAACAAAGGTAAGCACAAAAATATGAAACAAGGGCAGCCTAAACAATTCCTAGTCTATTGTAAAACTGCAAATTCTCAATTAACCCCGAAACCATTTCAGAGGATTCAACACTTCTAAAGTAATGAGAATGTAAAATGGATTGTATTATCTTCCCTGATTGCTCTACAAAGCACTGTTGGCTGTGCAAATAAAAAACGGGATTGTATAACCTGTAATTTGGCACAGGATATTGTAAAAGTAGTACTTTGTCTTTCCCACCACACTTTTTACTTATTGTAAGAGCATATTGCAGTACAGTTAAGATGATTGTTCCATTTTTTGAGGGCTCTGCTAGCAAAGGTTTAGAATAGACCCATCATAAAAACCGTGATAAAGATTGAAGTTTTGAATGCAAAGATTCACTCCCCACTTTTGACTTCGGTGGGATCTGCTGATTGCACAGCAGCTTTTAAAATCAGATCATTTTTTTGGGTGGTTAAACATGAACTTGCCTGCATGTACCTACTGTTTCTTCCGTCCTAAGCACACTGATACATCAGGTGTACGCAGAGCTGTGCTCTCTGGTGTGCCAGTTACTCTAGTTTGGTCTTATTCTACTTGGCAGCAGTGAAATTCAGTGCTGCTCCTGGAGTTTATTCCATTGTGGGTTGTTTTTTTTTTTTTTTCTTAAATTTTAAACTGTGCCAACAGCTCACAGTCCCCAAGGGCTTGCGTGAGGAGAGGGCAGGGGAAAATGGGTGTAACATATTCTGATTGTGACCTCCTTGCACTGGGTTCATGTTCTGGCATTGTCTATAAGCCAGGCATTGCAAAGAGAGCAGCAAAAACAATTCCCTTGGACTGGAAATTGTCTGCTCCAATGCCTGAGTGCACACCTTAAACACAGACCTACAAAGAGGCACGGAGAGGTTATGGATGCAGAACAGAGCACGAATCAAAATATGCACTTGTCTATTTGGTGCAGAACTAAAACAGAGTAGCAGATATATCGAAATAATTTAAAATTTGTAAATGGCATCTCCCCCTTGCCGTAACAGAGGGAAATAATTCTGAGAGCAGCTCCTGGGGCTGCCTGGTGCCACTGGCTGCTGGCTGGGTTAGCAAAGATCCTTACACAGAACAGAGCTGTGTCACAGAAGGTGTGCAGAGGGGTGCAGTACTGATGCATGGGCAAGGACCTTGCTCATCAGATGGAGAATGCAAAGCCGTTTATTGCGCAGTCAGAATTCCCTAAATCCCAGCACCCAACAGGATATCACATCATATAAACAGGAAAGATGTTCCCCACAGTGTCCCCCAATCACCTGGGGTATTACACAGATTTTACCTGTTATGGTAACAGGCAAACAATGCCCTATAAGGCCACAAACTGCAATGAACACTTCTCACAGGCCCAGGCTGTCCATAAACACACAATCCTCTCTCAGTCCATCCCCGGTGACCTGGATGCACTCCCAGGGTCACCTCCGGGCCTAGGACAGAGCCCCTCTCTCTGATCCTCAGGGCCTGTCTCTCTACCAGCACACAGTGCACTCCAACAGGGTGTGTAACACCGCCATAGAAATCCAATCAGAGCCACAACCCTGCACTAGCCACAAAAAGGATTTCACAGCCAACAGTGCCATGGCCCAGGGTGCCAGAGGAAAGCAGCCAGGCACGCTCAGATGCTGCTCTTGGCAAGGACTTCCAGAGCTTGGGGACTGCCAGACCTCTCCCGTGTCGAGTCAGGAGGGCTCGGCTCTCACGCCTTGACAGAAAGGGAAGGAAGGCAAAATGCATCAGTGCCAAATGTGTGCTGAATGACGCATCTGAGCCAGCCTGACGTGGCACTGACAGTGATTCTGGCAGCATCAGGATGTTCAGCCTGGTGCATCTGGAGGCTGCTCGAGCTGTGTCCTGCAGGGACTGCTCCACCAACAGAGAACTCCCAACAGGAGAGGAGAGCTGCAGTGGCTTTGGTCTCTGGAACAGCTGCCTGATCCTCCAGCCAGGCTTTGTACGCCGTAGCAGCTGCTGACACCGTGGTGGAGCAGGGAGCAAGGTTGGGCTGGCTGACCTGAGACTCACAGCCTGGATTTTGGGTCCCAGCTCCACCACAATGGAATTAGGGAAGTCTTTCATTCATGCTACATCCTCATCTCGGCCTTAAAATGGTGAGGATGTATTTCAGCCTGGAAAAGCTGCTAAAAGGATAAAATCTGTAAATCACTGCAAAAGGCCTGAGAGCACAGGGCAAAGAGGAACATCAAAAGTACCGAGATAGACAGAATGGAAAAGAATATTTGAGTGGCTTTCTAAAGATGCAGAAAGATATTTCCTGGCATTTTCAAATTGCCTATCTCCTTAATTCTTTTTTAACCTATGTTTGAAATAGAGTTAAACCCATATGAGTTAAAAATCCATGTTCCCTGTCTTCCATCCATCCATCCATTTGTGTGTGTTTATTTCCTGGTCTTAGGCAAATCTGGAAGTGTCAGCCCCCCATGGCAGGGGGTGGAACAAGATGATCTTTAAAGTCTCTTCCAACCCAAAACATTCTGTGATAAGATATTGATAGTAAAGCTGTTCATACCATTCCACTCTTCCTGGCAGGAGCCAGTCTCAGGAATACAACAAATTTATTCATACACAACATCCAATTCCTACCTGCTCCTTTTATGGGTCCTGGTCTCACCAACATAAGTATAAACAATCAGCGACCTAATATTTCACCTAAGTACAGCGGCATGTTTGCATTTGGAATGAAGAACATTCACTTTATTCACATTTGCTCGTGCTGGGACTGTGGCAGGTAATGGCAGCGCCTGAATTTTTTCTATGAACTCTTCCAGAGCAATTCAAGTAAAATAATAATGGAGAAGGTAACTTTGTGTATCTGTGCCTGTGAGCTCAGCATGAAAAACCCTTTTGCCTCTGAATGAAAAAATCTCTAAATACAGATATTCTGTAATCTTTAAATGAAACCAATATGAAATTCTGGTTGAAAAATCATGAGCCGCTACCCCTGGAAAAAGGTCTATGGGTGTTTGGGAGAGACTGGTGCAGCGATTACAGCACGAATACACACACCTGGGGAAGCAGTGGTGCTTCTCAGAGAAAGATAAAAAAACCTTCCCAAAATATAAGTGCAGCATTAAAAACCTGGATTAAAACTGCATTGTGCTCTATAGAGGGATGACATAATGCAGAGTTTTAGAGATCAACTGCTTCCCATGGAGCTCCCTCTTCTCCACTGTGCTCTCATTACCTATTGCCTGCACTAATTACGGCAGCATATGGCACCAGAAAGAGCAGAAAGGGAACCTTATTGCAGCACAGCAATTCTCCAGCTGAACCACGCCCACGCTCATTGCTGAGGACACACAGCAATTCTTCTGCTTTTTGGCTATGAGCTAACAAAGGTACTCCTGCTCCCAGGCTGGTCTGGGTTATAAGCTTTGGCGAGGGCAAAACCCCTCTGTACGTTCCCAGCCTCACACAGCTGGGTCTCTAATTCCTATCCCGCGTGGAACGAAAACAATAATAACAATTCTCTAAAGTATATTATAGCTAATGTTCTGTAACTGTACTGACATTTGGTTTTGTAAAGATCATTTTTATGCAACTTCCAAGATTGGTTTTTTTTTTTATTTTTAATTTTAAAATGTTTGTGGCATTAAAGCTGTTGGAAGAACGTTGTTGGAGCAGTTGTGGGTTTTCATTTTCCAAGGCCAGCTTGGATGGGGCCTGGAGCATCCTGGTCTAGTGGGTGACATCCCTATGCACGGCAGGGGGGTTGGAATGAGGTGATCTTTAAGGGCTCTTCCAACCCAAACCATTCTATTATTCTGTGATTCACTTTTTTTTTCAGATATTGAAGAACAGTGTGGATTGATTAAATGTACTAATTTCGAGGTGCAGGGGAATACAGAGGTTTGGATTCCATTTTTTGCTCTGATATAAAGCTGCTGCCCAAAATCTCCTGCTGCAGCCCCTAAACACAACTCTGCACAGGGCACAAACTCATGGCCCTTGTGTTATTGTGACAAAACCTGTCCTAACAGCAGAAGGGAGGCGTTATTTGGGATACCTGAATTCATTTCCATTACAGGTAAGGACTAAAAGGCAACCAGAGGATTTCATAAAACAAAAAGCATAAGTGCTTCATCACACAATGTTAGCGAGAAAAAACACACAATGTTAGTGAGACAAAATGTAAGCATTTAGACATCTCAAGAACTACAGGCCAGGTTATAAGAGAAATGATGAAGGGAGAGGTGCTGACCCCACTAAAGGGCCTTTCCTGATCTTCCCCTGTCAGTCGTAGCTGTGTGCATGCTGATTCCTGACCCTCAAGGCTTTCAGAACTGTGTGTCTAACTTCTCGATTCCACAGAATCGGAGTGGTTGGGGTTGGAAGGAACCTCTGGAGATCATCACGGACGGTTTTCAAGACCTGTTGTGAATCTTAAACCTCACTGTGTCTGGCCTAAACCTTGGCCTAAGCATATTCCTTGTAACCACGCTCTATTAGCACAGAGTTAACCCAATCTTCCAAAGATGTTGTTAGAGAGTCAGAAAGGAAAATAAAATCTGAACTGTCCTCTGCTTGTACTTTTCAGTGCCCGTCTTTGATTTACACACTCCAGCTGCCAAGCTAAGCATAGTTGGCTTTCTTTACCATTAAATCATATGAAATGAATGGATTTGAATTCGGATTCAAATGCACTAAAAGTGTGGCTCTGTGCTACGTGTGCAGCAGGCTGTGAAAAACCTCCTGCAGTGCTCTCCTGCAGAGATTTGGACGTGATCAAATTCCTTGGGCTAGATTCTTTAAAAAAATAAGAATCAAAAATGTAAAAAAGCAAATTTAACTGAAATCAATACTATTATTAATCAGAATAAATATATCACATAAATATATCATTAAAACCTAAAACCTGAAATAAATCACGTTTTCTGGCCACACTGTTGGGAAAGGTGTTAGGTCAGATGCAATTTTAAACTCACTGAAGATTGAGGATTTATGCAAGAGCCATTTTTCAGCTTTGTGGAACAGATTTACGGGCTTGCAGACTGTCTGTATTTTCACAGGCTGGAAATGTCAACTTAGAGTACAATTAAAAAAAAATAAAAATTAACCCGCCCCTCCGCATCAGTGTTGTGCCACAAGTGACTCTGTGCATTTTTGGTCACTGAAAATGCACATTTCTCTGATAACCTGGACACATTCCAGGGTGAATCCATCAGCTCTGCAGGTGGGACATCGAAGCTTTTGTTGTAACTCCCTGCAGCAGCTTTTTCCTGGGTGATCCCAGAGTCTCCCTCGCGTTTCTGGGAGTTTATGTCCTGACTTAAGCTTGCAGATGCTTTATGCTAATCCTGTCTGAGCAGGCATCACAGTTCCCTGCCTCAGTGCCTGTCTGTCCCTGATCTCAGGGATTTTAGCCCTGGAAGAGGTTCCTGTGGCCTGAGGGAATGGGTTGAAGGCTGTGGCCACACTAGAGGCAGGGTTTGCTCCAGTTTCCATCTGCAGAGCACTTTGATGCACCCCATCTCCCCATCTGAGCTAGAAGTTTTCTCAGTTCAGCTGTATTTTGAGAGTCACATCAGGGATTTAACAGGCTGGCTTTCATCACAAGTCTCTATCTCTAATGATATGATCAAAACAGAATGAAAAATTAGACGAAATTCAGTTTTCAGTCCCCCGCCACTGAGAAATGCCAAATGAGAAAATGGTTGACTAATTAGTTATTTGTGTGGAGAAATAACGGTGCAAACCCCTTGGTAAACATGAAGAAAGTAACAGGAGAGTCATAGCAACTAGAATAATAAAATAAACCCAAACTCAAAACCTACAGCAATTAATCAAATGAAAATAATAAAATTGCATTAATGAGGCGGTTAAATAAAATGTTCTGGAAACGAAAATATTTTTTGTTATTATTGTACAGTCTTTCAAACATTTCTCTATGCTGAAACCTAATTTTCTCTCTTTTTTTTCCTTCGGGGCAAAAAAAATCCTAGAAGCTGAGGTGTAACAAAAAAAAAGAAATCCACAAACTCATTTATGTATGTTTTAATCAGAAGTGATTAGGGCTATGGTTAAATGAAGCCAGAGGCTATAACTATCAGAATTATTCCTAAAGCTAGGGAATAATACACCATATCTGGGACTAACACACTGCTATAATCAGGTTGTTACTGTTAGAAAAATTGTCAACACATGCAAATCAGTAGAAGTTTTCTCATTGTAGCAATTGTGCCTCAAAAGCTAATCAACATCAGATGAGCTGCAGGGTCTTTTACAAACTACCCAGAGAAGGTTTTTGGCAGCAAAACTCTATCAAAGTTTCTGCGCACGCCTGTTCTTTGTGCCTGTGCTTCCAGCAAAGGCAGCTGCTCCCACTGCAAATCCATTTGCTGCTCTCTGTGTCCAAGAACCGTCCTGGTAGCTCTTGAAAAACTGGAAAATTTTTATAAGAGCCCAGCAGATCCACCACTGGAATGTCAGTATTGAACAGAGCTATGGAATAGCACATTTCTGCAGCTTCTCCAGTGTTTTTTTCTAAGGGATGGGCAGAAAGGAGGTTGGAAGTGGCTCACCCTGTGAAGTTTGAATCTACCCAGATCAACAGAGCTCCTGCTGGACTCCGGGTCCCACCGCCAGGCACTGGCTGCTCCCTGCAAGGAATTGTTCTGGCAGCTTCCAGGAAACCTCAGCTGTGCCTGGCTGATACCAAAGTCACAGTGGAAACGTCCTGGCCTGGAAACACCTCCCAAAAGGGCAGGGCAGGGCAGGGCAGGGCAGGGCAGGGCAGGGGAGCTCAGCACGCTTTGCATCCGGAGCCTGTGCATCCAAACATAATCCCAACCTGGCTGCTATTGGCTCTGGGACCCATCTCTTAATGAAGGAAGTGAATTAATGTTTCTGCAAATTAATTTCCAAGAGGGAAGGGTAACAAATGTGCTGAATAATCATTTCAGCACAGTTTGTGTCCTGTGCCAGTGAGAAGCCCTCACTACAGCAATGCCTCAAAGCCGAGTGAGAGCAGCAGGCACCCCTGGGCACCTTCAGCTGCCTCTTGCACACTCACTTGCCTCTTTTGTTGCCTTTTCTCATCAGTACTTTCAAAGAATTCCAGTCCAATATAAATCTGGAGGACACTAGATATCCCAGTGGTGGGGAAAAGACCCTGCCACTCTGAAAATAATGAATAATAAAGTCCAGAACTGCCACAGGCCTTTCTCTCTGTTGCCAGAGGAGCAAGAAATACCAAGGGGGACATTGTGGGAATGCACTCCTGCAGATTTAGCAGAATTACTTCCTTTGATACTAAACATTAACACTTCCTGTTAATGACAGATCTTTGGGAAGCAAAGTATGTTCACAAATGACACAAACAGAAAGAGCAGTGTCTCACCGTGAGCATCCACTCGTGGCATCCCTGGGACCACAGCTCCTGGCTACTCCCAAGGCACTCAAGAGTTATTAATAGAATGACTTTCCTCCATCCTATCCCTTACTACATGTAGTAATTTTCACCTCTATAGTGCTAGAGGAAATGCTGGAACCGTTTGGGTTGAAGGGGATGAACCAGCATAAATATTTTCACTTGCATTTGCTTAGCTTGGCAACAAAGCTCAAAGAAAAAAAAATAAAATAAACAGGGGGAGCATAAGAAAGGACAAAATTTAACACACAATAAATTGGCTGTGCAAGAAGTGGCAATTCAGATGGAAAATCTGTGAAGGAGCTGATAGTGCCAGAAAAGCAATCGCAGTAGTTTCCTGTGCTGACAGAGCTGGGGGATTCCCGAGCTGGCTGAACTTGCACAGGGCTGGTTTCTGAGACTCAGCTATTCCCGAGGCGTAGCGCGGAGATGAGGGGAGAGCAATAATGTTCTGCTGACTTAGGAAAGCCTCCGAGTTCCTTGGCACGCTGCAGTCAGAGGCCTGGCAGGAAAAACAGCCCCAGCCCTGCTCCTTCCCTCTGCTCTCCCTGTCGAACACGCAGCACTGTCCCCAGCTCTAGTTAAACATGATGGGACAGCCAGGATCAAACATGCTGCTGCTGCAGGGTTCCCTCCAGACACTCATTTGGGTGAGATATTGGCTGCTAATCCGCTGATTATAAGTGTGTTTTCATGTACTTGACAGGCGTAATCTTGAGTGGCAAAGATCCACATTGGAATCCAGACTTCACTGAAGGAAAAGGAAAACACTGATCCTGGGAGTTGAGCTGAACCTGATCCAGACAAAACCTGGCTCAAATCTTGGGGTTTTTCTCACATTAGAGCACTGCCTGAGCCATTATTGTGGTCTTTGCTGAGTGGGAGCTGAGCCCCAGAAGGATATTTCATGTTTGCCGTTCACAGTAACAGCTGAATTCAGAACTGACACCTCGTAGAGGGGGTTTGCTCCGTGGGCAGAGCTGTGTGACCCCTCAGGAAGCTGCACCCTCAGCCTCTCCTGCAGAGCCACTGCTGCTCCTGCTGCCACAGCCTGTGGGTGCCACCAGCTCCCCATGACAGGCTCTGGGCACACAGGGGCACGTTCCCCTCAGCTCCGTGCTCCCGCAGGCAGAGCTTTGCCAGAGAGGCTGGAAGGTTCCACCAGCACATCTGTACCCACCGTGGCATCAGTGACAGCTCTAAACAAACAAAGTGCCACTACTGGTCCCTCTGTCCCCCGCTGGGTCCCTGAAGGAGGGAGCTGGACACACACAGAGCCCTGTGCTGGAAATTCAAGTCCCTGCTGATGCACAGAGTCATGGAACCACGAGATCATTAAGATTGGAAAAGATATTTAAGATCATCAAGTCCAACCATCAACCCAGCACTGCCGAGGCCACCCCTAACCCGTGTCCCCAAGTGCCACATCCACGGGGCTTTGGGCACTTCCAGGGATGGGCACTGCAGCACAGCCTGCTCTAACTCCTGGTGTGACACTGGGAATCAAAGGCTTGTCCTGGCTCCAGCCCTTCACGTGGTCTTGCTAAATGTCACCTTCAGGGAGAGATATGTGGAGCTCCAAACTCAGGCAAACCCTTCCAGGATGAAAGGGAATCGAATCAGAATGGTTTTGGTCGCAGTTTGATGGCAGTCGAGGAGTTAATTAGGAGTTGTTGTTTAGGAGTTAACTCCTTGTTGCCTATTTAAACTCTAAGCATCTCTTTTAAAAGTTGAATTCTCTATGGGACAGTGCAACAGCAGGAGATAATCTAAAATAAAATATGTCACTTCGTTATCAATAACGCAAAAATTGATGCGTTTTTCCTTTTAGTTCTCTTGTTTAGATTTGTTTAAAAAGAACTGTATCTCTAGTAGGAAAATAGACTGTCCTGGTGTTTTTGTATGGTTATGTAGCCCAGAGGAATTAATACCCACCAAGGAAAAACACTTTCCAAACTTGTAGCATCAGTAACAGAAAAGGAAACGGTGGGTGAGAAATTCAGTAGCGTGTTTGATAATGTGAGTACATAATATCCAAGGAAAAATTACATTACCACCTGATAATGTGAAGAAAAAGGCACATTTATTCCTGGCTAATAATAACTCTTAAATTAAGATTTTGAGGGTTTTTTTCCAGCTGATTTTAAATACACGAAGTACTTCATGGGTGCAGTTTTACAGAAGAAACTTAATTAATTCTCTTTCATTCTTTTGGTAAGAATGGACAATCTGCTATTTGAGTTTTGTTTGACCGATTACATTGAACTATACAAAAAATACGTGACCTCTTTCTGTCCTGGACGTTGCAGCAATGTGTGATATCGTGTCACATCTTTTCCTTTATTTTCAGACAGTTTCTTTCCTTTGCCTAACTCCCTCTCTTTAATGACCATGAAAAATGAGCGGGGCAGTGTGATTTCTGACCTCAGTGAATCAGATTCCCCGGCATTCCAGCTGTCCAAACGCACTTTAAAGCCATGGATGTCTCGTACCCACCTGGCACTTCTCATGTTTCAAGGCTGTGCATGACCATGTCTTGGGTGTTTTATTTCTAAAGGCATCAAGTCCAGGCTGTTCCATTTGTTAGGGGTTGCTGTGCTGAATTTCCCTCCTCCCCACTTTTCTGCCTATAGGAATCTCTAACATCCAGCATCCAAGGGATGCTAGAAAACAAAATACTGCTTTCCACTCTTTGAACAAAAACATTAAAACTCAGATTCCACACTCTGTTATGTTCACTCAGGGGATGTTCATTGTAACATCCCTTGGCCGAGTGATGTTACTGCAAAACAAAATTGTCCTTGCACAAGTAAATATTAATAGAGGATGACCAAAATTAAATCCTGCCAGATATTCTGAAAAAAAAGTCATGAGGTGTATTTTGATATATAATATACAACATATTAACCCCTCCTGTGTTTTTCAAGGAAATAAAAAATTAAAGTATATTCTTTACCGAAAATTATCCTTTCTACACTAAGAGGTGAGTTCATGCTGAACAAGTCTCAGTAATTTCCCTTTGCAGGTTAAAAAGCTTCTTTCTTGCCAGGGTACACATCCTGTGTGCATCTGAGGGCTTGCTCTGATGTGCTGCCTGCAGCAAATCCACTCTGCACAGCACAGTTTTTATATCAGGTTCATCATCATAATAACCAAGCCCCTCCCCCAGACATACATTAAACAACATGACAAATGTGTATCATTGAAGAAATCTGCTGGCCAGTGATGGAAAATGTGAAGAGGTTAGAGGGGAAAGCTCCACAGAAATATTCATTTATGACACAAAAAGAGCTTTCATTAGACTTTATGGGCTTAAGCACTGGAAAGACAGGAAATGGAATTCAGAGTTGCTTGTTTAACCTGAATTTACCACACTGACAGTGCTGATAAACTTTGTATCCAGGCTTTGCCTGACTGCAGGGTGGTACCAATGAGGTAAATATTTTGCCAAAAGTATCCCACCATTTGGCCATATATAGTTTTCTTTTCTGCTTGATATCCATGGCACTCAGTGCACACAAATACAGTGCGCTGTGAATTGAGTGCATTTAATCTTCCAAGATTCTAGTTCACTGTTATGTCTTGGTTAATTCATGCTGTTAAACCCTGGGTTGGCTGCCCGGGAGTTAAACTTCTCGCACCCTTTTCCCTTGTCTTTTGGGATCTGAATGTTTTGCCAGCCACTTTCAGTGCAAGTCCAGAACATCATCATGGGATGAATTTTAACGTTTCAATTTGACAGACAAAAAACTGGAAGCCTCAAAACCTGTAAAACTAAAATAATCTGGGGTTTTTTTTGCCTGAAAGGACAGAAACTGTAAAGAAAAGACTCACCTAGCTGCACAAAGAAGGACTTGTTCAAAAGCACAGTTACACAGAGATTAAAGCCATTTAGGGTATTTTCCTTCTTTTTCTTTTTCCTTGCACTTAAAAATCTAAACTCTGTAGCAGTTTCCACGAGTCAAACTGACTTAACACCCTTGACATGGAGCTGTGCAAAACTGAGACAGTGTTGTTTTCTTTCTGTGCTAAAATGTTTTTTAAACACAGGTAAATAACTCAGAGGATTCCAGGGCCAGAAGCTGCACACCTTGTTCCCTACTAATAGAAAAATTCCTTATTTTAGTCCTGAAGCATTATTAGAAAAAGGCTGGGGCTGCATTTCTGTAAAATGCTACCAACGACACCGGGCTGGATCTCCAGAGAGGCTGGGCCTTAAGCAGTGAGAATTCTTGTGGAAATTTCCCGTGTGAAAGAGGAAACAGTGCTCTCTGCCAGACCCATTAAAACAGGTAATTGCGTAAAAATTCTCCAGGGTTTGGAGTATTCAATGAAATCTGGGTGAGACGGGTTGGTACCTCCAAGGGCATGTGGTGTTAAGCACTACCCAGAGGAGCTGCCCGAGGGATCCCATGGATAATAATTTTCTGGCTGTATGTAGAGCAGGCATGCGTGTCCCTGTAGGCATATTTACCTGGAGTATAATGGTCATAAAATTAGGGAGAAGTCAGTCCCTAGTAATTCACATTTGAACCAAGAATGAATCTGCAGGCTTACTGCTGCTTAACAAAGCGCATAATTTCACTCTTACTCGGGAACTATTTTGCAGAAATTGGCATCCTTATTACTAAGTTAATAGAAAAATTCCAGTTGAACTCTACAAGGCGTTTTTCCTATTACAGTAACATTGCAGAGCTCCATTTAGTAAAAATGAGCGCTTAAACCTTCTGACAATTTCTTCACTGAACTTCAGTTCCACTCCAAGGATAACCATCTGTGAGCCTGAAAGGAGATGGGGCTTTCATACCTTGAAATGCACAGGCTGGGGCTGCTGTGCCACGGAGCAGTGGCTGGAAACACACAACAGAAATTCTGTGCGTTTGGGAAAGCTCCTGCTCCCAGATGGAAACCTGCTCCCAGGTTCAGTGGGAGTTTTGCCCTGAGCTGGGGGTGCCCGTGGGTCTATCCTTAGTCTGGAGATGGCAAATTAATGAAGAATGGACATAATGTGCCAGACATTTGCTCAGTGCCATCCAAAATCTGCACCTGCTTTAAAGCCACGGGTGCTGAATTGCTTAATCAGACGCTTTCCCTTCACGGCAGGATCCAGGTCTGGGTGCAGCACCAATCTTCCTGGAAAACTTTGATTTCAGTTCTTGGTTTTCCAGCTTTTGCCATCATATAAAACACCACTGGTCCCTGGAGCTCCAATCATACTTATTACCAGTCCAAATAAATTTCTATCAAAGCACCACTGAAAGCTGTAACTACACACAGACTTTCACACACGATTAAACCTGGCTGAGCGAGACTCCAGAATTCAATAGCTCTAAAATATTAAGAGAAATTCATACCACCCCTTCCCTGTCGACACGACTCCTCACACTGTGTCCTCAAACTTGATAGCTAACTTATTATAATCAAGATACACTTTACTTCTTCCAGAGACAAAATCCTGCCTTTTCTGGGACTAGAAGAGAACAGTAATGACAAAGTGAGTTATTGTCTAGATCTGCCTTCCACTGCAAGCACAACTTGTGACTGATAGATCCTATTGTTATATTTCTCAAGAAGATCTGCAATATTGTTTAGTCGATGACATGAAAAATGTGCCCTATAATTTCACAGTTCACAGCCATTCATTCTGAGCGCTGACACGGTTGAAATCATAATGTGGCATAATATTGTTATGCAGGATAAAGACAGAGGGTCTAATTAAACTCGCCTTAAATGCTACATTCATCCTTATTAATCAAGAATTCAGGATTCTAAAGGTAATATCAAGGCAAGCTGATAGGTGACTATGGCTTATTTGATTTCATGGAAACACAGATTTTCAATGCTATCACCCACAGCTTTAATATCAACATATTAAGTATGATTTATGCCAACAGAGTAGAACAGGGGAAAATTTTAAGAACTGGATCTTCTGACAAGTATTGTCAGGAGTGATGAAGTTTAGCTTCAGGTAGCTGGGTTCGGGGCAAAACTATGAATCATTTATTGAGGATACCTGGGCTCCCTTCTAGGTAGTCTTTAATGATTTAATTCAGACAATTCTGCTATTTCAGAGACCAATCAAGGAGAGAGGGATTGATCTTCCCCCTCTTCCTCAGGAGAGGGACACTGTTCTTCAGGACAGCCTCACTCAGTCTGGGTGAAAATCTCCTCCCTGCTCTGCCTCCCTTTCTACCAGGAGAGGACAAGGAAATAGATTTTGTACCAACCTTTTTATGCACCTTAACCTTTCCCCAAACCTTGGCAGCTGCTGGGGAGAGCCAAGAATCCAGACAAGACAAGATATGAGCATCGACAAGGCAAGTATGGAAGCTCCCTCACCTCCCAGCAAGGCAAAAACCGGTATAACAAAGCTCAACTGGTGAGCTGGGATTGGCTTCAAGCACTGGAAATTAAGATATACAAAAGCAGAAAGAAGTAAAGAAGAGGTCAAACATCTACCCCAACACAGAGGCAGAGAATATCAGTAAAAAGAGGGCGAAAAGAAACATCAGGGGAGAGTTAGAGATGTCCCTTACCATGAGAGACACTGGAAGAGCTGGGGGATCAGTGATGCAGGGTCCCTCCCAGTGTGAGCAGGGAGGTGCTGACAGGTCGGTGCTAAATTAAAGCAGCCAGGGGATGCCCGTGAGGAAGAAAGGAGCTGAGTGACCGAGCTTGGGAGGCAGACTATCAACATCTGCTCACAGCTCCGAGGGAAAGCACATCCTGTTCCTCTGCAGCTCCGCTATTGGAGCTGACAGAGATGGAACGGCCTTTCCTGAATGGTCAGCATCAGGTGCTGTCCACAGCTTCCATAGGGCCTGGATTCCAGCTTTGGCAGACATTTCAATTCTCTCAGCAGTGGGATTTAATTCCAGTCATTTGTTCTCTTCTGTCTCATCTCAGTAGCTCCCACCTGAAAATTTTTATTTATTTTCTTTTTTGTTTTTTTTTTTTTTTTTTTTAACCAGCTGCTTCTTCCACGCTAGTTCAGCCTTGGGGGTATATCCAGACAGTGCTGGCCAGCTACAAACCCTCTTCTGCACAGGGAAAAGGGGGCTGAGTTCATTCTTGAGACATTTTCCCCCTTCCAGAGACACATCAGTGTGATTCTGGGTATGAGAGGAGAATAAAGGAGGTACAGCACCACTCCAGAAACAATTTTGCTTCTTTCCTTTGTTGCTGTAGGCCTAAAGAGTTTGCTGTATGGGGAAAGAGGGGTCATTTACTTTGCTCAGTAAACAAAAAGTGGAAGTCAGTTTGGTCAAACTGACCAAAACAAAAAAAGACAATGCAAGTTTTTTACTATTTTTTCCCTTCAGATATTAGTTTTATGATAACAAAATACAAGAATCACATAAATTGTCTACTCAGGCAGTATTAACGCCTTCAATGAACAGTTTCAATAAAAAGAGTGCTGTGAAAAATACTCTTGAGCCAGTGGTTGGCCACTGAGAACCTGCAATTACACGTGGTGGTTGTGCAGCATGAGGGAATTGCCCACGTTCCTTTCAGAGGTCATTAAATCTCCTCTTTTCTGGCATTTTTTGCTGGATACCCCAATACCTGCAGCTCTCCAGAGCTGGTTTTTCTGTGTTTCAGATTTTACAAAGACAGAATGAAAAAACTTTTCTTTGCTTCAAGCAGATTCTGCCTCCCCCTGCCTTCCCATCTAACTTAAAAAAGAGAAAGGAAGAGAAAAACAATGTACACTGCCCAACACGCAGCAACTTCAGATCCAGAGATGCACTACAAATTCCCAGTGGCTGGGTTCAGGCAGGCCATAAATAAAACTGCAGAGCCAACTTGAGATGCTCCTGGGTATAACTTACAGTGAAAAACTCTGGCGCTGCATGCTGAGAGCATGGCTCAGCCATTCATTTATAACAATGGAGCTATTCTTCTGTCTGCACAAGGAAAACAAATCTCCTGCTGTTAGGAATCAAAGACAAGTCCTTCAGACTCTAGGAGACATATTTAACCATGACTAAGTGTGTTACTTCCTAAGCATCCACTCTTTAAGTCATCCCATCCCTCTCTCATTATGTAGTACTTCTGGAAGTGATTGGAGTGTATCCCAAAAAAGCAGGTTTATTGACCTCCACCAGCAACAAAAGTGCTTTAAAAGAGCTTGATGTGCGACAAAATATGCAAAATTGATCCCTTAAGTGGTTGTGAGCAATGTGATGTGAAGCCTCATCCTCCTTCACAGGGGCTTCAGGATCTCTGAAAAAAACCCTGGCAAGAGACGTGAAAAAGGCTTTTGAGTTGTCTTTGCAATTCATGGCTTATGCATTTGTGGTGTGGAAGGGCGGGGATTGGCAGCCAAGGAGAGGAACAGAAGCAAAACTTGCTTTTTCCAGAGAATTCTCCTCAGTTTTCTCAACCATTTGAGATTTGGGAGAAACTCGGTGAGCTATGAATCCTACTTCAGTGTAGTTTCAGCCCTATTTTATGGAATTTTAGGCAGCCATTTTATATTGTTTGGGCAAAGAGTATGCAGATCGTGTTTGACACTGATTAGAGTTTGGAACATTTCCACTGACCCCCACCAACTCCACAGGCACCAACCCCAAAGTCAGGATGATCCAACCTAAAGCAAAACATCTCCCAGTAGCAAAAGTTCCCTTTCCCAAAGTCATGGACCAGTCCATTGTCCAACGGATCTCAGTGAAATGACAAATCATGCACAGAACCATCAGGATTGCAGAGACCTTCAAGATCCAACCCTCCACCGAGATCCAACTCCTAAACTACATCTCCAAGTGCCACATCCAGACACCCCTTGACACTTCCAGATCTGCGTCTCCACCACCTCTGTGGGCAGATTATTCCAATGCCTGACTGCTCTTGCAGTGAATGTTTTACCAGTATCTAATCTGAACCTCCTCCGGGAAACTTAAGGCCATTTCCTCTCATCCTTTCACTTGAGACAGGGCAGAAGAGGCTCACTACAACCTCCTTTGAGGCAGCAAACAAACACAATCGCTTTTAATTCAGGTGGGTTCAGCCTCCTCATCCCCCTGGTCTGATGCTCCAGGATGAAGCCTTATTAACACTTAGTTTGCAGCACAGAAAAATGCAATTTATACCAAGACAAACAGAGTCTATCCCCTTCCAGACAGAGCAGTAGCTGTTGTTTGGAGATGCTGACAATAATAAATGACTTTGCTCCCATTTCCAGACTAGCAGGGCTTGGAAACAGTGTCCCTGTGCTTCCAGGAGCCACCTGTGCTATGTGGGGCAGCTTGATTCAGTGCAGATCTAAATATCATACACAAACATACACCTTATTTACATAGAGTGCTTCAGATATTTCTGCAGCCTTTCATGCTCCCATGAAACTCGATGCAGTTTGGGTTCTAAGTTCTCCAGCTTCAAATGCTGCATTTTAATTCTGCTTAATGAATTAGATATGCTTTAGAGCTGTAATAAACTTTTCTTGCGAAGATATTTCTGAAGCATTGAGTCACATCGCTTACTGAGAATAAATACTGGAACAATATGTTTACATAAATAATTTAAAATCCAAGAGCACAGTAGGTAATAAAAATATATTGCCATGATAAGCCATGAAACCAGAAAACAACACTGCTCTAATTAAAACTTACAAATACACTGCAGTAAACAACTTATTTACACATAGTTAAAAGTCTAACTCTTGAATATTCTGGGTTTGTTGAATCCCAAAAAAGGAAAAAATACTGAAACCAATCTCTTCACACAGTCAAATATTGAGAACCATAACTGTGTTTAATTAAGATCTACTGTTAATAATGGATTTCAGAGTGAGGTTCTTCTTTTAATTTCCCAAGGTAGAAAATGTTATTAAATTTGGCCTTTAACTTCTCATTGACATGTACACTTGAAACTTCTGATTAAAATTTCAGAGGTTGGGAAGAAGTACCCAAAATTAAACTCTCAAATCTGGCACAAAAATAACAATGATCCCTGATTAAGAAATCAAATTTCAGAAACTTCATTACTGTTCTATTAATAAATTGTTGGGTTATAATTAAAATGGGGCCTGCTGAATTTCTTTCATTTTTTAATTCTAGAAAAGATGGAAACTGTAAAGAGATTTAAATGCTTAAGAAAAAGAAGAAAAAAAGAACAAAAAGAAAAGTTAATGAATCTTAGAAATGTGACCCTGCTTGAACAGGATTTTCTTCTTTCTGGCAGCAACGAGAGTGGAACAAACACTGTTTTCCACCTCTTATTTCCAGGACAATGCTCCCAGCTCTACCTCGAGTTCCTCTGGAATGTTAACATCGGCGGATCAGGGAAGCGCTGACACCGCGCAAGTCCTGCCGCTCGTGTGCAGACAAACGGCCGCAGCCCGAGGTCTGTGATTTTGGAGTCTTATTTTTTTCACTGAAACACATTTTTGCCATCTTGGCTGAGCTTTGAAATGAAATTCTTCCTCTGCCTGCAAAAACACTCCAGGCTGGAGAATAAGAAGGAAAATTGCTTCAAAAGTACAGCTGTCTTTAGGAAATTTTACAAAGTAAGCCATGTTTTTCAGAGATAAGTAATTTGATTCTGATTCAGATCTGCATTGTTCAAAGAATAAATTCAATCTAGTTGCAGACAATGGCAAAAAATGGTTTCTCTACTCTTTTTTGCGGGTCTTGAAGTGCATTTATCCTGTTATATCTAGTAGAGTAACTAAATTTCCTGATTACAAATAATCAGCAGCTCCTTCTACAAGTTCTATACAGAAAATTAACTAAAAATATCCCTGCAGTTAGATATATTTCAGTTGTAATAGGCTGAAAAAAAGAACCCAAAGCCCACCAACATTAATTCTCTGCTGGGCTGCCCATTTTGAAGAGGTTTATTCTTTGTTGGTGGGATGTACACAGTTCACACAGCACAAATCTGACATCCATTGCTTCTTGCAGACAAAACATTGCTCGCTCATGGTCATTAATATCCAAAGGAATATCTCATTTATGAGTCAGCCATCCCTGCTTGGCCTTTATTTTGCCATATAGTCATAGCAAGGACTGATGGCACAACTATAGTCTGAGAACCACGAAGTTTGGGATCTGTGCTCTAAAAGTCCTGGCCATTGTCCCAAACTCTAAACACACACCTGCCTGTAGGAATTTGAGGTAAATATTTCAGCCAGATCCCAACCAGTGAGTGGTTTTGGCCTTCACACATGGAATTGTACCCTGTCTTTAATTGCACATGCTGTTCTCATACCCCAGCCTGCCTTTTTCACTGCTGGTACCCAGGTGTTTCAACACCTGTCAGCATTAAAACATCTTTTAAAAATGCCGTTTTATGCTTTCCTGTTATTTTAGCAATAGGACTGACAGGTAGCCAAATTAGCCTTTCCTGATGCATTCTACCATTTCCCAGATTTCCATTACATTTGCATTATTTTCCTCTAACTTATACAACCACTTCCATTTCCATAGTTTCTTTATGCTATCATTCCTCATTCCTAGCCCAGTCTAGCTTAATTCTGCTCCTCTTTTCTGCACATAAAAGAAAAAAACATCTTGCTTTTGGCTATAAACCTTCCATGTTTGGCTATGCAGATGCAGTAAAATTTCTGGGAAAATTCTGTTTAGATTACGAGTTTGTCAAGATTTGAGAGTTCCTTGGCAGGCAGCTGTGAGATGCGGTGGACTGCAGAACGTGTTTACGTTACTTGACTGGCTACACACCACACTTAAAGATAATTGAAGAGTTTTCCGTGACTCACTAGGTGACCTTTAAATTCAGTGTCGATGTAGTTTGGAGAAATTCAGCAATATCAGTGGGTCAAGGGGAAAATTTCAGGTAATAGCTCCTGGATTGTTGGTTTTGATAACGAAATCCGTACATTTCCATGGCTTTTCTCTTTTAGCATCACAAAAACAGCTGTTACACTAATGAATGTTAGTGTTCCCATCTCCCATGAAAATACATAAATCATGGAGAACTTCAATAATTATTATTTCTGAAAGTCAGTCCAAAACCCAAAGGAAACAGAGATCTGTTCCCTGCACAAGCCAGGTTCTGAGCAAAGCTGCTGAGGGTCATATTGATGTGTCTGACAAGCAACAGAAATTCCATCCATAGACACCAATTTTTGTGAATGAAATAAGGGATCTTTGGAGCAGAAGCTAAACTTAAGAATAAAAAATATTCTATAAATAAATCCATTTAGAAAACAAGGGGAAAGGTGTGTTAAGAATCATCCTTCAGGTAAACTGGTATTTCTATGGTAGAAGTCAAAGGAGAAAAACTGAACTACTCATGTTATTAACAACGTTATCTTTGAGGTGATGCAGAGAATTGAAACTTTTAATTATCTGCCTTGACTTTTTCCTCCTTCCTGGAAGATGAGCACACTCACCTGCTTAAATTCACCTCCTCATCATTCAAATCCAAGTCCTTTACTGTGACATTTTCACCAACACTTGTTACTGACAGAGAACATCCTCAAGATCAGCAGCTTTCTTTTTTGCAGGACAGTACATGTGTCAAACCTTCTTTAAGGATTGCACAATCACTGCTAAATAACCCGGTGACAGCAGAGAAATCTCTGCCTCTGGTATGGATTGACAGAGCCATTGTTCAGCTGCAGCTTTGAAGTCGTTCTCACAAGGTGTTTATACCCTTTTACATACACTGAGACCTGGGGGAAATGATACTTACAAGGAGGAATGAAAAATTAAACACAGCTGTAGGTTTTAGTGGTAGTACCTAACCTGTAATTCCCAAATGCTGGGAAAAGCTGTCTGGAAAGCCAATTTAGTCTTAGAGAACAAAGTGGTTGATTTTTCATTTTTCATAGAATCTAAAGTCAAAAGACCAAACCAGGTGGATCAAAATATAAAATGATGATACCAGGTAATACCTAGACTTGCTCCTTGTGACATGGCACATATGTGAGATTATATTATTACAGCACAGAAATAATAATTTATTTTCATTTATCTGGAAAAGGCCAAGTCTTAGCTTCCTTTAGCTTCAGTCTTTCACTGGGAAATCTTTTCTCAGCTCTTGAAAGTGGATGGACAGTCATTATTTCACTGAGGGACGTTATAAATTATCATAAACTGATTCAAACCCTACACAAAACAGATGAATCATTTCTTTGCACATTTTCAACTTTTACACATCTTCACTGGCTCTCATGAAGGAAGAAGAATAAACAAAGCAGGTTAAAAGTAATTTTGGAACTATGCAAACCAAGTCTATTGCTTGTGGCACTTGACTGTTCTACTGTAGGAATCTCATGGTGTGGAAAATTATTGTTCCCTAATACAGTGCTGTGTTTTCAACGAACTGTCTCTCTACTTGCAGGGAAAATAAAAATTGTAACTTCTTACTGTATAGAGCCAAACTACTTTAACCTAATTCTACACTGGCAGGCAAATTCTTGGGCACAAGAGACATTCCCACTTTGTGATGGGTGAAAATGAAAGGGCTGTGCTCTCACCTTATGGTCTGGTGCTGCAAAGTGTCCGGGTCAGTGGCGTTCGCCGTTAACACCACGCTGCCAATGGGGATGTTCTCTTGCTTGGTCACTGTCATGGGGTTTGGGTGGAAAACTGGGCCTTCGTTGACGTCCTCCACAGTGATCTGGACGGTGGCTGTGGAGCTGGGGCCGTAGGCTATGTCTGGGATCAGCGGGTCTTCGTTTTCCACTTTGATCAGCAGCGTGTGGAAGGCTGAAATCTCGTAGTCTAAAGGCTGCAAAACAGAAAACCAGAGGGCAAAGTTCACAGACAACGCTTAGCACTTTTTCTTTTAGCCCATTGCAAACTTGCAGATGGCAGAATTGGCCAGAAAGGGACAACAGCATTCCTGGCATCTGGAACTTGGTCAGAGTTTAGGATTAGACACACTCGGTTCTAAAGGGCATTGAAGATAACGAACATAATGGAATTAAAAAACCCATGGAGACATCCCTCTGTCCAAGAGCTTACTTTTTTTTTGCCATACCCCATAGACATAATTCAATTCTCATATATACGTGTTTATTTTTATGTAGCATGTGTTTAACAAACAAATGAGTCACAAACAAATTCAGTAGCTACTCGTGACAATAACACAAGCTGCTTTCATAACTTCTGTCTTGAAATCAAAGGCACTGCCATGGAAATACATACATTTGTCTCAAGAATTGAAAATGCCTCTTGTGAAGCCAAAAAGAGAGAATTCTGGTAAAGCCAGCAAACAGGGATATTTTCTTTTTTTTTTATTTTTTAAGTTTGAGACATAGAATTGTCTTTAAACAAAGACAGGCAATAAATTTTCCTATGAGGCTTCAGAAATGTGGGACCAATCCACTTTAGAAATGTGGATTCAGTCTGAATCCATGTCCCTCACTTCCCTGCTATTTGCATGTGTTCTCTAAACGACAACAAAATGGGGCCCTTGAATTCCAATTGTACCTTCAGCCACAAACAAAACTTTGTTGTCAAGTCTCATTATTAATTGTGATGCTTACTGCAAATCTGGCTGTTATTTAAGCACAACAGCAATGCAGATAGGAACAGGCAGTCCTTGTGACTAAAAAAATAAGGTTACTGCGACAGAAGAAGTGGTTATGCACATAGTTTGGACAAGGGGTGGCAGCCGACTTTATATCTTTAAATAACCTATCCCTGCTGTGCCTTGTTTTGTGCAGCGAAGCCAGGGGATGAACCTTACACCAGCAACACAGGGCAGAAGGGGATTGTTCTTACCTTGACAACAGAGAGCATTCCCTCGTTAGTCTGGGGGTTGGTGTGGATCTCAAAGCTCTGCCCTGGGTTCCCGTTAATGATGGAGTAGACAGCTCGCCATGCCCCGGTGGCGGGGTCGTCCCGGTCACCCACAGTTAAGTTCACTATTACACCCGTGACCCCCTCCTTCACTGTGGCCTGGAACTAGGAAAAAACACAGAGGAAATCGTTGCTATTTCCACTTAGTGACCACACACACATCCACAAAATATCCGAGGCAGCATTAATTATTTACCCCAACAGGAGGAAGGTGGAATCCTTGACCGAAACGGAATGTTATGGGGTTTAAATAATGCATTCTCACCCATGAAATATGAGGCAGCACATTTCAGCTGCTCTTCACTTAATAGATGGCAGATAAGCAGCGATGTGATAGGAATGGAGCTGGGGAAGATTCTGATCGCAAGAAGACAGTTCAGCTCATATTACTGGAAAGTGAAGCATGAAAATACCTGCAGTGCTGCATAGCTGCATATACTGCCAGAAAGGGAACTGAGGGAAGAGGAACCTGACTCATACTGACCACTCTTGCCTTCAAATCTGCTTTTATTTACAAACAAATCCAGCTTTGCATTTCACACTCTTTCTCTCGTGAATTACCCCACCCACACTCATTTTTCACTGCGCCACTATCAAGGCACGAAACAGGTCTCACAAAAACCATTCCCAGAGCATTTTTTGTTGGGCTTGCTCTAAGACACTCAGAAATAAATGGACCTCATGCTCCCACTTTGTGTGCATAACTAAAAGTCAGTGCTGCTTTCTTCTTGCCGTGGAAGAATTTTTTATGACCTTGTGAAATGAGTTGCTGTACGATTCAACCAGCTGAGCCCGGTAAGAAAATTGTAGTTTATTCTCCATCATTCTTATTTATGTAGGAAAAACATTAAGCAAACCATTGGAAAAGCTTGTAAGGGTCAGACTTAATAACACTCCTCACCTTTCAAGTACTTGGGGCTGACGTGCTAAAAGCACTGTATATAAGAGTGATAAGATAATACCTGCTTTAGAGGTGGATAAACCAGGCTGATAACAGACCTAATCCTGAGAAGTGCTGAACATCAGCACTGCCATTATAGATCATTAGGAAATCTTAGCATTTCTAGGGATTAAGCCTTCAAAAGTCCAAAATTACAAACTTTAATGACACAAATAGGTTTTGCCGTGCGTGTGCTGCTTAAAAGCTGCATTGTTGGTGACAATGCATCACTCAAGGGCAAGAGTCACCCAAGTGGCTTCAAGACCTGAATAAACTAAATGTCTTTTCCTCTGTCTTACAGAACATGAGAAGTCACAGCACTGCAGAATAGTTTGTGAAAATACCGAATCCAGAAAATGGCATTTTATTAATATATAGATTTCCCAGTCTGGACAAACAGGAGGTAAAGTGGATTTCCTCATATGAAAATAAAGAAAAGATGACTGTCTTCCCCTGTGTTCAGTTTTCTTTGTTTTCCTTCTTTTTCCAATAGATTCATCTTCCCAAACCCTTTTTCAATTTTTCTGTATAATTTGAGTGTATGCATTCAGTTTAAGCTTTCCAGCCTCAAACCTGATTTCATAAAAGGATGACATTAATGACTGGCTATTTCTATCTTCTTTGGTGCATCTAACAAAGAATTTAAAGATTCTTTTGATCTTGATAGTCAGTATGCAGCAGGTTGTGGTTGAGCTTTGTTTCAGACAGTTCATTAAGCTCATTTGCAGTTTAATTAACTCTAAATGATAATACAACAATATTTTCACTTGCTTTGAAACAAATTAGAAGGAAAACTCTATTAAGAATCTTGGAAATAGCAGAAGAATGATTACCAAGATTGTGTTCCTTCCAGCTCAGCCAAATGCTGACACTGTCAAGCAGGCTTGGATACTTACTCTGATTGAAAATAACCAATTAGCCAATAATTGATATTTTTATATTGCTTCACATTGTCTCAACTTGAGCATGCATAATATGTGACATCAGAACCAAAAGGGTCAGAATTTTTCCCACAAGTGTTCAGTACCCAACAATTTCCGTTCAGCTGGATAAAAAGGTGACCAGAATTCAAGGAGCGTAATAATAAAGAATCTAACCCTTAGGTTTGACCGGGCATCTGCTCCTAATTCATATTGATCCTTCTGAAAAATCTTTTCCTTAATCCTCCAGTCTGATTCAATTAAGTGTTCAATATTCCCTGGCTCACCTTGGGAAGGGTAAGAGCTGTTAGAGTAAAATATTAAAAGGTGTGGCTGTTTCATTCAGATACATTATTGTGAAGCCTGTGAGAGAAATTTATTATTTTTACCCCACCAGTGCCAGGCTGTGATGGAAAAGGTTGCCATGGTGTGCCAGTTGGTTCAAAAAACATGCAATGTCAGGCTAAGGGTATCTAAATCAAGGATATGTCAGCTGGGGTTGGCTTTCTTCGGCATCCCTATTTTCTCCTTATGTAGGAAGAGGTCTCAGTAACTCCAGTTGCAGAGAGAAAGGGCACATGGACCTGCTGGGAGCTTCTGACTCCTGCAGGTCAAGGAAATGCCAACATCCACAGGGAAAGGCTGTGTCAGGCCAAATAATTCCAAGTAGAGTGGTACCCTCACCCCTAGCATCCTTCACATTTTGGAAACAACCACAAAAAACACAGATATTTGAAGCTGTCTGGAATGTTAGACTAAAATCTGTTCAAGATGGATGGAAAAGCAGAACGATCAGACCACAGAAGTTGCCACGGAGGTCTACTCTAAATTTATAATGTGAAAAGTGTAATAAATCACAGATTTCTGATTGCAAAAGACACATATCTACTGTGAAATAGCTTGGCCTAGAAAAATATAGTGTATTTTATCTAGAAGGTGAACTCCTGCCTGTTCAGTCACCTTTATATAAGGAATAGACTTCCCAACATTTAGAAAAATCTGTTTCACTTACACTGAGCCCCTTTCAAAACCCAAAGTAAAAAGGGAATTTAAAAACCATGAAAGGGCAAAAACAGGATTTAGATTTAGAAACAGAGAAAAGATAACCAAGGTTCCTCATATTTCACAGTGAAAGGTTTACACTCGCAAAGCACGGTGCTTAACTGGGAAAATCTGAACCAGTGCTCTAAAAGAAAAACCCCACAGTGACTAACACAAATAATTGGATCACAAGTTAATTGATTTTACTCATTTTAAATATCTGCACATCCCCTAAGCACCACTATAAATTAAGAATAAAGTAGATGAGTTCAGTACTTTATTTAAACTGCTATCATTTGGACCCATTTTAACACTAATAACTTTGAAGGTGGATACCCTGGGCCAGAGTGGGTTTGCTGGAAGGAGCTGTGTGCATTTACTGCTCCTGAGTATTTGATATGTGAGGTTAACCTGCTCTGGGAAGTGCCATGCTGGCGTTTATTGTGCTTGTCATGCACACAGCCCAGAGATTTTAGCAATTCTGTCATTTTTAATGTTTTAGAAACATAGGAGAGAAAAAAGACCCAGTTCTTCTTTCTTCTGTATCCAAAATCTTGTGGTAAAACACGCAGAAAACGGACTGATAGAAATTTAGAAGGAAACACTGAGTGAGCAGCAGTTAATGGGGAACTGAAAGATTTTGAGGAGATGTAGTGATGGACGTAGATGAAGCGTGTGAGGCTTGTGAAGGTGCACAAATAGACTTCAAAATGTAACAAGTCAGCAGTGTTTGCCATTGTGATGGACTGATGGGAAGCAGAAAAGGACAGTGGAACTCTTGTGAGAGATCATCAGTGTGGTTCCAGGGGGCATGGAGGTCCTGGAGGGTGACAACAAGCAGCTTCTATTTCTTACAGCACAGGAGTCAGCAAAGGGTCTCCTGGCAGGGAGACCAGGAATGTTCAAAACAACCGTGCTCAAATACAGCTCTGAGCAGAGGAGAGAGCCTCAGTCCAACAAACTGCTCCTCCCTTCCCTGGATCTTGCAAGCTTAATTTAGAGGTTGTTTCCTGCTGGAGCCAGGATGTAACACTGAGCCAAATCCTCCTCCTCACTGAGCTCTACAATGAACTGATAGGACATTGCAGTGGCAGCTGCCATTGACAGAAAAATTCCTCTGGATGGTCTCAAGGCAAGCCAGCCTTGTCAGATTCCCACCATGGGGCAGGTACACAAAAAGATCACTTTGCAAGATGTTATCAACTGAGAATCCAGGCACTGACCCCACCTCAGTGTCAAATACAGTTGGAAATGGTACCCAGACCATATGAAAATCAGATTCTTATCTCACAGCCTCATTTAAAGCCTCTGTAGTAAATGAGATTCTGTTTACTGATTTCTCAGAGCAGAGATGAACTTAACTGCATCAGCATCACCTGAATGTCCCCTGTCCAGCAGCAGTGTGAACAGGCTGGGACAAGACCATTGTGAAGCCACTAAAAAAACTGTCTCAGAGGGGCACTGACACCCAAATTAAAGAGCTGCCACCAGCTGCAAACACAAAGCAAGACAAATGTGCCTGGGGTAGGTGATCGCTACCCAATGGCTCATTAAGATTCAGCACGCTGTGATTCCCAATCAGGAACAAACAAATTAAAACTCTGTGTCAGTTTGCATTTATCAGGGTGATATTCCAGTGGAAGGTATTCTGTGCTGCTATCGTGTTTGCTTCCTCTTCTATATATCACAAAACATGGGAAATAATGGGATGCATTAATTCATATGTCTCTGTTAGAAATTCCACAGAGAAATTGTATTGCTGCAATTATCTCCCTCCACTGAAGCCCACTGCCTTTGTGACCATATTTTGTCTGTCTAATTTCTTGAGGATGTGATGACAAGTTACAGAATCTCTTGCAACCTCTTTGCTCTTTGTGCCTTTTCCTTTGCACGCTGTCATTCAGTACGTGCACCTGAGCTCCCAGGATTTATTTGCTCGGGAAACAACATATTTTCCATAGCTCTGTACCTGGAACGTCTCCAAGTGCAAATGAATTTTCAGAGTGGCCACAAAGGTTTGCATTCGGGATCAATCAGGAATGAGAGTCTCATAAATGTCAGAAATGAGCGTTTCTGGTGGAATTCAGTGGGACGCAAAGCCCAGTTTGCCTGAGAAGGATAAACCAAGCCACTGGTGCTTGGAGCTCCGAGTTCACAGCCAGGGGAAGTGTGAGGAGGAAATACTTGTCACAACATCTGTGCATTGACCAAAGTGGTGCTACTGATTCTGCAGCCGCCTTCCCTCCCATCCCAAGGGCCCAGGGTGCTGCCCCAGAGGGCTGGAAAACTGCACCTGAGCAAAATCAGATTATACCAAACCCTCCACGGGGGAATTTAATGGAAAATGGTGTGGTCAAGGTGAATTGCAACCCGGTGTTACATTCTCCCTGATCTCTTGTACAGATTTAGAAGGTTTTCCCTCTCAAGACTGCGCACAGACTTTGCTATGTGGACACAAGCAGCAGCTCTATTTCACTACAAAAATATCTGTATTAAAGTAATGGATTAAGTTGATGTAAGCTGCATACCAAGCAACACACGAAGCACTTGGAAAGCCATTTAGATGAAAGACACTACATAAATATAAAGCATTATCATGGTATGACAAGGATTTGATGGTGTAAATGAGATGTAAAGCAGGAATTATAGCTGTGAGTCACCTAAACAGGCTTTATTATTGTCATTGTCTTACTGCCATAATGCTGGCTCGTAGGCACTGCGTTATTTCTTAACTGAGAGTGTTTCTTTCAGCTTATTCTGTATTTTTTCTGAGTACATCATATTCTTCCCCCTCCCTGGCGAAATTACAAAAAGAATTCAATTGTAGCTTAGGAAAAAAAAAAAAAACAAAACCAAAAGCATTTCAAATATATGAAATTGACCATAATAATTTTGGATGCATTTTCAGTTTTTAGTTTTGAATGATTTGCCACAGGCTCTGCATTGTAAATGCCTTGTGATCTTTCAAGGCACACACCAGTTACTTGACAAAGTAAAAGTAGGACTCAGTAATGATGGACTGAAGGAATATTTTTGTCTGCAAAATCTTTGTCTGCAAGTCTGCAACAAGAGCAACCAATCCAAAAAGATCAATTAGGTAAATGGAAGGCTCAGGATTCAATTCTGCTCTCTGTAGAATGGCTCTGAATTTGTGCCTTTTTATAGAAAAACACAAACATGCTTAAAACCCTTGATATTAATCATGGATGAGCAAAAAAAGGGAAGTTTCAACATGGCTTCATTTTGTTCTGCTGTTCATCAATCTATTTGGAAAAGCACTCAAACGAACAAAGGAACAAGAACTTACTAATTAGACTCCAGGTAAAAGGCCCTCTGGGAGCAGTTTTCCACCAGGTTAAAGCCAAACTATTTCTGGGACTGAGACCAGTTCAAGAACTCTTCAGGTATTAAAATTCATGATTGAGTAGCAGTGGGTCAGAATGCAAAAATAATGGGGTAAAAGGAAGGAAGGAAGGAAGGAAGGAAGGAAGGAAGGAAGGAAGGAAGGAAGGAAGGAAGGAAGGAAGGACGGACCTGCTGGGTGCTGCAGGCTGCAGGAGCTGCCAATAGGGTGGCCAACATGAAGGGTCCTTCTATCCCCCTTGCAGACACCATAAATCTTAGAAAACTTTGGAGGATTGACAGAATAAGATCCTCACAAGATCCATAAATTAATTTGCAGAACTTTCTTCCTGCTTCTTCCCCACAGCAGTGCTGAAAGCCCATTCTGAGCTGATGCTAGTTTCAATCCTCTCATTTATGGGCTCACAAAAGACTAAAAAGCCATTTGGGGACTGTAAATAAGTGATGGTGAAGGTTACTTGAAAGATAGCCACTTTTTGGAATTATTTTGCAGACTTTTGTTTACACAAGATTCTGACTCTTTCTCAGCCCAGCTCAGGGCCTCACTGAGCAAAGGCAAAAAGATAATTCTAACATGTATTAATCATATGTTGAGTGCCTGCTTCAAAGCCTGTTACCTCCAGGTATACATCAAATGTCTGAAGATTCAGAAGGAAGACAAAGATGCTCTCTTTTTTTTTTTTTCTTTCCCCCCCCTGAATATATACATAATTTAGAAATGATTCATTCTTTTTCACTTTTCCACCTATAAATGCAAGGTGCATTCAGGATTTTTTTCTGGAATAAATCAAGCACCCACAAATGATTGGACACCTCTAGAATGATGGTTGTATCATAGAAAAACAAATACTCCTTGTCCAGGTGGACAGAGCACAGTGAAAGGTCACTGTATTTATTGCTTTTAAGGTACTTTTGAGAAAACCTCAAATAATGATGTTATTTTCTGAGCTATAAAAAATTCCTTCACCGCAGGTAGAACAAACCTTATGTTTAAAACAACAGCATGAGAGAAATGATGATCTGAGCACGGCTGAAGGAGCAGACTACACCTATTCACCTGCCCAGGGAGCAGGGAGAGCTCTGCCTTTCACATTTATGAGGCCCCTTGTGCTGAATTCAGCCAAACCAGCTCCTCACATTTCTTCCTCAGTGCACTTCCCATCGAGGGCAGTGTTAGCCTGCATTCTTTCTAAGATGCTGGATGTCTTCTTTAAATGGAATGAACTTTAAATAGCATACACCTCGCTGGATTTGCCTTTCTTTTTCCTCCACCGGATTTGAGGAGCACGAAGGCTTTACAGGATTTTTCCCCCCCCGCTTATCCTAACGATGGTGACAAGGGAAGGGAAGGAGGCCCTGTGAAATGGCCCTTTTTCATTTTTAGCAGAGACTTTTCCACACCCAAGCCAACATTTCAGATGCTGACGATGAACCTCTGAACATTTATGGTGGAGCTTACTGATGCTGCCCTACTAAGAGGAATAACTGCAAGTTCCCTACGACTCATTTTGCAAGGAATTCCTGCCAGTCCCAGTTAGAGGTGGGATGCGTTTGTTCCATGGACTCTTAAGCAACAAATTCTACCTACTGCTTCCAGAATGTCACATTTTCGGGGCCTGGACAGGGAATGTGTTCAGAAAACACATCCTCCTTCACTGTTGCAGTTCTTACCTGTACCACAAAGGACCCTTAACAGCAGGAGAGGTGAATTTACTCCTCTCTGAATGCTGAAGTGGTAGAAAAAAGGAGAATTTTATGACTATATATATATTTTTTTTTAATTATTATTAGCAGTAACGTATGGAGGGAGCCCTTAATTTGCTAGAAATTTTGGGAGATTGAGGGAAGTGAAGGAGAAATTTCTCTAATGGCTTTAGTCTGCTCCCAGGTATAAATAAATGCAGTGTGGCCTCA
The DNA here is from genome assembly GCA_013397865.1 of Struthidea cinerea. Classification (NCBI taxonomy): domain Eukaryota; kingdom Metazoa; phylum Chordata; class Aves; order Passeriformes; family Corcoracidae; genus Struthidea; species Struthidea cinerea. The sequence continues at coordinate 1,230,233 of VZTI01004617.1, forward strand.
GCACTGATGGGCAGAGAGCTGGGCAGTGATGAGACCTTCAGCAGATGCTGATGATTTTTAAATTATTATCGTATTTACCCCTAGGAAGTAGACAAGGTATGAAAACTGTATTTTAGTGCTGTACAAAAGCACTAAACTCATGGAAGTTAAAAAAAAAAAATCACGAAAAGAAAGGAATGCTTCATTCTAAACAGCTGAAAGAACAAACATTTTCCAGAGGCTTCTTGTTCATCTCTTTTGGTACCTTAATGTTTCAAGCCTGAACACAAGTTTAAGACTCCGGGTCTTTGCAGAGAGGTGGAAGTCACAATGAAAATGAGAATCTTTGGCCTGGTTGAGAACAAGCAGCGCACGCAGCCAAAGGAGAAATCCTGCCTCTTGTGCCCCGGGGGGGCACTGAACCCAGAGCAGGGAGTTATTCTTTGTGCCAGTTTACAGCTGATCAAGGCCCAAGCTGACAACAACAGATGTTTTGACAGTGGTTCAAGTTCTTCACAGAGTCTTTGGTGGGCAATGCAGAGCAGCCCCACTCCAAGCATCCAGAGCAACTTGTATCTCCAGAATATTTCAGCTACAAATTTCATCAATTCCCCAAACTTCTGGCATTTTAGGCTGTGCCAGCTGATGGGGATGAGTTGCCCTAGATTTACAAGCCCCTCCAGCTGAGAGCTGTCTGAAGTTATCCCAGTTTGAAAACTCTATTTTGGAAGCAGATAAGAACTCTGCAAGGTTTCACGCTGTTCCGGTGGAAGCAGGAGGTACAGATGGAAGTTTACAGGCAGCATAATCTGCAGTGATACAGAATCTGTCTGAATTTTAAAAATGAAATCTCGAGCCAGCATTTTGTTTTCTGTGAAAAACTGAGTGGGGAAAGGAGAATTTGGGCTGAACACTCCATATTTCAATCCATCTGAACACAATAAGTCTTCCAAGTCTGCTGACAAAGTGATGAATGAAGTCTACTGCACATAGTTTCTTCTACTGGATGTACATGATTTTTTTTTTTTTCTTTTTTGGTCAAATTATCCAGTCTTCATCCAGTTGGCTCCACATTCATTGAGCAAAACATTACTGCTCTATCAAAAAGCTATGATACAAGAATAATAATTTAAAGATCAGAGACATTAAGTGAACTTTGATGATTAATGATCTTTCCTTTTCTGTTTTCCTCTCATAGCAAAAAAATCTTTATTATATCCTGAACTTCCAGGCAAGCACTGAGCTCTCATTACCCAGGACGGGAACAACAAAGACCTGGGGCCTCTAACCCTGTCAGCACTGAAAAACTCCTTTTCCAAGGTCAAGAATAAAGAATAACAGATATAAATGCAGCAGATTTGACTAATGACTATGGGTGATATGAGCCTCCCCATCCAGCACTGCGAGGAGAGCATTCCAAAGGCAGCCAGGGGAGCTCACAGGCAGCTGGGGTGAACCTGCTCTGGGAACACTGAGATTTAAGCATGTATTGCAGCAACAGATGTATGGTTTGGCATTGCACAGCTGTGAAAAGGTCAGGAAAAATCGCAGCTATGCTAAATGGATTTATTGCTTTCTGCTTTAAGGCTACTGATGGTCTCCATCTCCCACCATCCAGCTCCTTTTGCCAGTGCTCATTTCATCTTTCCCTGAAAGAAAAACATTTGTGATAAAGGAAAATGAAACATTCCTCTTGTAAGTGCCCGTTGTGTGCTTATTTCTTGCCCAGAATGGCACAGAGGGAGCATTCAGGGCCCTCTCATTTTCTCACCGGTAATTTATGTTTTCCTACCCAAACGTTGTGTGTACACACATCCTTCTGGAACACAAACACCCCTGCAGCCTCAGCTGGGAATGTTTTGTGCAAATGGTTAAGTATCCATTTGTTCCTTTTTGTTAATAAGGAGGATAAAAATGAGCTAAAGGTGTTTTTTTTTATCCTGATACTGAATTCTCTCTGAGCTGTTCACAGTTTGGGGATGACTAGCAGTGCTCCCCAGCTGACATGTCTGAGCACTGAGAATTAGCAGGGAGGTCAAAACAGGCCAAGGCTCTACACTGGTGCTCTGGACAGAGAGAAATGGTGCACACCCAGATACAGGGAATCAACCTGTCAGATCTGCCTTGCGTGGGTGACCTGGATGTGGTGCCCTAGAGCAGCCTCCCAGTACCTAAAGGGACCCTCGAGAAGGCTGGAGAGGGGCTTTTTTTTACGGGCATGCAGTGATAGGACAAGGGGGCACGGCTTTAAGCCGAAGGAGGGCAGGCTTAGATGGCATATTGGGAAGGAATTGCTCCCTGTGAGGGTGGGGAGGCCCGGGCACAGGGTGCCCAGAGCAGCTGTGGCTGCCCCATCTCTGGAAGTGCCCAAGGCCAGGTTGGACGGGGCTTGGAGCAGCCTGGGACAGTGGCAGCTGTCCCTGCCTGTGGAAGAGGTGGGATGGGATGTCCTTTAAGGTCCCTTCAACCCAAACCATTTGGCGATTTTACGATCCTATGAACAGCAAAGGGGGCTGTCCCAGTGCCACACCCCGGCTGTTGTTCCTGTGAGGGCCATCCCTGTAAGGTGCTGCTGGGAGGTGAGAAGCACCGCTCCGAGCACAGATGTGCCCATGGTGGGGCTGGGTGAGAGCAGGCAGCACAAGGCACCTACACAGCCACTGGTCACTAGAACTGACCCTTGCTTGGGATGCCCAGATTTTGTGCAATTCCCTCATCCTGATCCCAGCGAATACTGCGGGGTGCCTGGAAATCCTTCAGCAGCAGTTTAATTCCTCTGATTCCAAACACACCAAATGTCTCATGCAAATAAAGGCAATTCCCAGGAAATACAGGTGGCACCAATAAGATAAAAAAGAATTTGGTATCATCTTCAGTTTACATCAAAAAGCTTTTCTGCAGGGTTGAATGTTTGTGGAATCAGGACATGTATGAAGAGCACGAGTTTATTAAGAGACTGTGCCATTCCTCTCTTTTAAGACTGGCTCTCCTTCTCCTGCAGAAACCTCCATGTAATGGGCTCATACATCTGCATCAGAATTGCCACACGGAGCTCTTCCCAAGGACAGCCAGTACAGGAGGAATTAATTGGATCCTAACACACATTTCTAGATACAGATTTTTCACCTGAGCTTGCCAGTTCTAGGGGAAATCATTTTAAGGGACAATAAATAGCACTTTATTTCTGTACACAGCAGTGTGATATACTGTAAGCAGCCACCCTTCCTCCCCTCGGAAGGCAGAAAAATGCTGTGCTTGCAGGTACCTCTGAAACATCTCCTATTTCTTGCCTCTGAGTAAGCTCGTAATTAGAGTAGAAACACGAGGAACCATTTCAATGGAGCTGTAAAACTCCAACAGGAGGAAAAAAAAAAATCTATTTGAGGTTAGAACAAAATCTTTTTTTAATCTGGCTAATGCTGCTTTTGCACTGATGCTGATCATTACATTTATGACTAACTGTGGGACATTCCAAAGCACTGACACCTGACTTCACTTACTAGAAAAGCAACCACTTGCAGATATTCAACTTGGTGATTAATATGTAGATACCTAATTTTTAGTGGATTAAACCATGTTGTATCAATTTGGTGGTCTTTAGGATTTATAATCAAACCCTGACGACATCTGATTAATGCCAGCACAGGCTCTCTGAACCTTACAATATCCTTGCTCCTTTGGAGCTCGGATCACAGCAGGCTGATTACCCCCTGATTATCCTGAGTAACTGGGGTCAGAGGTTCGCTGGCACCACAGAACACATTTAATTCAATCAATTCAGTTAGTGAAGCACTTGGGGGGAGAAAAAAAAAAAGATATTCCAATTGCTGTAATATAGCATTAGAAAAATTGCCCAGGACTTCTGTGCTCCAACTGATGAGCGTTTTTGCTTAATTTCTAATTTAGTATTCTGCTGGGGTTTGCAACTTCAATTACTTGTGATATTTTCACTCAAAGTCGGGGGCACTGAGCTTGGAGGGAGGAAGGAAAACCAGAGGGAGAAAAGTTGCCTGGAAAATAACCTTTGTGACAGCCACACACACCCTGCCATAGCTCAGCTGTGGCTTTCCTGGTTACACTCTCTACTGGTAACTCACAAAATCCTCCTGGTGCTCACCCCGTGTCCCTTTTGCCACTGCCAGATTTTTGGTCTCCTTTCACTTCTGGTGGATTTTTAATATTGTTTAGCTGAGAACCACTGCATTTTTCTTGTAAGCAGAGAGACTTTGATCACTTGTGACACAGCACAGTCCTGATTTCAGACAGCCCAGTGCCCTCGTGGGTGCTCAGAGGAGCTGGGGAGCTCATTAAAGACGCCACTCTGTACCTCAGCCACCTGAAGCACCAAGTGCTGTGTCTGGGGTGAAACACACAAAAGCTCCTCTTACTGCTCCCTGAAAACCTCGAGGTGCTTCCCGTCCAGCTGCTCAGTTTGACTCCTGCTAATGAGGTTTGCATCCCACGTAATGATCCTGAGTCTGCTGGTACACAAATATTCCTTATTGTGCGTCCTGAGGCTGCTGACACAGCCAGACTCTGCCTTCGGACCCCAGCGTGGGAGACTGTCACAGTTCCAGGAGAGATGGTGGAGAGCCTGCTCGAAAGGGGCAGTAGAGGCTCTAACAAACGTAAGGGACACCAGGTACATAAATTTGGACCTAACGTGGAGCTTCAGGGCAATGAAGAGGGAGCAACACACAAAACCACGTTCTCGGATACATAAACATGACCCCAAGCGGTGCCAAGGGCAGGAGGAGGAAAGGATCAGCACGAGCATCACGTTTGTCCTGGCAAAGGGCTCCAGGTGTTACAACTCCCCATAGCACCCTGACCACAAACACTGGAATGAAACCAACTTTATGGCCCAGAGGAGCAAGGAAATGGTGAGAAAACAGCAGGAAAAGGGGTGGGAGCTAAGAAAGGCGGGTACAACAGTTTTGCATCAGTCCTATTATCGCTACTGACAATTTTTCTAAGTTGAAGTATATTTTGCTTGTTTCAGTAATTCAATTGAAATTAATAATTATTCTTGGATTAGGATGAACTTGGATTAGTTTTCAACTTTACTGCCAAAAAATTCTTGGCTTTATATGTAAGGTGGGCTTCCCCTTTGCCCATCAACAAGATTTTGAGTGTAAAAATACAGCATCAGGGTTAACCATCACCTGCAGTGCTTCCTTAGAAATTAAAGCAACTTTCCTGGGTAGAATTCTTTAATAAAGGAAATGAAGTCTTACACCTCTGTTTTCTCTGCAAGCGGCAGAAAGTTGCAATTTAATTTTCTGCTTGCCCACAGAGAATATCCATTTTCTGTATGTTCCTTTGGGGTCCTTTGGAATGAAAAACGCTATATGGTTACAAAACATTCTCTTAATGAAGCTCACTCTCAACTATCCCTGCAATTGATGAATTTCCTCCTAAACCCCTGTGCACATTTGCCCTCAGGACAAACCCAGGCACAGCTGTCAGGATTCCTTACCTGAAGAGAAGCCCAGAATGGGAGGTGCAGGACAGAAGTTTGGTGCATTAGAGAAGATCCCGGTGTGCCTAAATGGGACATAAAGCTGGGGAGCCTATAGACAGTGCCTATAGAGCCCCACACAGTGCCTGCAGGCTCTCCTTTGTGTGTGAAATATTATCAGCCTCTTCCACTACAAAATCCAAAACAAATAAAAAGACAACACCCAAATGACTTAATCAATTCTCCATATCCAACACAAAACCACGGGTAGAGAAGAAAACAAACAGCAGCAAAATCCCATCGCATCAAAGTCCTCAAAATCTATTACACTCCTCTCCTCCTGTGCTGAGGATGAAAGAAGAAGAAACCACAGACAGCAGATGTTGGTTTTGTCACTTTCTCAGTGCTGGAAGAAGAATTGTGGACAACAAAGGCGATTTTATGTTGTGCAAACAGCAAAACTCTGTTGAGAAGTGCAAGAAGTTGCTCCGCATGCAGGGCAGAGGCAGGAGCTGTTCCATCTGCTCAGCTCTGGGGGGCCCAGGCTGGGCTACAGCCCCTGATTCCTGCCCACAGCGTGGAAGGCAAAGAGCGATGGGAGAGGCAGAGGTGTAAAACACATGGCCTGGGATGAATCTGCGTAGCTTAAAGGATTAAAGGATTGTCTGGGTGCCACCTGCACAGGGACAAGGCCACGAAGTTCTGGGCTTCGCTGGAGGTAAAGCAAATCCTCACCAGAGATGAGATGAGGCAAAGCTTGTCACCTGTAGGGAAGCTGAAGGACTGTAGAGGTTTGCTGGGAGATCACAGAGGTCAGATCACTGTAACCTCAAAGCTCTTGAAGGAAACAATAAGCAAATACTGGAAATTTTACAAATAGGAGGGAGGAGTTTGAGGATATCTTGAGAACCCTTCCCTGAAAGTTTAATGAGAAGCCCAAATCCAAGAATCTATACAGAGCAAAACACATTTGCCTGATTTTCTACCATTTTTAAGGTCCCTGATGCTCATGAACAGCCAGGAAGCTTGCTAGATTGCCAGGAATTCTTTTTTCTGTGTCCAAGAACAGGAGATAGGAAAGAGTTTCCTTAAAGTCCAGTCTGAAACTCCCCATCATCCAAGACTCTCCACTGTGCTGGGTTTGGTGCTGACAGCTGGAGATACAGGGTGTAGCTGCACAACCACATTTGCCCTCCTTACTGCAGATGAAAATTGTGCCTGTAGCTTTCCTAGCTGGTCGTGTCCCCTTTTGGCAACAAAAGGTAAGGAAAGGAGAGAGGAAAATAACTCTGATCTCAGCTTGGGGAAGGATCCAAAGGGGACAAGAGTGGCAGCACTAAATATTGAAATTTAATTGTGTTGAGGCTGCAACGTGGCCACTGTAGCAAAACTCCTGCTCCACTTAGAACTCCTCCATTTTTATTAGTGAATTAAAACTCTTCCCTTGCAGTCCCGCAGGAACAAACTGCTCCTGCCAAGCAAAAGAGATTTCTGAAGAAAATCATGCTTTTAACAAATCTCAGCCATTACTTCATCATTTTCCTGAATTGTCTGGCAAAAAGTATTTTAAAGGCCTGCATTTAAATTCTGGAGCAGCTATGAAACGAAGAAAGCAGATTGATTTGCATTCTGTTCCACTCTTCTCTTTGCCAAAGTGATTTTTATATTAAAAAAAATAAAATTAAAAAGACTTAAAACCTAAAATCTGAGCCTGAGAATTCAGTTTTCAACATCAAACCACTGAATTTTTTTTTGATTTGCTTACAATATAAACCCTTAGAAACAGGGTTTACGGAAGAAATGCTGCCAGAACCCCTAGAACGTGCCATCCACTCATTCCTCACATGGAATTAAAGCAAAATGCCATCCTTGCATTGCCCACATAGCCTGCCAACAAATACGGATTGTGACAGGCTGAGAGCACTGTCTGGGGTTTTTATGCTCATTTTTTTCCATGGCAACGTCTCTGTTTCACGTGCACAGTTTTATTCCCTCCAATCTCTGCATTGTCTTGTTTGGTTTATCCCTTCCAGGGAGCGCCTGCCGCGTCTCCGCACTGCTGCAAGACACAGAAAGCACATTTGGAGTGTCTGGGGCCAGCTGACACTTGTTCCTCAGCCATAAATTTCATTCCAGTCACACCCAACCTTCTCACCTCTCCCACCTCACAGTCATTATCTGTCTCTTGCTTGGTTTTCCCCAAGCTCCAGCTGAGAAGCTGCATCTCCTCCACTGGCACCGTAAGCGCCAGCCCAAAAGATTAAATGTGGCTGCTCTGTGCCACCTTTGCCTGTCAGGGACAACGCCCTTGGAGTCCGCCTGCACAGGCAGCAAGGGACTTTTCCACTCGGCTCCTGGGTGCCCCAATGCCTGGGTTTTGTGAATAGCCTTGAAGAGATGGGATTTAAATTGTATCGAGGGTATTAGTCTAAAGTAAGTGGAGAGTATATTACTCGTTTATAGTGATAAATGCGAGAGTGGAATCTTATTTTTTTTTTTTCTAAGGCAAAGAAAATGGGAAACCAACACAGATTTCAGGCACATGAGAAATAGCTTATGAATTTAGATGACAGTTCAGCAGAAATAAATTGTACATCTGTTCATTCATTTTAATAAAGCAGGGAAATGACACACTGCTGGAGCCTTTGGAGAATGATGGTATTTTTAAATTATGATCCTATAATAGTAGCATTAACATTTGTAATGCTGCCCATACTTTACGAATTTAAGAAAAATAAATTTATGGGATAAGTCAGCTTCAACCTATAGTCCGGACTCAGGGCATTTAAAAGTGAATGAGGTGCTTCCTGAGCACTCCCAAATTAGTTCGGGAAAGGCTCTACAATAGCTTTCCATGTAACACAGATAATCCTCTCAGTGAGTGTTGATAAAGCACGCTGACTATTTCTGAATAAATAATTCAGATGTACAACATGTAGCTGAATTTCTGCTGACTGGAACCCCAGTTTGCATTCACAGGCAGATAAAGAGCAGTGTTTTCCTTGAAAGTAGCCCATTAAAGGAACCAACTAGATGCTTTTCCTGGCTGTATGGATGCATGGAAACATGTCCTACCTTCTGCTGAATTCAGGCAGGAAGAACCTTTCCCCTGCACCTCCCACAACACAGAAGTTAGAAATGCAAAAAGTTGTGAGCTGAATGCAATTGCTTCATTGTTACCATTATTTACAAAGCCGACATGCAAATTTAAGAAATAAACCAGTGAGACTGCAGGGGATGGTGCATTTTGAAAGCTTATGTTTTGATTTTCCGAACTGATCTCCATGGGAAATAATAAATTAGGAGTTCAATAATAACTGCCGTGTTCCCTTTAAAAGCACAATTACTAAGATCATTAAAATTTCCTTTTAATTGATTGCATGAAAGCAATTGCTGCTGGAGTAAAGAGCATCTAAAACTGATCATTTGCTCACATATTGCTCTTTGATCAACTGGGATGACCCTCATTCAAGGAAAGGGAAACAGGCAACACTGACATCCTTGAGAAGTGGAGAAGTTCAGCTAAAACCACATCTCAGAACCCGAGACCTTTTCATAACGTCCCCACACTGCTCCCCACTAGCACCAGAGGAGTGCAGGCTGAGCTATTTGATCTCCCCAAAGCAGAGATTTCCCAGAGGCGATGCTGGGAGCCAGCACTGCTGACAGAGGAGCCCCAGCGCTGTGTTTATCCAGCAGCACGTGAGAGCATCCCTGTGCTCCGTGCTGCTCACTCCAGCTCCAGCAGGCAGCCAAAAACAACCTCAACAGGCAGTCCAGGTAAACAAGACTCTTTGTAATTTGGTTCTCTTGTGAGTACAGGAGGATTGAAGGAAAGAAACACCCCTGGGAACACAGAGGCCCCCTGGGCGAGCACTTCCCCTCCACAGAACCCGCACAGATTTATCGATTGGAACTGCATTTTAATCATTCGCCTGGAGGAAAGAAAACAGCTCCCAGAGACTGTCAGCCAGCCCCTGCACGGGGCATGATAAACCTGTTTGTGCCAGGAATATCAGGCAGTGCCTAAGTCACGGGAAAAGGACATTAAAGAGTTCAACATCTGCAGGCAAAGTTGAATTTATTTACTTATGGCTTCAATTATTATTTAAGATGGAAAACTTGAAAAGGTCAGAACTGCTAAATCAGAAAGCCTGCTCTTCATTTGTCTTCAAACATGCACAGGTTTTTAGCTTCGTTCAGGACTGAATCAATTAATCAGGAGCAGTGTTCTTTGTTTTCAAATGCCAGTTGTGTTATTTCTAAGTATGGAAATATATTGTGTTATTTCCAAATGGACTTGTTGATCTTCGAGCTCTTTTCCAACTTAAATGATTCTGTGGCTCTGTGAAACTGACAAGTAAACCCAGGTTTCATTTTTGTTTTAATCCTTATTAGAAAATGCAGCTTTAGGAAAATGAAACATCAGGTCTTCAGTTCAGGTAGGCAGACACCTGTGGGCCTGTGTTTCTATTTTTATGTATCTGTGTAGAGAAATCCAGACTTGCTTCCCAGTCTAATCCTGCACTCCCATCTCCGTGGAGCACTCCATTTGGATGGGAGCCACAGCTTGGATACAGGCAGTTAAGAATATCAATACTGCAGATAAATCTTCTTCCCTGATATTATTTCAGACAACTGTTGGTTTAGATTTAAGCTTATTTAGCAGGATTGATTTTCCTTATGTTTCTTTCGAAACTCCCTCACATAACTCCTTTGATTTTTCAAACTTTATTTTTTTTTTTTTAGCTAAAATATTGCTTTCAACCCTTTAAACTTCTTGAGGACAGCAGAGCTCTCCTTCCCATCAGTCTTCTAAATGAAACAAAATCATTGATCTGAGAACATCTGACAGAACCAGTTAACGTATGGGCACTGCCAGCCTCGGTGAGCGGAGATGGGCAAAACAAATGAGCTGGGGAGGAGGAAATAAAGTCTAAAAGGAACAAACGAGGGGATGTGTGGAAGCCGACAGCGATGGGGCTCGATTTATAGAAGGCAGGCAAAGGGTGTACGTGGACTCCTGTGAGCTGTGAGCAAAGAGCCGTTTGAGGCACTGAAAAGAGAAAGGTGGTTCCTGGGGGAAACGGGTGGGGAATGAAGAGTTCACTGAGGGATAGAATGAAGGGATGGGAAAAGGAAGGTTTTCCAGAAATGATAAAAAAGGGGGAAAATCGTGGGGACAGAAAGAGGATCATGAGATGACGAAGGTCAGAAATAGCTTTTTGTGATATAGTAAAAGAAAAGTTTTCCATGTATAAGACAGGGGGGAAAGTGATGAAAAGAAGAGCAGAGAGAAAGGGGAGTCACTCAGCAAAAAGAGTCAGGGGATCCATCAGTGAAGTGTCTCGGAAGTTCTGAGGCAGCGACTGGAAACAGGAGCAGAGGGGTTTAAGGAATATGAGGTGTTCAGGCTCGGAGAGTCAAAGGACAGACTTGAATTTGGAGAGCAAGGAAAATTTAAAGCTAATTATTAAAACTCAGAGAAGGCTCCTTACAGACTCCTGACTAAAGAATAGGCTCGGAAAGGGGAAAACCCAAAAGATAAGAATTTCCTGTTTGGTTAGTTGGAATGGGGGGTTGGTTTTGTTTTTAAAAAAGAGAATGATGCAACAGGCAGAAGGATCTTTGAAGGATAAATTTCAGCACGGGGCCAATTAAATATCAAGAAGATGACACAAGTGATTAGCTGGAAGGAATCTTCCACACTACATAGGGAAGTGAAAAAAAAACATCTCTATAAAAGCTGCATCAAGAGGAGAACAGGAGTTAGGACACAAAGTCCAAAGGACTGGCTGTAGAGCAATAGGGTGCGAGGGAAATATGGGGTCAGGAAAACAACTGGGATTCAGGGAATTTTCCTAATCGGGTCAAAGTCAAGAATGGGAATGGGAAAGGGAGGATAACATCAATACTCCATGTAGAGCTGGGCTTATACTTTTTTTGGTGACATATGGACTGAGAACACAGGGGAACACATTTGTAAAAACAAATAAATATTAAGTGACTGTTAGACAGACGGCTGGAGAAAGGGCTACCCTTTAAGGAAACAGGCATCTGGAACTCTAAGGCAAACAAGTCCTGGAAACCAGCCAAAGTAGGAACTACAAGAATATGAATAAATTCCACTCCTGAACCATTTTCCTCAAAAGAGACTATAACTACAAGGAGTCCTGTCTGAACCCCCTAATCTGCTTTTTCTTACATGTAGCAGCACCATTCTCATTCTATTAAGTTCAAGACACAATCCGGCCTATACAATTTTATTGTTTCCAAATGAATATCTTTGCTAAAAATTTTACTCGAATAAACCTACAGCTCCTTTTAGCACGGCGAGTTTTATCCATTGTCTATTTTAATGCTTCGGAGCAGAAGGAAAAAAGATATTTTGTCTAAATAATCCTGACATTTTGATTCGTGTGCACAGATGGTTAGCAAATTTTGGAGTAGCCAAATCAGTTTTAGTGTTGCTGAGAAAAATCTTAAAATCTCACTTGTCAGTGAAGAAATTGATAAACTGATCACAAAACTCATTCCACTCTAATGGAATGACCCAAGCAGTCACATAACTATTATTTTTGAATGAATAGACTTCAGCTTTACAAATTCCCTGTGCTCATATAAACTGCAGCTATGATACCAGCTCACACATATTGTGTAATTGGTATTAAATAGGGTTTTGTCTGCTGCAAATTGAATATGTTAAGATCTATAGTGTGTTATCATGTTTAATCCTGCTTTTAAAACAGAACTCCCACAGATGCTGGAGGCATATTAACAGTGTGGGTTTCTGAGCTCGTGGGATTACACTGATATTTTGCAACACATCTAACAATTCCTCTATTTGTTACTCCTCAAATCAGCTCTGCTGCGTCAGACAAAGAGATTTACAATTCTTGGTGTTTCTGTTAAAATTCCCCATTCTGCAGGTGAGGAACTGTAATCCTTACACACATGAAGGAAAAGGTGCTTTAAGACAGAAAATATTGGCTGGCTGCACCACAAAGGTGATACCTGCTCATCTCTTCCTCACTGCCTGACCACCAATTTACATTCTCAATGACTTTAAGCTGAAAGAGGGAGGTTTATACTGGGTATTAGGAAGAAATTGTTCCCTGTGAGGGTGGGGAGGGCCTGGCACAGGGTGCCCAGAGAAGCTCTGGCTGCCCCCGGATCCCTGCAAGTGTCCAAGGCCGGGCTGGATGGGGCTTGGAGCAGCCTGGGATAGTGGAAGGTGTCCCTGCCCGTGGCACATGGGACAAGATGATCTTTAAGGTCCCTTCCGACCCAAACCAGTCTAGGATTCTACGAACAAGACAATGATGGTTTAAGAATCACTCTGCAATGAATACCAGGTGTAGAAATCTCTAATTCCACACTAAGGTTTTTTGTCAGCTGGACATCAGACAGTCAGATAAGGTGTCCCAACATAGACCCCCAAAGTTAATTTCAGAAAAGAGATTGATGCACCATTTTGTATCCTGATCTGAAAGAAACTGTGTGGAGTTTTTTGGAAGTCTCTGTGTCACCTGCCAGCACTCAGTGTTGAAGCTGGAATTCCTTGGCCAGTTAATGAAGTACAATATGCTATGAATGCTCTTGGAGAAGAGTGAAATCAAAGGAAATTTCCATGGACGGCTTCAGCCGTACATTCAGAGGAAAAAAAAATTATCAGGGAAAATACTCAAATTTTTAAATGTACATTACAATTGAAATCTGTAGAAAACAGTCCTAATCTGATTTGAAGGCAACTACAAAATGCCAGCTGGCAGGGGTTTTTTTTGTTTAATTGGAAAATCACATAGCCACTCCTGGTGATGACTGCTAATAACTATGTTTATACAGCTTCCCTGAATAAGAGATCCAAGACTAGGTCTGGAGGCATTACGTTATCTTTGTTCAGCTTGTGCATCCCTCAAGAGCCTTTGTTTGAACCTTCCTTCCTTTTTAATTTCTACTCTGCAGCTCCTTACCCAAATGTGTTTGTGCTAGAGGTACTCCAAACTCTCTCTGCTGCTGTTTACTTTGTAATCCTGACCTTAATATCTGTCGTAAAGTTCACACTTCATGGACCACATTGAGGAAGCATATTAACCTTCACTTCTTGGAGAAGAGAGCAATAAATTGTGGGTTTATAGCTTCTGTGCTGCTCACAGTGTTTGGGTATTTGCTGTCAGCAGAAGCAGATGGAAGAAGCCTTCAGAGGATGAGTCGGCACTGGAATGGTTTTGTGGTGAGAATTTGCCAACTGCAGTGAGAATTGTCATTATTACCATGGAGCTGCTGCTGACCTTCCAAGCAGAACCAAAGGCTTGCAAAAGGCAAGGGCTCGCACAGAAGTTTGCATCAGGGTGGCTCAGATCAGCTGATCACAACAAATCAGGGCAACCAAACAAAGGGCAGGAAAGGAACAGCGACAACGGCAGGGAAAAAAGGAAAAGGACTGGCAAAAGTGCAAGTTTACTGTGTGAGCCTACTTGGAGAGCAAGAGTGCTGGGAGGAGAATGAGATCTGAAGGAGCAGTGCAGTGCCTTTGTGCTCCTCCCCAAATTCCCACTGTTCGAGCAGTCGTTTCTATTCACAGAACCTTTCCTGTACCGTGCAAGTGTTTCTCAGCTGCTCACAGCTCAGAAAGCAGGCACTCTGTTGTTTTACGTACCACTGAAATGTGTTTATCTGGAGATTAAATAGACAACTTCATGTATTTCCTGACCTTACTGGAGAGAAACAAAGCAATGAACTCACCCCTCACGAGCAAAGATAAATGTAGGAGACTGCTGCCTACTGCTATGCAGCACATCCAGCGCTAATTATGTGATAAGTGGATGGACTCCGTGTTAAACACATTTTGCAAAAGTTCTTGAACAAAATGCTTACACTGGTTATGCAGATAGCTTGCTGAAAGCCACGTGAATACAGATTTTTATGCACACAGTGTGAATCTGGATGAGCACAGGAACCACTGCTCTTCCAAACAATATTACATTGTTGTTTTGCTTTTGGTTTTTTGCTGAAGACTTCTCTGTTTCAGTCAACGCACAGAATAATCGCATTTGTTTTCCTTTCTCTGAAATTATATTCTACTCTTGAAATGCTACAGCAGAGTAGTTGTTGTTAAGGTCATTGGTAATTCAATCCTGGGTGGTGCTGAGCATTTCTCATCACATGAGAATCCTCAAGCCAGCTAATTCTGATAAAAAGTGACACACAATATTGAAGAAGAAGTAAAAAAAAAAAACAAAAAAAAAACAAGGCTAATTTCATTATCCAGATAGCCAGACTGTTTAAATAAGTCTTCCAGATGTCTTTAGTTTGGTAGCACCACAACGCAACTCAGAAATATTAATAAACCTTCTTCTTGATCATGGGCATTTTTCCAGGTTATTTGAAAGTGATTAGAAGAGAGACAGACATTTGGAATCTTAATTGCACTGAGAGTCAAAGCAATCTGTGCTCCTAAAGGTTTTTGAACTCCAGTGGGCACTCGGTGTCTTTACAGCTACTTTATTCAGACCAATAGTCCTTTTTTTTTTTTTTTTTAAATATTTGACATCTAAAATTATTTAGGAAAAAAATAAAAAGAAAAAAGAGGGGGTGTCTACATGCCTGTTATTTAGATTCTTAGATTCCTAAAGTGCTTATGTGATTGTGAAATCTCTTCTAAGTCATGACAGCTCAGAAAAGTCTGGATGCCTTCAACTGTACCATGGGTGAGACCAATGACCAACAATCAACCATGAAGAAATGGTACAGTCACTGAAAATTTCAATTTCATTTTTGCAGTGACAACAGAATGCTCAAAATGTTCATTTAGAAAATAAAATATTTGCTGCTATTTAGATGTTTGTTTCCTTTCATAAATTCTGCCTCTCACATAGGAAAAATATACCGGGTGACATCTTCCATTTGCTTTTGAGGAGACTTTTGGGCACTTGGAGGTATGCCAAGTCTGTTAGTGAACTGCTACAAGAGGACGGAGTGGAACTAAAGCTGAGTGAAAAGGTCACTGCAAATATTTATCTGGTGCAGAGGCTTCTGAAGGTTAAGATATGTGCTCCAGGAGCCTTTCTAGCTGTATTTACAGCTCTACAAAAAACAAGGGTGGCCAAAAAGCTCCTCTCTGGTGATCCCCAACCATCACGAAGTTGTTCTTTGTGCCAAAGTTTACCGACAGCTGTAGAGGCTTTGCCCTGCTCTGTTGAGTTTCTGTATGAATTCTGATTTCTCTGCATGTAAATTGTCTCACAGCCCAAAAACGGGAGCCAAATGGAAATTCCAATATGCATTCTGTTCCTGTGATTTTGCTGTAATGGTTTTACCCATCCCACAAAGCTATTTCCCCTGACAAATCAGCACTGGGGGAGTTTGATCCAATTTGAACAGGTTGCTGGAATTTTAGATTGGTTCCCATCACTTTTAGGCTATAATGAAACTCTGATTCTTAACTATCAGCCTGGCAGGGGCTTCTCATCTGCTCAGATCTGCTGATGCTGCTCAAGCACCTCAGCCCTTCCAACATCCAGCAGGAGAGAATAGTTTGCGACGTGGGAAGAATCCAGCTTGGTTTGTCCTCCCCAACTTGCTGAGCCACCCTGGCAGCTCCTGCTGGTTTTGTCTCTGTTCAGCCTGGTTTGCACTCTGATTTCCATCCCAACAGGGAATGGGAGAGGCCTGCAGCCCTGGCCATGCTCCCCAGCAGAGTTTTAGTCAAAGGACAGCTCCTCTTTGGCTCAGGTTTCCCTACAGTTGTGATTCTCCCTAGAAATCTCTCCCAGCCAGATGTAAAGGTCTGTGGCAGGGGGTTGAAGGGGAATAACCTACCATTAACATGATTGTGTCTAAAGGTGTGGCCCAGCTCACTGGAAGTCTTGCACAGAAAGGAACAAAATTAATTAGGAGTGCCAAAGGGGAAAATTTTCCCCGCAAGACAAGGTAAGAAGGACCAAGGTTGACTTTCAGGCCACAGAAGAAATGGAGGTGAGATTGGCTGGCTTTAAACGTGCAAAGTGAATGGGCAGATCTGGTCCGTGCTGGTAAGGTCTGTCTACCACAGAAAATAAAAGTATCATGTCCAAGAGAGACATTTTTGTAAAAGAAGTACGGAAAAGTGATCCAGGAGGAACCTTAAAATTGCTTTTAGCCCCGTATTTGTTCCTCGGTACGGTTTAGGCAATGCCAAGAATTAAGACAGGGACTCTCAAAAGCTTCAAGCCCATTTCTCAACAGTCTGAGCGGCAGAATAAATCTCTCCAGATGGTGCTGTGAAAGTCTCATATCCTCTTTGAACCACGAGCAGACGGAGGTACAGATTGTCCTCCAGGGGCTGCTTTACCCAGTGGGTAACACAACCGAGTCAGGAGACAGCGCTGGAAGTCATCATAAATCATGGTGACAAGCAACCTATCCACTTACAGGTCTCTATAGGAACTGATGAATCATTTATTAAAGCTCGCATTAGTCATTTATTACTCTTTTATAAACCATTTATTAGCTGGCATTCAGAATGTGAGCAAATCATATTTTTCACTTAAGCTCCCAGCACTGGTGTATCTCAGATCTCACCGTGGTGATGTTTTGTCATATTACACAAATTTTATTCTGTTCACAGGAGGAAAGATCTTTATTTTACTGGAAAATTCTTTTCTAAGAACATTTATATTTGAAATATCTGTACCACGAAAAATATTTTCCCTAATCTTGTTCTCCCTGGTGTGACAGAATTATTTCTACTTTACATTTCTTTGTCCCAGAAATGGATGGAATTGAAAGTGAGGCTGGAAGTGGTGGAAAGAGGGATTGTGTGAGGAATGGCTGTTCCCTGGCCAAGTGAAGTTTCTGTTTCTTATGTGCCAGTGAGAGCACTCTGACGAATCCCACTTTTCCAGCTTTGGCTAGGGATGGGCTGCTGTTTCAAATCTGGCCAGAAGGAGAGATGTGAGAACTGGGGGGACTTCAGAAAAATCATCCCCTTCAGCCACACCACTGCATTCCTCTCTCAAGTGCCTGACATTTACCAAAGAAAGAGACTACATCTAATATTAAGGGAAAATAAGGCATTAAAGAGCAGCAATGGGAGCTTTAAAAATTCAGGGCAGAAGATAAAGACAAGCAGAGTCAGAGGAATCTCATTTTTGAGCATATACTCTGCAGTCAGGAATGGAATAAGTAGTTTTCATTGGACTATTCTTTGAGAGAGGAAGAAAAGACAGAAAGGGGTCAAGTCCATATCTTTCTTGTGTTAAAACTCTTCTTTTTTCCTCCCCTAGGTCTTAGGGGATATCTGGGCAGAGCCATGCCTCCAGGAACAGACACAAGAGGAGGCTTTGCCAGCTCGTGTCTTTCAGCAGATGCCACATTGTTAATTTTTCATCACACCACAGCCACAGGGACATTAACTCCTGACTAAAATCCCTTTCTTGCAGGATACAACAGAGCAGTGCTCTGTTACCCGCTCTTACAGTGACACAAGAAAAGGATTCTCATTTTTGTTCATGTTCTAGGTATAAAAACAATACTCAGCACCATTAGTGTTCACTCAGTCCAGCTCATTCCCACCCACTTGGAATATCCTGCAGGATGCAAGCCAAGTACCAGATTTTCCAGAACAATCTGTGCCTGCTCCTTGCTTTGCTTTGTTCCTTATTTTCACATAAGCAATCCCTTGCTGCTGAACAAAACTGGAGCCTAAGGCCTCACCTTGCTGGAAAAGAAAGGCCAAATTTCTTTGTCACACAAAATAATAATTCACAAAATTAATTTAAAAACTTTTTCCCATTCCAGAAATAAGGTTGTAAATTTTAGGACGAGGCCACTAACTTTACAAGTACCTCTATTTTCAGTGTCTGTAATTTAAAGCTGGCACAATATCGCAGCCACTGTGACCTTTTAAAAGGTAGACCTTGCTACCTACCTGGGACTTTCAGAGGAACTCTTAAAATATTGCTCTTTCTGGCATTAAAGATTAAATTATGAAAACCCCTGGAGGGAACAGGGTTCTGTTTGCACACCCGAATGGATTTTTACACTGCTCAGAGGCCATTATCAGCAGGAGGTGTAGATGTGAGACAGAACAAGATGGACATTCTGGAAGTGTGCGGAGTGACGGGGCAGTAACCAAACAATGAGCTGGGCTGGAGCCCACAAAGCAATGCCTCATTTATTGAGCCATCAAAGCACCTGACACACACTGAGAGCCTCGAGGGCTCCAGCTCTCCCTCCGCAGCTAATGGGAGTGCTGTCCTGGATCACAGCCAGGACGCTCAGCTTCTCCTGGGGTTATGCCCCGACGCCTTGGATGAACTTTTCCTGCAGCACAACTGCATCAGACTGGCCCAGGAGTGGCTGCAGGGAGGGGAAAAGGGTGGGAGGAAGAACGGATTCACTGGACAAGCACTCACTCCTCCAGGAGAGGGACTTTTCACAAGAGCAGGTAGGGATAGGTTAAGTGGGAATGGCCTTTAGGTGAAGAAGCGTGGATTTAGATTGGATATTTGGAAGGAATTCCTCCCTGTGAGGCTGGGGAGGCACAGGTTGCCCAGAGAAGTGTCCAAGGCCAGGTAATAAAATAAATAAAAGAAGCTGCACTCTGGAATCAAAGCTTCAGTTTTACTGAATTTGAGCTTTCTCCTTCAGAAGTCATCTTGTAAAATAGATCTCTTTCTTTCAGCTCTAATTCAAATCAATAGTATTGCAGCCTGTGGTATGCAATTGGTATTAAAATGCAATAATTAAGCACTTTCAGCAGTAAACCAAATAAAGTGGCATTAAATCAATCGATAAATTGAGATTTAATGCCCCTCCCTCCTCTTACACTACTTATTTTAAATAGAGAATCTGCTCCTAAAGCGGCCTGGCACCATACATTAAAGGTTGATTTTTCCTGCCTTCTTCATGGAATATGAGTATCACTTATCAAGGCAGAGGGGAGATTTCTGAGGTCATTAATATCTCTAAATAATGAAAGGTTCAAACCCACGTCAAACCATTAAAAAGAAAAAGAGTTGGCTTTATGGAAAAGAAAAGAAATGCAAGGAAAATGTCTAGGACCAGACTTTTCAAGGGCAATAAGATAATGCTGTCTCTTCACACCTATTTCATTTCTGTGCTAAAACCCCCAAACTTTCAAGGCTATAAAGTACCTTTTACTGTCACTGACTGAACTGAATTTAGGAGCATTTCTGTACTTGCACAGAAATTGATACTAACAATACATTTGTGGCTAAGCAGGCACATGAATTTTTGTGTCCAAATTACCAAATTATTAAGTCAAACAGGACTATCATTATAGAAAGATTTCTTCAAAAGAATTCTATTGAAAGATATCTAGAAATATTTCTTCCAGAGAAGAACTCTCCAACTTTGGAAATTCAAGCAGGTAGGACTCTGACATGAATTGCTATCAATATTGATTAATCCAATAAATTCCTGTTTCTAAATACACCAAGCTGTCCTTGTACATTGTTATTTTCCAGAAGGTTGAAAGAAAATACAGCATTTCAAAGATATTTTAAGTATTGGTTGTCAGGACAGCTTTCAGAGCATCAAAAGCCGGATGTAAAAGGTAATTCTAAGGGAATTAATTGTTTGATCACAGTCACTTAATTGTCACCTCTGTACTTGAAAGGTTTGGATCAGTCTCTCCATGATACTTTTTAGGTCACTGGAACACTACTGCCAAAGCATTTGACTGAAGTAATTATAGATATTGTCTTGGAAAATTGTCATTGTTTCTAATTTCATGTTCTTCTTTCTTTTTTTTTTTTTAAACCCTTCTCTGTAGTGTTTGAATCTGGGATTCACTTATTTTGTATTTATAAAAGAAAGAATTTTTCAAGTGAAATAACATCAATTTGATTCAAAATATTCTGTTGCCAAATTCTTAATATTAGGCCAGGAAACAAATTTTTAAAAAGTAAAAATATACTTCAGGTTAAATAAAAAAACTTCTACAGCAACAGGCTTTCCTTTCCTTTTTCCACAATTACCTTAAAATCAGGATCCCTCAGGTTTACTTCTCACATTTTGGGAATTTCCTTAAAAGTCTGCAGAGCCCTGGGAAATTTTTATAGCAAAATACAACCTGGCTGTCATTAGGCAAAACTTTTAAAACTCTCTCATTCTCTCCAGATACCAAAACATCAGACTAATAATAAATGTTGGGGAAGGAAGGAACTCCGTGAGCAGGGCAGGGAATTCCCTCACCTTGGTTTGGGGTTTATCAGAACTTTCCAGCACCCTTCAGCTGAATTCAATTTACAGGGAAAAAAAACCCTTTCCTTGCAAATTCCACCTGTAGGTTCAATTTGAAGCTTTTAGGACCGGAGCTTTAATTACAGAACCCCAAACTCTGGCTGGCTCACAGGGGAGGTGCTGTAGACAGGAAGAAAATGTTGTTTCCATCCGCAGTCCTGAGCATCGAAAGCCTGAAGCTATTTTTGCTGTTTTCCCCCACAGGAGCAAGAGGAGAAAGTTACCACCAGCACATTCTATTTTACAGGTTTCACCCTGCTAGCCAGTCTCTAAATGACATCTTTTTTTTCACCTCGTGGTCGCACTTTGGTTTGGAACTGATGCGCACACGTTTATTAACGCGAAAAGAAGAAAAGAGCAGCTCCAGGAAAGTCTCTCACACCGAGCTAAAAACATTCTGTACGTGTCTTCTTTCCTTAAGGAACGTCTTTATATTTAGAAACAAGCTAATTACAGTTGCTTGCACCGTTTTGTAGAGAGCAGATGGCCAATTCTTACCTCCTTCTTGGTGAATTCTGGCGCGTGGTCATTTTTGTCATCGATCAGAATAGTGGCAGTGGCTGTGCCTGTTAGTCCCACATCCATCCCAGCCATATCCTTGGCTTCTATAACCAGCTCGTACTTTGGGCTTTCCATAGTCTGGGAAAAAAAAAA
>VZTI01004617.1:1251613-1287025 GCA_013397865.1 Struthidea cinerea
ACAAAAAACAGAAAAGGAAAAGTTAAGAAAAAACCCCACAGAGATAACATGCTATTTTTAATTAATATTAAAACAATAAATTTTTAAAAATCCAAAACTTTATTTGGCCTAATGAAACATAGCAGAGAAACAGATCTGTTATCAGTTTTACTGAAACAGAAGCACAGCTTTCTGTGGTTCAGCTGCTACCCTGGAAACCTCATTTGCAATCAGGCATGAAGGTGAATATTGGTAAACAGTACATAATTTATCCTGTTATTGAGGAAGATTAGGAAAGAGGTAAGAAATTAAAATATACTTGCTCTTTAAGAGTAAGCTCTACCTTCAGTGCACCAATATTTAGCAGCTTGCTTCATCAGTGTTATGATGGGTACGTAATTAAATACTAATGTCACAATCTACATATAAATTCACTTTATTAAATCCCATTCATTCTGGGTATTAGCATTTAGACTGGTAATCTCAGTTTGCTCCATAGCAAGAAACAAAAAAGCAGTTTCCAAAACGGTCAGAGACTCCCAGTTATTACCCAAAGCAAACGCGTAGAGTGATATTGATGATTTATATTGATGATATCCGATTGCCATGTCAGGGGTACTTATCTGGCTGCCCACCTGCTGCAGAACCAGGCAGTACACGTCCAGAGCAAAAACCAGCTTAAATTCCTCTCCTAAAACATGGCCTTCACTTGGGAAAAAAACCATTTGTGGTCACGATTGTGGAATGGCAATGAGCCAGCCTTTGGAATTACCCTCCCCTTTCACACGGGGTGAAAGCACACGTGTTTGAAAGTTGGACCAGGGCTCAGCAATAGCTCTGTCAGAGGGAGCTGTCATCAGCAGCAGAACCTGCTCCCGTGGAACTCGTAGGGAATTCTGACATGGATTTCACTGGGAACTTAATTAAAATGAGTTTTGTGTGGCTGCCTTGAATGGAACCATCTGCCCAAAGCCCACGTGAGCGGCACCAGCACAGGGGACACAGATGGGAAAGTGCTGCAGTCACCACTGAAGCTGCATGGTGAGAACATTACATTGCCCGGGAATGTTTATCCAAACCTTCCTGGAAAAATAACCCTGGATCCCATGGGGAAAGCTGCAGCAAAGCTGCTGCTTTTGGAGCCTTTTGGAACTGTGAGCATAAGAGCCCAGGATTCGCATCTCTGACATCCCTCGTCCATGTCCTTCATCCAACACTCCTGGGGAACTGACAGCCAGAAGACAGCCCAGCAAAGTAACCTCTTGGGTCACCCAATCTGCTCTGCAGCCAAGGGATTTGGAAGCTTTTCCCAAATAGTGTATTTTGCATTATATATTTTCCTGGGCACATGCAGTAATGACACGTGGGCAAGGACCTTGCTCATCAGATGGAAAATGCAAAGCCGTTCATTGCACAGTCAGAATTCCCTAAATCCCAGCACCCAACAGGATATCACATCCTATAAACAGGAGAGATGTTCCCCACAGTGTCCCCCAATCACCTGGGGCATTGCACAGATTTTACCTATGATGGTAACAGGCAAACAATGCCCTATAAGGCCACAAACTGCAATGAACACTTCTCACAGGCCCAGTCTGTCCATAAACACACAATCCTCTCTCAGTCCATCCCCGGTGACCTGGATGCACTCCCAGGGTCACCTCCGGGCCCAGGACAGAGCCCCTCTCTCTGATCCTCAGGGCCCATCTCTCTACCAGCACACAGTGCACCCCAACAGGCACATCCCACCATCTCTTTTTTTGGAGCACGTGTAAGAAGGAGATCCCAGCTCCCCAGTAAGTAGATTTTTGAAGCATTTTTAGGCCAGGAGAGAAGCTACCACCTCAGTTACTCATCAGATCAGCTATTATGAAACAATAAATTTGCATGTAAAGTCAACAGTCAAGCCAGAAGATAAATTCTGTTCTAAAAACATATGGACTGCTAAGAAATCAGATGCCAGTGCCACACAGGGGATCCTAAGAAATGTATTTCCCGAAGTCTTACAACATTATTCCGTGAAATCCATCTCAGAAGGCGGCAAACCAAGAAGAGGAATTTGATTTATTACATCATAAAAACATACGCAGAGAAGTATTACTGACATGTCTCCAACACAAACTCACGCTATGGAGGGGAACTAAATTTACAGTTTTCACATATTTATTTTCTAAAATGTATTAAAACCTGAATGAGACTTCTCTCCCCTCCCCTAGCTGCAACTTTTTCATTATTTTGATTAGAAAGTTGTTATTATTGTATGGAAAACTTGCAAAGCCATTTATCACTTCATGTTTATAAGCCTCTCTGCTCAGAAAGAAGCCCATTTTTACTCACAAATTGGCCTTTTTTCCTTTGAAAACTGTCCCATTTCCTATTGAAAGCAAGCCCATTTATGCTAGAAATTGCATCTACTGCAGCAGAAATGTCTGTGACAGGAGTCCAATGTTTGAGCTCGCACAAAATGTGAAAAACATTGAATTTTGAGTAGTATTTCATATAATTATGAATACTTCACACTTCTCTGCTGTGCAGCACTTCCTACATCTCGTTCTGCCACCAAATATTTGCTTTGTTAGAGGAAGCAGCTGCTAACAGATGCAAACCCCGAGCAGAGGCTCGTTCCCATCAGAGGCTCTCTTCGCACTCGCTTGTAAAGGACCTTCCAGCAATTCTCCTGCTTCCAGCCCAGCCGGGCCAGGCACCAGCAGGGATTGTTTGGATCGGTGGGATTTGCCACAATCCTGGATTTCTGCAGCCAGAGCAGGGATCCCTGTGCTCCCTCCAGCCCCGTTCCTCAGGGATGCTGCTGCAGAGGGGCTGTCAGGGCTGCCCTAGGAGCTCTCATGGTGCCTCCTCAGCATTTCCCTCTTCTCAGGGGTCACACCTTTGACCCCAGTGTGTTCTCTCTCCTTTTCCTCCCACCTCGTGAGGAATAAGTGCTGCTGGAAGGTGGCAGTGGAGGAGAACAGCCTTCCTTCCTCCACCCCTGCCCATCTGCAGGTGAGCAATAAATGCAGCACCAAAAATTTGTAACACTTTGGGACCCCACAGTGACTCAGACTTGTCCCACCAAGGCCTGTCACTAAACCCAGGCCGGCTCCTAAGTGACCTAAGAGCATCCTTGCAAAAGCAATCCAATCAATTCCACTTGGACAGCGAGAAATGAGCAACAGAAATAAGCCCCAGCTCTCAACAAGTGGGATCTGCAGCTCCAAAGGATAATAGATTATTTTAATAAATGAACATCCAGTCTCTGCTGGTGTGGCTTATTATTTATCAACTGCGACTTTGTGGAGTGTGACACTGTTGAGAGGGTTTGGATAATTACAGCAGGAGAACCATTCCTTTCCCCATAAATTTTCCCCGTAGTCATTTAGCCACGGCAGGGGTGACACTGCCAAATTGTGAGGTTTGCCAAGGAGGTGAGCTGTGTCCGGAGCGCTTTCCTGCAGAGGTCCCCTCCCTGCCACCCCCGCCAGAGTTAACATTCCCATCAGATCTCACTCCCCTGCTGCCCTGGCAGAGCTGGCTCAGCACCACGAAGCAGGCAGAGGCCAGGAAAGGCACTTTTCCAGGGTTCAGCTTCCTGACACAGCCAGCAGGATCTAACCACAACACGGGGAAATAAACAGCGCAGTGCAGGCACACACAGGCAGAGTGAACCAGGGGAGGACTTTTGGGTACTGCTGGGTGGAACCAGACGATGCTGGGTTTCAATCTTTTGATATTACAGATAGAATAAAAACCTATCAGTGAGCGAAGAGAAGCAAGCCCTGGCTGTCAGCACTTCACACCAGCAGCAGCAGCAGGCCAAGCCTTGGTCTGGGCTGTCGCTTCCAGGCTGTAGGGCATCCATATGCCATCCAAATCCAGCTGGAACTGGCAGCATCATCAGGGCAGTAGGACTCAGAATATGAGGTGGAAACCAGTGGAACTGCTCGGGTGATGGCAGGGAAGGCTTAGGGCCTTTGAGGCTGCGATTCCCTGCATCAGCACCCAGGGGTCTGCCAGCAGCAGGACTCCAGGAGCCAGCACTTCCCCCAGGAAATCCCCAATCCAAGGCCTTCCTTCAGCGCTCCCCTGCAAGGCACCCATGGCTCGCAGATTTTGGACAGGCCGTGCTCAGTACCACAGCACCAAGACTTCCTTTAGTGCTTCAGGCCTCATCCAAAAAAAAATATATTGGGGAGAATAGAAATCCCCAAATTCACAGAAAGTTGTTCAGATCAGAACAAACTGTGTTTGGGAAGCAAGCAACACACAGAACATTCAAAATCCTTACAAGAGTTTTAAGTATCCTTTAAATTCTAATTATCAATAGAGAGTTTTCTGACATTTCATGCATATTTGTATTTCTGTAATGATGCAACAGTGCCTCGACTATTCATAATTCTGTTTATAAACTATGTACTCATGCATAAAACTGTATCAGGGGTGTGCTGCCATATCGTATTTGGTACTAATGACTTTATAATATAATGCTAACCAGAAAGAAAAATTCTTCGGATTTGAATAATTTCAGTTGGTGCTAAATAAAAGCTTGTGTTCATTTAAGATGATAATTGCATATAATGCATACTGAATGTGTCCTATTAAGATATAATCAATGTTCTTGTTGAGCAACAATATCAACACTGAATCTAACATTATCCCAGAGTATGCTTGTCAGGATTTTGACAAATGTAAAATAAAAAAAAATGAAGCAAAGTGACTATTAGCATCTCTAACAGACATAATGCTTTGATAATTATAATATCAGCATTTATTTTAAATGCCAGTTGCTGCTGCTTAAAAAGGCCGATATACACAGAGGCTTTGCATTTAGAGCTTGAATTACAGTTTGATGAATATAAAAACCCAAATTATTTTGTAACATGAATCCTCTTTAGCTCACCAATTTCCAATTTTTTTCATATCATAAAGGAAGGTCTACAGTTTAATCACTGTAATAATGTACTTCTGTTATGAAGAAAATCAATATCTATTTACTGCCTGTGGGAGACACGGAGTTCGTGGGTATATCTGGAAGCAAAAGGAAGACTAAATTTTCTCCTTTAGCAGTAGCCATTAAAAAAGGAAAGAAACTGCTCCAAAGTGCTTGATACAAATAGGTTTCCTGGCCAGAGTTATTTGTTCTCCATCAGGAGGAAATCTGTGACTATTTAATATATAGGATGTATAGGATCAAGACGCTAATTCTTCATAAATCCCGCATTAATTTTAAATTACACATAAATTCACGCATTTCATTCTTCATAATGCTGGCCTAACCATAGGGCTGGTGCACATGGATGAGTTTGCTGCGTTTTACATGAAAAAACAGGAATTTTATGTGCATATTTTCAACAGTCTGTGTAAAATTATCAGTTTTGACTGGTGCACAGCTTCGGATTTGGAGTTGTCATTGAATTAATATCAGTTTGGAGAAGGCTTTACACACATGTGCATCTTGGCTGTTAGAAAAATATAAATATAAATATAAATAATATAAATAAATATAAATAAACACCACTTAAGGGAGTTTCCTGACACGGATAGCGATATCCAAAAGAATTTCTCCTCAAGTAGAGATCACCAACCTCTAGGACAGAGCAGTGGCCGAAGCTTGGGTTTAGTCTGAGATATTTCCCATTAAATTCTTATTGTTAGGCTTGGCTACTACTAAAAGTAAGCCCAGGGAAGAGAGCAAATATTCAGTATTCTAAAGAAAAACTTTAATTGTCATAAAAGACACACCACCACTGAAGTTGGTGCCCTTATGCTCATTTTTATTAGGCAAAGGTATTTCCCTTCATAACAGAGGGATGTTGATCTGCAGCAGCTGCTCACTGGATGCTCGTGGTGTGGGAAAAGCATCCTTTTCCATGTCAGCTGTGCTAGAAGGATAAGGTGCTGTAATAGTTTGTAATAGCTTTGGAGAATAAGAATCACAGCATCCCAAGGAAAATACTTGCTGTCAAATGTACTGAAATCACCCTTTTCTCTTCAAAACACAACTTATGTTTCAGCTTTCCTCCTGGAGCAATGCATGTAATTTCTTTTCTTTATTTTCAGCTGTTCCTCATAATTAACAGTGCTGCAGAGATCTTTCACTCCAGTGTGAAAGCATCAATTATTACGTAACTTCTTGTGCTGATTTTAGACCACTTAATCACTCCGCTATTATTCCATACTCAGGGGTGCCAGGAATGCAAAGACAACGCTCGTCTCACCCAAACCCTCTGTCAGCAGCAGACAACGGCTGGAGTGAGGGTCTGCTCCCCAGGAATGGGCCTGATTAGAGAAAAGACAGCTCCATTATGGTCTGTAAACAATTACAGACCCTGATGTGTGCAGACATTCCCTGTGTGTGTGGTGTCACTGACTGTCCCCTTCCCGGGGCTGTGCTGGGATTAAAAACGCACACAGCCGTCCTTGCTGGGCCTGAGTCCCTCTGGGCTCGGAATTCATGACAATCCAGAGCTCAGTATTCAGGACAATCCAGAGCTCAGTACTGAGGACAACTCCAGAGCTCACAACTCATGACAATCCAGAGCTCACAACTCATGACAATCCAGAGCTCATTATTCAGGACAATTCCAGAGCTCAGTATTCATGACAATCCAGAGCTCATTATTCAGGACAATTCCAGAGCTCAGTATTCATGACAATCCAGAGCTCATTATTCAGGACAATTCCAGAGCTCAGTATTCATGACAATCCTTGCTTGCTGGAGCTCCCCTGCCCTTCCTGCAGCCACAGGATTCTTTTGGGAGAGGAGCCATGGAAACCTTGGCACAGCTCCCCATGTGCTGCATCACAATCCCCCTTTTCACAGAGCCTGCACCAAAGAGAACCCTCGACCCTCTCTGTACAAGCAGCACTGAGTATTTCTGGTACTTTAAATGGTACCTGGCACTACTCCTATTTCTTATTGACTCTAAACCTATCATTGCTTACACTCCAATTTTTGGTGCTGGAGAGAAAACACTCTATGCATTCCACATTAAAAAATTGCACCCAGATAGAAACCATGGATGGACTAGGTGGCACACAGTTTCCTTGGTGTTTAACATTTTCCAAAGCTTCATGTTGAACACTCCAACAATGCTAGAAAGCAAAAAAATCTCCAAGGGTTTTTCCATCAAAATCAGAATATGTGGTTGGAGACATTAAGAGTCTGACTGACAAGGGTAGGAGGCACCGTTCTCCCCTGTCCTGATTATTGCACTTTAAGGAAATAATAAATCCGCTGTACATTCTGCCAATTTACACTTAATTATATTTGCGAAGGTAACAATTTGAACAGAGCATATGAAAAGAGCTGTGTCTCAGAATAAACAAATGTTTGCATCAGGAAATATGGGAAGGTAAGAACCAGTTCTACTTTTTTAACAGGACTTTCAACCTGGTTGTCTCCACCAGCAAAATCTCAAGTGAGCTGTCAGGAGCACTCAAGATAAGAACTCCCTTCTGGATTACAAATATTTACTTCAACAAAGCTTTTTTTCCTTTTTTTTTTTCCAAATCACTATGCTGCTGTAACAAATGTTCATTTCAACAAATCAGTATATTTCCATAAAAACTGATCTCCTGCAACACCCAATCAGCTCTATTTGCAGTGTTAATTATATATTTAATTTTAAGTGTAGCAATTTGCAATTCAAATTATCCACAGGCCAAAAGGTATTTGCTGGAAAAAATGGTCAAATAATTTTCAGCCATTAACATATTAGAGTTGTACAATCTGTTTGCAGACAATTGGTGAGGAGAAAGGAGGGCAAAGTTGTTCTAATAAATTATTAGTTGCGAATTACTGAATCATTCCTAGTCCCTGCCATAGGTAGAAATGAGTTGTTTAAATCCAAAAACATGAAAGGAGAGACAAGCTTCTCCTACACAGTAACCTAAAATGGCTTTTACTAGAGACAGCTTTTCAAATATCTCTATAAAAAAATCCCTGTGCCAAGAGAATTCCCTGAGTACGTGGAGGTTGTAAAGGTCAGATAAAATGGATCAGCACAGAGACGAGCAACAGAGTTCTGCAGGACCTCCGAGAGAGGAAAAACCAGGAGCAACCCCAAAAGAATTCCAGCTTGAAAAGATTCTCGGGCCAGCATAAATCAGCACAGCTCCACCGACTTCACACGGACTTCCCAGGTTTATTTACACTTTTATTAAGCTTTAACTCGCCCGGTTTGTGATGCACATGCACAGGTGATTTCATGCCATAAGACACCTGTGCAACTGGCAGGTTGCCGTAGGTTTGTATGCAAACCAAACCAGAACTCAGGGTGAGAAGCCGCCTCCCAAAACATCACGGTCCCACAAACACGGGCATCAAAGGTCCCAGAACGCACACTTTAGAAAAAAGTCCCCAAATTCTCCAAAGCAGGAGGATGAGGGTGATTCCTCCTGCCTCATTGCAGGTGTAATCACATAAAAATTAGGGAAATCTTCAGTACTCATGAGAGGGTGCCCGTGCCTGTTTGTGCGACACGGAGCCTGGACACCGGTGACAAGCTCGAGGTGTGAACCCCCAGGGGAGAGGATCAACCCTGTAAATATTTCACACAGAAGGAACAGCAGCAGCTGATCAGCACTCCCCTCGCTTACTGGGGACAAACTGCTTTCCTAGATGCCGTGGCCAGGAGCCAATGCCAGTTATCGGTGATCTCACTGATCAACACACGTTGGACCTGCAGCCCCAAACCGGGGCAATCCTTCACTGAGCAAGGAAACAAAGGGCTCAGAATCAAGCAGCTTTCTCCTTGCTTGAATTTACTTCTCCTTGAGTCCAATTCAGGCTCCAGAAGCCTTGAAGTGTTTCCTGCAGGCTCTGGAGGAGGATATTGGACAGCCCTGGAGTTTTATCTCCTTAAGGTGACAAGAAGCAGATCTGAACAAGGCAGAGGTAATGGTTTTATGTCGAAAGAGGGCAGCTTTAGACTGGGTATCAGGAAGAAATTCTTCCCTGGGAGGGTGTGGAGGCCCTGGCACAGGTTTCCCAGAGAAGCTGTGGCTGCCCCTGGATCCCTGGAAGTGTCCAAGGCCAGGCTGGACAGGGCTTGGAGCACCTTGGGACAGTAGAAGGTGTCCCTGCACATGGCAGGGGGTGGAATGGGATGATCTTTAAGGACCCTTCCACCCCAAACCATTCTATGACTCTATGCAAACTTGAAGCAATTCAACTTGAGGTTATTTTCAATATTTTTCTTGACTTGCAAACCCAGGTCTGAACCAAGCAGCAAACCAGGGCACAGCTTAAATCCTGACACCTCAGGCCCCCGTGCTCACTTCCGAGTACACAGTTTTGAAGGAATTGCATTGCAGGAATCTGAGTGAAACCCAGTGCTGATTATTTTATGATCTTCTGCCATCAAGCAATCCATCATCTCACCAGAGCTGAATTTAGATTAATCAAGTTTATACCACTGAGACCTGCCTGGACTCTGGTGCAACACTTGCTCTAATCTACCTCATCATTCCAAGACACCACAGACCCACACGGAGCTTTTCTTCACCTTTTCATCCAACAGCAAATCCTGTTGGATGTTCAGCCAAGCCAAGATCATTGAAATGCATCCAGCTGATGAGAGCAACCCCAGGGAAGCTGCTTGACCATGTGCCCGAGCAGGGTTTGTGTGCACTGCTGCTTCAGAGCTGCTGAGGACAGACCTTTGGAACTGAACTTTCCCATTGTTCAAACTTCTTCACTCCACTTTGTATCGCTGAGAGGGCGGCAACTGAATTTCTCCCAGCTGAAATTCAGCTGGAGGGTATGGCCTGGGCCTCACCTACTTCTCACAGTCCCAAAGGCTGTGACACCACGAGAGTGTGGCACACCCAGGACAAGGATCAACCATCTGGAAGTACCTCTTCCAGAGGCTTTTCAAGGAGGTTCTTCATCCTTAACCCCAACCAGCACCTCTACATCCACAATAGCTTAGCATCACTCCTGTGCCCTGTTTACACCAGAGGATGTGAACAAAGCTGTTTGTCTGCTAAAACAAACCAGGCCGTGATGGTCACTGGGAAGGGACCTTTGCACAGCAGCTGAAGACAAAAGTTTTCCATGAGTTTCAATCTATAATCACCTAAACCAATATTTTCTGTCCAGGCAATAAAAGACAATAAGTTTTGTGATACCTACCTATTGCCAAATTTTTACATGATGTGTTATCAAATGAATCAAAACGCAGCTTACTGGGTTAACATCAGAAATCACATTCTCACAAATTAGGCCCACTTAGATTGTATTTCCCTCCCTAAACATTCCAATTCCCCCAACAGAAAGCAATGTTATAAAGGTCAGGACGGAAATTGTGTTTCTGCTGTGTAATCTGCTTTGCAAATTTGTACCAGTGGTCAAAATGCCCAGAAAACTCAATTACTGACTTGTTATGACAACCATACATCAGCAGGCCCGGGCAGACAGAGGTTATTTCTAAAATTAGTGCCCTAATGCAAAAAGCATATTCTGTGATTCCACATGCACAGGCTTTGCTTGATGTTTATATTGTTAAATATTAATGGAAACACTGTCTATTATTTGAGGCAAATTTTCAGGGACATAATAGTCTAGTTAAATAGGTGCATTGTCAATTGGAGCTGGAGGGGGAAACAGCCGTGTCTGTTTGAATACCACATTTCAACGTGGTACTCTAATCAAAATAGTCATCAAATGTTTTTTGATGTTTTTCTAAACCACTTTTAATCACTATTATCATTTTTCCTTTAACTTTCATTTTTTATGCAAATCTTATTTTAGAGTTTAGTATTCTATTGCCAGCAATAATTCCAGGTAGCTTTTGAAAGAGAGGACCCTGCTGAGAATGTAATGAATCAGTAAATGATACCAGCTTTGCTCGTGGACAAAAAACAATTCTGGTGGCTGCATTTACACTCTCATTGGGTCGTACCTGCGGAATATAAATTGGCCTAATTCTAAATCATCCAAGGGAAAATGATGCAAAATGGATTTCAATTACACTATTTCTGTTTTACCAAAAAGCTTATCACACTATGGGGTAAAAAATCAACCCCTCCATAGGATTTGCGTTGTGATGAAAGATGTAACAATGGAATTTTACATTTAGAATTTCTCCAGTCAATTTCATTCTTTTCTTTCTTACTCCTACATATCTTTTTATCACCTCCTTTCATGATGAAAAAATAATTAAACACCTTTTTTGCAAGTCCTGTAGTTTCTGCTTCGGTTAAAAAGTTTTCTTTTTGCTAAACTTTCACAATCCTACTTTTATTTTCTAAGAGCATCTGCCAACCAAACAGCTCCCCACCATCATCCTTAAGTCAAGCTTTGTCTTCTCTCAACCAAACCAACATTTGGAGGTTATTTTCCCTCTCAGACTTCGCCTGTCTCTGCCTCACGCAGATTTTGCTCTGCAGTACAGTTGATTTTGTGAAACAATGATTTACATGACAGAAAATACAGGACAGGTTGCTCAAACAAGAAGAAATAATACTGCGATATAAACTTGGCTTCCCTGCTGTGCTCATGCAACTCAATGTCAGAAATTTCTGGAGGCCTGGTGCTCTATAAAGTAGTTTTATATACTACTTTCCTTCAGGGGAAGTTCCAAGGCACACTGGAAAGAAAAATAAATTCCTAATCTGCAGAATTAAGGAAGAAATAAAGATAAGAGTTAACGACTGAGAGAAATCTACCGATTTTGTATTAAAGGAGGACAAACTGTAATTAAGTGAAAAATGTGTAGCACCATGAGACAGAGGGGAGGTGAATGTGGGAGGTGGGATACGAGAGCACGTGGGGGTGAGCAGAGGTCAGGGAACTACAATGGAGAGAGCTCAGAAAGAGTTTTGCAAACTCCAAGTCCCATTTCCAGGCAGTTGTCGTCGACTGAAAGCAGTAAAGCCAACAAAGGGGAGAACGGCATGGGAGGCACTGGTAGCAGGAGGAGCAGTGGGAGGAAAGAACACTCGAGCCCTTTGAAGAACCGGGAAGAGACATCCATAACGTTATTAAAAGAACTCTTCAGAGCCAGGAAGAGCTGAGCTGTGGATCTGAGCAGCACTTCCATGCCCAGCCCCGCCCTGGGAGCCCTGTACCTCAGGGGCAGTTTTCAGAATCACAGCCCTGTGGTGCTCCCCTCGTTCCTTGCTCTGAAGGTGAAGGAATTGGAGTTTGCTGCTCGTCCAGAAGAGCACTGTGCTCCCTGGGGGCATGGAATGCTCTTAAACAGCACGGTTTGGGTGTCTCAGCTCTGCCACATCCCCATCCAGCTGTTCCGGAGAGAGAAGGGTGCGGTGCCTGCTCACCCCTGGGTGCGGTGCCTGCTCACCCCTGGGTGCCGTGCCTGCTCACCCCTGGGTGCCTGCAGGCCTGTCCAAGGAGCCGGGAGGGCTGAAGGGAGCCGCGCATCCCTGCGTTCCCAGCACGGCATCTGAGTGTAGCTCACATGGCGCACTCAGAACTGCAGCACAGACAACTGCTGCCCGCAGCCAGAATGTTTTGATAAGCAAGCTTGGCCACAAGCAAAGCAAGAGCTTTGAAAAGCATGAAAGAAACTGGGTCGAAATCCTTTCGGAGCATCTATGTCAGACACACGTAGATAAATGTAATTTTGTGTTGCTGTCTGACAGCTCATAAAGTTCTGCAATTAAACCAAATAAATGACTGAGGCACCTTTTCAATTCTTTACAGATTGGCATTTTCTGTGCCTGGAATGTGCACCAGGAAACTTAAAATTTGTATTTCAGGGCGTCCTCCAACACCCTTTGGACCAACAGGACATTTGATACTGACCTCAACCAGCTCAAGATCTAATTTCTGACATTTCTGCAGGCCACAGATTGTGTGACATTCTGGAATGCCCTGCAACCTTTACCGAGTCCAAGAAACTTTTATTCACATAATTAATTTATATGCACAGATCTCCTACTGAAACCAACGCTGAGCTGC
The DNA here is from genome assembly GCA_013397865.1 of Struthidea cinerea. NCBI lineage: Eukaryota > Metazoa > Chordata > Aves > Passeriformes > Corcoracidae > Struthidea > Struthidea cinerea. Next base: position 1,264,518 of record VZTI01004617.1, read on the forward strand.
AGGATCGGGTTCATGTGCTGGACCAAAACACTTCTGTAAAATGGGAATCAAAGCAGGCCCAGCAACCGTAGATCTGACGGGATTTAAATATAGTTAATATTGAACACAAAAAATTATGGTGTATAATCATAATGACAATTCAGGCTTAACAAGAGCAGCACAGTAATGGATGTATTAAAAGCAATACACTTTCTCACTCTCAACGGAAGTGTTTGAAACTATGTTTTAATACAAATCCACTGTTTGAACTGAGATTAACAAATATTAGTCTCATTATAAACTTTAATATTATTTGAATAAACATTATTGAGAGAGAAAGAAAAGGAAGAAAGAAATTTCAATTTCACAAGGAAACTGGAAAATTGAATTTTCTTAAAAGCCTATCTGGGTCACTTGAAGTTAAACAGATTTCCAGAGGCAGGAAATGCTGAGTTAACACTACAACAGTTGGAAGGGAGGCTCCAAGTGAAACAATTAGCTTAATAAACAAACGGAGAAAATCCTTCTAAAATTACTGCCTTTGTCAAATGTTCACCACCTTAAGCCTAAGGTAAGATGCTGTTTATCAAAGTAGGAATGCAATTGCTGGTGAAAATGTGAAATCAAATTTATGTTATTAGATAGGTGTTAATATTTTGGAGCAGAACTGTGGTACACAACCGAAAGTAAAGCAGAATAAAAAGAAATCAGCACCTAGGTTTCCTCTCTGGGATTCAAAGGTTGGCAATAGATAACCGAGGAAGAATTCAGTTATCTTCCAGTGTTCTCCCTCTCCCAAAGCTTTTCCTCCTCTGTATCTACCCTTGTTTCAAAAATATTATTTGCCTAAAAATGTGGTTTTTTTTCTTGTGAAGGAGGACCTACAAGAGAGTGTCAAAATATAATGAGTTTGGACTCCACTGATTTCCCTGGATCTGAGGTTTTGACTTGGTTATAGGCCAGGGCAGGTAAAATGGATTTATAACTCCATATCCATATCCATGGGATTTATCAGAATCATTTTTTTTCCCCAGTGATTCCGATTCCAGATGGTGAAGAACAGCATCAAACAGCACCCATTTGAGAAGTCATTCAGATCATCTTGAGTAGTCCCCTGAACCATCCCTACGCAGAGATAACCAACACCTCATTATTTGGGCCACTATGGAAATTTTCCCCTACAACACCCTTAGGAAAGGAACACTTTAAAGGAAAAGGCCACAGCACCAGGAAAGGGAAATGTGCAGCTTTTGAAATGCCTCCAAATAATGGCAAATTACAAAGCGTTTTTTGATGATTCCTGGCAGATTGAAGGATTATGTTGAACTTAATCAATATTTTTGAGACGTGGTTCCACAGAACCTAAGCCTTTTAACCAGAATTTTATACAACTGAGACATTCCTCCATCAATATTGAGACCAGACGATTGATCCCTCTGTTAGACAGAATATAATGTCTCCAAAACCAGCCCTACATTAAAACAGCATCACATCCTGCCCTTAAAGTTTATTTACAGATGCTCTGTCTACCAAAGGTCAGCATACTTGCTCCTGACAGCATCCAGATCAAAGGAAATGCTGTGGGATCTTTGACTTGCATGGCACTTTTTCCAACAATCCCCAAAACAACTGGCTAATAATAAAGGAATCTCTGAATGTAATATGATCTTCAAAGGGACCTATTGGAATGTGCAGTGGGGACTGGGCCGGGAGGGCTTCGGTTCCACTTGGAAAGATAAATCCAGCTGGTGCCCACTTCATATGTGCTGTTGGTATCCAGTGCCTTGGGAATTCACATGCTGCTCCTCCCATTCACTCCTTTCCCCGCTTAGACGAGTTACCAGGAAAGGCAATTTGATTCTATAGTGAGACCTCCTGGTTACAGGTGGAAAAGGGATGGGAGAAAGACTGCACAGAAATCCACACCTACAGTGGATGGTACAGCAATAGCTCCCACGTCAGCAGTTGTATGGGCTCATGTCAGTGAAAGTGTTTAGGAAATAACAGTTTAGGTTAAGGATCTTTAAAAAAACCAAAGGTTTCATCCTCACAAGTGCTTTTTTTTGGCAGGACCTCTTTCCCCAAGCCTTGCGCAAGAGTGAGGATTCAGCTATCAAAGGACACACTGTTTAAATCTGACAGCGTTACTCTTGCTGTGCAAGCCATCGGTTCAGTGTGCAGCAGGACACCCAGAAGTAATGAAATGGGTCCTTACATGAAGCTCCTGATGTCTACCACAAACACCCATTAACTGGATGCAGCAACACCCCATGGGCAGGTTAATTGGTACAGCGATAAACGGCGTGACTCGAGGTCATGCTGAAAATCACTACAAGTAGATTGAGACGGTTCCAGTTCCTAATCTGTAGCTATAAGAACTTCATCCCTTTTAGTTATAAATGAAAAGATTAAGACTCCCTTTCTGTTTTTATAATGACCTGCACGATTCCCTTGATGGCTGAGGCACGTGTCCCTCGTGTTCCTCCCCTGCCTCACTCAGTTCCTGCTTTGCCTGGCTGGCTAAGAACCTGCAGCCTGCAAGGTCGTGTTCCCCACAAATCCAACATTACAGGCAAAGAAAAAAGCATGTGTCCTTCTTGTTTCTGCTCTCGTGGCTTCTGTGTTGCAGTGGTTTTCTTGTTTGAATGCTTTCATCTTTACCCAGTGTTCCAGTAAAATCAAGAGTTTAATTACCTCGGGATGCAGCAGGCATGTCAGGGTTTCAGATGAGGTCAGCTGCTGACTGCTTGTCACTGAGTGACTCTAATTGGAACATTTGCCTGAGAATTTTAAAGGCAATAAGCTTTATAATAAGATATTTGCATTTCTAGTTTGGTTTAGGTGTATCTTTGCTTATTAGAGCTTCAGAGGAAACAGCATTCACATGCTTATTTTCCTGAGACTAACTTTGAGACCTTTAAGCCTCTAGGAAGTTTGTCTCTACCATTTAATTGCTGCTTTGTATTTGGTGCAACAGGGCTCTCTGATGCTCACACGAAGGTTGAGGTGCAACTGTTCAGATGCACTTTCTCTACCTGGAGGACAACAGCTGAGCTTCGCTGTACTTGGGAAAACAACGAGAAAAATAAAATCAAAATCCTTAAGCCACTTGCCCTAAATTTCTCAATGACCAAGTGACACACAGCTATTCCCTGAAGAAGCAATTAAAATATTCTAATATTAAAGAGATCATCACACACACTTGAAAAATGCTCTGTGCGTGTCAGCCTTTGAAGGCCTGAGGAAAGATCGCTGTTATTCATGCTGTTGTAAGCTCTGTGTACCTTCCAATTCTTTATATAGAAAGCTTAATGGCCATGGATTATTTGCCTCATTGGTTATGGCGCTAGGGAATAAAACAATGGGAAATATTCATTATAATGCTCCCTTGTATTGAACTTCCACTTGGCTGAAGTATTAAAACAAGCTGCAAGGAAAATTAAACCTCAGAAAAAAACGGCAGGTTTATTTATGAATGTGAAAGGCAAACTAACAGCTCCGTTCCCCTTGGTTTGCAGTGGTTATACTGTACGAGCTCTTTGCTCTGGGCTTACTCTGTCTATCCAACAGGATTTTGTTCTCTGCTATTACTAGGTGGCAGCCTAAGAACAGAAACTGGGGGCATATGGGAGGTGAGATTACAAAAAAACCCAGCAACAACAACAAAACCACCAAATGACTGCAAAGAATAAAAAAAAGAAACTCATGGTCATATTCAGTATTTCAAGAAGAATCGTTTGTGTTGTCAAATTTGAAGGTCTTAATAATTAGAAAATTCAAAACAGACTGAATAAAAAGTAATCTCAGAAAAAGACATTAATGAAACAAAGGTTTTGGGTGAAGCCTATTGAAGTGAAAATTTACCTATAATTTCTTCATCATATTTGATACACATATCATTTGTGATACACATCATAAAGTCACCCTAAGGCATTTGCTATAGATTAAAGCAGCATAAGGGCAATGTTAATGGCAACCCTTCATTTGGAGACCCTTGAAAGGTGTCTCTGACGGATTTTTTCCTGTGATATTCCCAGGCTCCTCAGAAATCTGCTGGGATCGTGCAGAGCAGCAGCCATGGGTGCCAAGCACAGCCAGGGAGGCTGGAGCTTGCACAGGAAAGGTGAACTTTGCACTGCAGCTGGAACCTCCAACCCTTCTGCCCCTCAGGAAGCTGGAACAGCAGCTCCAGCAACACCCACAGATCCCAAAATCACAGCACCCTCTGAGCACAAAGAAGGCACCTGGCAGCAAGCTGTTCATACCCATCACAAGTACTGGGGTTTATTTATGGCAACCCTGCCAAATGAACTCTTTAAAACCACTCCACCGTGGCAGCAAACTTGCACATCTGCTTTATTACCTCCTGCAGCCTCTCCAGGTTAGAGGATGCTTTCCTTTTTCGCTTGTACTAAGTAGATTGGGCAATAAAGCCAAACCTAAATGCCAAACACAGGAAACGAAGATGGATAACTTTTGAGGAACGTCTGCAATATATTTTGACAAAGCCAATATCAAAATGTCATCTCAAATGGTACAGAAATATTCGTTGATGATATTATTTTATTGTGACTAAAGATCACGGATTTATCAGTTGATTAGAGTTTTGCTGTGTGGAATCAATAACATCAAACGGGCAGAATGATCCCTGAAAGCCCTAAAATTATGCTGAGCTGAGCAGCCAAATTTAGGCTTTAAATTAATGCCTGTGAAAAGTGTACAATAAATATTGCTGGATATTGACAATTTATTAGCTGAATATTCACTAATTACCTTTTTTGACATCCTAATGGCCAGTGCTTCCTGCTGTCAATAAGTTGTGGCTGTAATCCCAAAATGCTGCTCTAGGTCAACACTGAACTAAATCCACATCACTTGGTGAAAGTGGTAAATTACTCCCCTGAAACTGGAATTCCTTAAGCCCTGGTTAGTGCATTTGATGACTGTCTCATTAATAATAGAGCAAAAACGCTTCAGGGATTTATGGGGGCAAGAACTGATGATTAAATCCTTTTTTAGATTTAAGTGTGGCATGAAAGTGCCATCTGAGATCCAGGAAGAGCGATAGGGATTTCGTCTTGCTTGCTTCTTCCTGAAGATAAGGTGACTTCTTTCCCAGCACTTTTACATTTCATCTCTAAAGCGAATTAATATTTTTAAAGGCCAAGCTTGTGGTTCCATTTTTCACTTTGACAGGTTCTGAAATGCAGATAGATTTTATATCATACAGAATATTTCTCTTGTTTTAGTTTAGTCATCTTTTGTTCTAATGCCACAGAACAAACCACTGACTTTTCAAGTGACCCTGTAAAAACACAAGATCAGAAAACAAAGCTGTTCCTGTCCAGCTGGGATATCACCTTCTCATCTTGAAGAAGCTGCTTTTTGTTCTTATTTTTTTCCTTTTCCAGCAATTTCTTTTTAATCTATCCTAGCAAGGGGTTTAACAACAAAGGATCTCTTTGAAAAACCCTGTTGAGGTTTATAATAGTGAAAATTCTTAGCGCTGAAGTTCAAAGGTGGCATGACAACAAACTGCTTCTCTCACCGGTGTTCTTTCACTTTTTCAAACTTGGTAATTATTTTGGGGGTTTTGCTACACTAAAAGGAAACCCAAAACACTGAGATTTAAATAATTACAATATGTAAATATAGATGCCTGTAGAAAAAGCTCTGATATAAGTGAAGAGAGGGTACCCATGGGTTGTAGGTATAACAAATGTCCTTACGTACTTCAGGCCACAAGAGATGGAAAACACTTTCTAGATAATAGATTTGCTGTTTTGAGGAGAATATTGCTTTATTTGCCAGACAAAAAGATACTTTGCTTTCATTTTGGGAAAGAACTCACAGTTTTAGAAACAGTTTTGCCTCCCAGCTGCCTGGATCACCCTGGTGTGCCCAGGGGAAGAATTGATGAAAGCCAACACAACCTTGCTGAGGTACTGAACTTCCATTTGCTTTTGTGGAGCTGCACAGAAAGACTCTTTTACAAAAAATGAAAAACTTGTTTATGAGAAATTGTCCATATAATGCACGCAGAAGTGCAAAGGAGGTGTCAGTGGGGTTTATCTAGCACGTGCATTAAAGCATCAGCATGAGTGTGCTGACTATGCAGCAGATATAATTTCTTGGTCTAGAAACTTGCTCTGAGTGCTGCAATTCTGATTTTAAATTAGCTATTAAATTATAATATGTGGTTTACTAAACAGTATTTAAAATTTATTTTTATTAATAATTTATAATTAAAATTAATATATTAATTTTTATTAATGCTGTGAATATTAATACATCCCAGGTTCATTTGTTTCATATAATTCTTACAAAGCAATGCATTGCTGCTTATATAAAGTATTTTTTTGTGCAGCATTTCCTCCAAGAGGGACTGGAAAAGGTCCCTGTATGCATCCAACAGTTCTCAGTGTGATTTATTTTTGAGAAACTAACACCATATGGGCTCTCACAGCATCCACTGTAATGGTATTGGGCACTGGCTTATTTTTCTGCGCTGTTTTGTAGACTCTGAGGACATGAGGTGAATGCAAAACCTGCCCGGAAGGTATCAAAGTGATGGAGTATTAGTCAGGAAGAGAGGAAACTTCTCCAACTGATGATTGACTGGGGATGTGCTTTCCTGCAGACGTTTTACATTGTATAATGAAGCCATGATATGAGCATACATTATTCTGTGTCTTCATTAGAAATTTAAACAAGCTGTAACAGCGCCGAAGACAGACCCCAGCATGCACAGCAGAGCTCAGGGGGTGATTTATCATCTTAAACACAAGCAGAATTGGACTTGACACCGCAAACTTTGATTCACCTGCATCAAGACAACTGCATGTCACTAATTCCAGCATTAGGTAACGCCCGGAATACAAATTAGTGGTGGAACAGTATTTTCCAACTGCTTCAATTTGTTCTAAAACAACAGGCAAGTCATGACAAGATGGAAATTAATTTAAAAAATTCAAAAAATTTCCGGCCAGTATCTGATATATCAATTGCAAAGTCATTCAGTTGCATTATACAGCTAAAAGGCTAAAATTTTATATGACTTGTTTAAACAGAAAACACAAATCAGATGGTGTAAGACACAACACTGAAAAATTTATGTAGCAGCAGGAGAAAAATGAAGCACAAAGTATTTAAATGTTTCCCCAGGTCACAGAGCAAATTTGTGTCAGCAAATGATTCTAGAATCCTCACTCCCAGGACAAAGCTGTAATTGCAAATCTGTGCATCTTGGAGCAGCGTCTGATTCCTAATACAAAACAGCTTTTTATTTAGCAAAGACATTCAGTCCTTTACCCTGCACGGGGCAGGGAATAAACTGAGGCATGGACAATAGGAAGATGAGGGAATAGGAAGATGAGGAGGAAAAGAGCTTTTAAAGAAATGTCATGTATTTACTGCAGTGAACACACAGCTCAAACACCGACTCGAAATCCCTTTCAGACATGGGCACCTTTTCAGCTGCTGCTGAACTTTGTTCTTGGAAACACAGAGCTGCAGTCCAGGTAGCACAGGCAGGACTCAGAGGGGAGCACTGGTTGATGCACAGATGGCAAGGCTGGAAATCTCTCGCTACGTGTCTGCAGCTTTACAGCCCTGACACAGGAAAGGAAACAAACCAAACAGGAGTGCCCTGCTCATGGGCAGCTCACCTCACGCATCTGGCCAGAGCCAGCCACTGCCATCAAGGTGGAGCAGACACATTTTTGGATTTGCTTTTAATTCCACTGTCAGAGCCCTTGTGCCATGAGGGGCTGTTTGGTTCGGGTTAGTACCAGTGATCTCATACCCTGGCACTGGCAGGGAATGGACAGGCAGCTCCCAATACATGAACAATTTCTGACTGAAACTGATGGAAAGTCTGTCTGTGCTGGCTTTTGTGGCAGGCCAGATGCTGTTCCCCAGTTTGTGCAGACCTGAGTGCTTTGAATTGAATCTGGTTTTCGAGTTCTTGCTCTTCGATTCTGTCAGCCACCATTAAATAACGAGTAACAGGCAACCCTGTTTTCACAAAACAGTTTGGGTTGGAAGGGATCTTAAAGATCATCAATTTCCAACTCCTCTGCTGTGGGCAAGGAACCTTCCACTAGACCAGGCTGCTCCAAGAACCTGGCCTTGAACACTTCCACAACTTCTCTGGGCAACAGAGAAGTTTTTCCTCCCTTCCTCTGGGGAGGAAAAAAAATCCCCCATTTGCAAAAAAGTCAAACATTAAGAATTAAATAGGTTCATAGAACATATCGAAATATAATTGAAAATCTCAAACTTAGGCACTTTATGTTTCGAAAATAGTATTCCCTTCCAGATTGGTGTGTCTGAGTTTTCAAAACCCTGCTACCTCATTTCAAGCGCTTTCTCCTATTTTCTTGCCTTCTACCCGAACTCAGTAATATCTGTCACTGCCTCCTCTGATAACAAATCCCTCTGATTTAATTTCTCTTAATTTATTCCCTTTTTAAAAGGGCACAATAAACAATAATGGCCATTGAAAGACCAAAACTGAGGATAAGGAAAAATCCAGTCACCAGCAGTGCAAACCGCAGTTTATTATTAACCTAATGATGTGAGACTGTTTAAATATGATAAAGCTCTTGTTAGGACTGAAAGCTAAGACTAAATAAATATAAAGCCTGCCTCATTTAGATCATTTGGTCTGTCGTTTCCTCTAAGTTATGTGAGAAATAAATTAAATATTTTATGATCTATGCTGTCAGGAATTCCTTAACGTTACATATAACCGTGCCCTCCTCACTCTGCAAACACAAGCCTGGAGCTGCACTCATCAGATGAGTCTGTATTTATCATTAAGGGGCAAAGGGATAAGTTCAATTTCAGTAACATCTGCACACAGGGGAAACATCCTGGTTGACAGTGCAGCACAGGCAGCCAGGATGATGAATTTTTTATCTACCACCTCCACAAACACTTTGCAGAAGAACTGAGCATCAAACTACCCCTGAACTGCTTTGGCTTGTGCAGCCTCCAAGGCAGAGCCTTACCCTGATTATCGATCCTGGGCTGAATATCGCTCCTGTCTCTGCTGTTGCTGTTTTTGGAAAGAAGTGTTTTCCTGCTCTGAGATCCACTGATATCTCTGATTCACCAAAACACCCCAAGCCACATCTAAAAGCAACAAACCCATCACAAACAGTAATCCCAGAGTGGAAAAGGGCAGCAGAGCGAGGGATGTTGGTTGGTGTCCTCTAAGGACCAGGGCTGTTCACGTGGCCCTGCGGGGCTGATCAGCCCCACCTGCCAGCAGAGCTAATTAATGCCGTCTCACCGCTGGGGTGAGGCAGCTACACTGATTCCAGTCCCAGCAGCAAGCTGCTGGTTGCTCACTCACAGCTGAAGGATGCTGCAGCTCAATCTCCACTGCTCCCTGCTCCTCCTCAGCTGGCTTTTTGTCCAGAATGTTGTCATCAAAATTAGAAATTCTAATCTTTCTTTTTTTAATTTTTTTTTCTCTGTCTTGTCTTTCTAAATATATTTGTGTCAAAAGGATTTACAAAAGGTAAATGTGATACCATGATGATTTTTTGCCTTTTCTTTTATACCGTTTTATAACTTCTGCATTCTTAGTGCTTTTTGCCTGCATTCTTGGACTTGTTTGTCAAGCTAGGAGACTGAACATTTTAGAAGCTTCGTAGTTAGGGATCAGTGTGCCCCAGACCCCAAGGTCCTCTCCAGAACACATTTTGTAAACTAAGAGAGAACCATCCAGGGGAAGGTTCCTCGGGGAGGGGGGCTCACTCAAGCCTCCCACTGGGGAATTTTTGATAGATACGCTAATTAGTAAGACCAATAACGTTATACTCAATCTATTGTGTGTGTGCATTGCGGTGTGCATGGAGGTGCACTCGACCTGGACGTGGTGCACCTAAGAATCCTTAAAATAAATCCCAAGGTAAAATCCCTTTTTCCCTTCTAACCGTGTCTGACTCTTGATTTTAAGACCAGGAAAAGGCATCAGATGTATAAGTTGATCTTAAATGGACAAAAATATACTCAAGAAAAATCAAAGCAGCACAGCTGAAGGCTTCTCAACCTCCTCTACAAACACACAACCACAGGGTAGGAGTTCATCTCCTGGGTCTGTTGGATAAAGCAAACTTGTCTCAGGCTGTCCTGACTTACTAAAGTTGTCAGCAGAAGTAAACTTGCCATCATTTATCCAACACAATTCCCACCCTGCCCCTGCTCCTGCTGGAGACCTGTGACTTAATTAGGAGGTGCCACTGGTGGCTCAGTGGTCTCCACACCAGCTGCAGCTGCTCTGGGCACTATCTCCCATCAGGGACTGTCAGTCACTCCCTTATTGCCTTGTGGATTCAGAATATCTTGGCAAAAGTAATCTGCTGCAACATACTTCAAAAATTTGAACTCAGAAACAGGAAAATGATTGGAAAAATGGAGATTTTTTTAATAAGTTGATAATTGCCCACTCTACCAGCAGATACCCATCTACCATGGTCAGATTAGCTTCTGTTCTGGATTATTATTTAATATCCCTTTGCTTTTAACTGGCTCTGTGTGGGTGTAAATCCCTTGAATATAACCTATGAATGTAAACATTTGTTGCTACAAGGATGAGAGTGATTGAATGCTCATGTACGCCCAGGGCATCCAGAGCTTGTGAGAAATGATGACACCTCCAGGAAGAGAAGAGTGGTTAAAGCAAAAGGTACCTTTTCTCCATTTGTTGTTTCCCCTCCTATCAGTTAGAAGAAATTAATAAGAATAAAACCTGATCCTTAATTTTCTAAGAGTTCTCTTTAAAGAATAAAGGTTACAACTAAGTGCAAAGAGGGGGTCTCTCAGAAATGTGGCAAAAGAAGATTGAAAAAAAATAAAAGATAAAGCAGATATTACAGAGGGGTTTGAGCACTTGGGCAAATGTACCAGAGAATTCTCACAACCTCCAAAAGCACAAGACAAACCCTGAGCACCCCTCTGTGCAGTTTAACTGCTCTGTTTCTGTGCTTACAAGCAGCTGCTCTGCACATCATCCCCAACACCTCTCTGAGGACAAACCATAAATTTCCCCCTGGTGCTACGAGGAACTGACTTCAGAACTTAGACAATTCTGTGAGACTGGAGGCAATCACAGATAAATTATTTCAGTGCAAAACATCCCAAATCTGAAGGCTGCCATGCAGAAAAGAGCGTGTGGGGGAGATCACAGTGGGGACAAAGACTTCAAACTAGTGCATTAACTTCCTGAACTTCCTATCACTTACTCTTATGTCCCTCTCCATTTAAATGATTTTCTATTGAATTGCTCAGCAGTGCCTCCCCATTACGGTCTGAATATGTATAGACACAGCAGGTGGTTTAAAAATAGCTGCGAGTGTCTTGAAAAAAATCCCTGGAACATATTATGTTGTTTAGGGAGAATTTTAATGACACCTACAGCAATTTACAGTTGACAAATTTTTATGTTTCCGCGGTGCAGAAAAACCCAAAATGAATTATCTTGTTTATCACTGGGAAAAGGACAGTAATGAAACATGCTAATTTGGGAAAGAAAATTAAATTGCAGCCAAGGCAGCATTCAAACAGGTGCCATCCAAATTACATTTGTTCCACCTTGGACTAATATTCTGCAATATTAAAGGCAGAGAGGTGTCCCACGTTCACCCAAAGAGATGTAAGCAAGCTCGGCACTGTTCTGTTGTTGCAAAAAGCAGGATGCATGCTTTAGTGTGCCTGCATTACATCTCAGGAGGCTTTGCAGATTACACGGTGAAGGAATTTTCTCCATGGGATATTAAGGAATAGCTGCATCACCAAATAAAAAGCTGCACATTCCCCAGACTACAGCCTCAGCTTAAATTGTATCCCTTCAAATGTTTGTGTGGAAATAACAATGACCTCTTCCTAAAATGCATTCTATGGCAGAAACTGTAAAACAAAGCAGACAAAGAAAATTAGAACAAACAAACAAACAAAAAACCTGAGCATGCCCTAAACATAATTTCTTTCTCACAGCAGTATTGATGCCCTTTCGGAAGATGCACTTTTGATGCCACCATTTGCTCTCAGTGATTTACACGCAATCTACAATTTTACTTCTAAGGTCTTTGATTAGGAACTCCCACGTTTAATTCCCAGGAATTGTAGTATTAAAGTATCTGATGAGGAGGTGATGTGTCACTCTGTGGAGACACATTTATTGCTTTGGATCTGCAGTCCCTCCTGTGGCCACCCACCATCATTTCTAATTATCGCTTCAAATCATACAAAGCACATCCCTGCTATGCACAGAAGGCAGGTGGGTGAGTGGAAATCTATTATAAAAACAGGCCTCCAGGGAGGGAGGATTACACTGGGCTATTTTTCTTGCTTTTCAGAAAGCAATACTCTTAGTTGCACCCATTCCCCTGGAACAACTTAAAAGCTTTAGGGTCATCCCTAGGACAGGAAGAACAACCTCCCAGCAAGGGGTGGTGGCTACACCACAGAAAGAAGAAGGTGTGTGTTTCAAAGTAGGAAAAGAAGTAGAAAAACAGCATTTACTCCAGGATGACACACGTGATAAAATGCCTCCAGGACAAATCAATCCTATTTCTGTGAGGAAATCCTGAAAATGTATTGAGAGTATAAGGGCTCACAAAGCACCTTCTGAGGCTGGGATGGGGATCTCGGTGCCCAAAGGACAGAGCAGAATTCAGTGTTTGGCACAAGGGCGGACACCTTTGAAATTGGGAAATACGAGGTAACTCTAGTTAAGAAGCAAGCAGGAAGTTCTGTGTCAGGGTATATTACTGCCCATTCTAACCCAATTTATTAACTCTCATTTAGCATAAACAGCGAGCTCTGCCTGCTCAGCAGCCCCAGCCACACAAGGTGACACTCAGAGTACCAAGGAAGGTGTTTCATTATTCTCTTTCAACATCCTCTTCAGTTTCCCCTGCAGCCTGGTCTTCCAGAGTAATGCAACTATTGTCCACCCTGGAGAAAGTCCAGGGTTTCACCTCTACCTGTATTTCCCATCAGCTTTGCTTTTCCTGTGCTTATCATAAGAAGTTTTTATCTCATGTTCTTACAGGTATGTGATAAACGGGGTCTTGGTCCAAAACTGAAATTCTTATTTGTAATAAGAATGTCCCAAATGGGGAAGAATCACCTGTGACAAGGTCCAGGTAAGACATGGCAACAATAAAAGCTGCAATAAAAGCACCGTTAGATTTGCCTCTCTGACATGATGGAGATTTAAACTGGACAAGATGATTTGACTGGGTAGCCATCAGTTAGGAGAGAGTGACTTCTGAAGGTGTCTCCCATGGCTCAGCTGGATGTATTAGCTGGGGAAATGAGCTCTACCGCTGGTTTTGAGCTGTTTAGAACACACATTTGAATCCCGCACATCCATCTGGGATGGAGCAGCCAAGCCCCCTGCAGCAGGGTGTCTGCAAAGCTTTCTTAGTTTAACAATAATGAACAGCACACAGAACTGAGGTGGCTTAAATCTCACGTTGCCCTTATTTAATTTATATTTTTTTATATAAAAGCCTCATCACGGAAGTGCTAGACTGCTTTTTTTGTTGCCTGAAATGTTATAGTAGCACAATAAAAAGAAACTGCATGGTTCTTTTATGTAATCAAAGCTGTTCCCCCACATCACCAAAAAGGGTGAGACACCCATTTCTCAGTAAAGACATAGGAGGACATGCAGAGAACTCTCTCAGTTGTAGACATGATAATGGTGAGGTCAGGAGGATGCTATATTTTCACCAGACTGTTACAAAACCAGGCTTTTAATGTACAAGTTTTATACAAAAGAGAAAACGGAGGCAGATGGTGAACAGGAAAGAATGAACAAATACAGCATTCTACTTTTTACAGGTCAGGGATGGGAAGAGCCTAAGAAAATAAGGTTATTTCCATGTTTCTTTGAAAATCCTAGTCCCAGTTCCTCCACTCCCTTTTAAGGATAGCATGAAAATGCCAAGACTTCATGGGTGGGAAGCAAAAAAAAATAAGGAGATGTGTGTCATTTCAGAGAGTTCCTACTTGACCATAAAGGGGAAAACCACCAAACAAAACCCAGGGCACTACTCTGGAAAACAAACTGAACCCACCACGCTGAATTTGGATAGCGGATGGACGTGGTTCAGAGGAGCAGGTGCTGTTTGCACACCAGCAATACTCAAGGGTGTGAGAGGCTCCCAGGTCAGCCAGGCTTTGAGGCAGAGACAAAAATCTTCAATCTCTGAACTGTATCACATTAGAATACAAACTGCAGCTGCTGGAGCAAGGCTCGCAGGGTTTGCTGGGTGGGTACTTAGAAATCTTACATTTTCTTAAGGTGAAAACCCAGCTTTAGTGGGTGAAATGGATTAGTGAAAAGCTTTCGGGGAAAAGAACATTTGCTCCCTGAGCACTGTGCACTCTTGGCAGAGATCAATTTTGCTCCCCCTCCAGCAACTCTCGCTGCCTTCTCAATCTCTAACAGACTCACACAGACCTCCCAGGGATTCCCTTTTTCTCCATAATCGCTCAGGCTTGGCTGGAGATCTGCTCCCTGGTCTTTTTGCGTGTCCTGTTGCTTCCTGCGTGTGAGGGCTCAGTTTGCTGCCTTCCTCCCGTGCCTGCACTCCCGATAAATCTGCTCCTGAATTTACATACCTTGTTGCTCTCCCCAGAGGAAGAAGAACCGTCCTGTCACTGCTCTCTGCCTTGTGCAGGAAACAAGGCAATCTCCATCCCTTTAGCTGCCAACCTATGGCAGTAACAAACCACGCTGTGCCCATCCAAAAATGAGCAAATAGAGCAGAAACACCTCCTGTCCCAAGGGGTTGCTATGAAGAACCTTAAAAATACTGGAACAAGGAGCTGAGGAAAGAGAAAATAATCAGCACTGGGGTGAAAAGAACAGTGTGTTACAGCTGGTCAGCAGCTGAGAAGCCACCAGTGGCCTCTCTGAATTCTGCTCAAACACAATCCAATGTGCTGATCACGTTTATTTATTTCATTAATTTTTTTTTCCACTTTTACTGTAGGAGCTCCACTATAAGACACAATCTTTGTTCTCCATCTAACCGGTGAGAAATAGCCTCAAGTTGTGCCAAGGCAGGTTTAGTTTGGATATTAGGAAGTGCTTCTTCCCTGAAAGGGTGGTCAACCACTGGAACAGGCTGCCCAGGAAAGTGTCCTGGAAGCTTTCACCATCCCTGAAAATACTCAAAAAACCTGTGGATGTGGCACTTGAGGACACGGGTTAGTGGTGGCCTTGGCAGTGCTGGGTCAGTGGTTGGACTCAATGACCTTGAAGATCTTTTCCAATTTAATGACTCTACGAGCATTAAGAAAACTTTTAATCAGGATCTTTGAGGACCATCATTTTTAAGCGGAAAGCACCAGTTTCAATGAAATATGTATCATGAAACATTTTCAGCACCAATATGGTCTGTAAAAAACAGACTGACGTTCAAGTTCTTATAGAGAAAACACAGAGAAAGCTTTCCAGGTGGACATTTTGACCATGTCACTGTTGCCTTTCATTTTTTAACAGTCTCCATTTCGTCTTTGTGCTGATCCAGATCATCACTGAAAACTAAGCAGGAGATGAAATATGTACTCTGTCCTAGGTTAATGAAACTTTTCCTAAAATTTCTAATCTAAAAATTCTTTTTTTTTTTCTAATTAAACTTCTGTCTTTAAAGTTTCCAAATAAGATTCAAAAGCTGTCGTGGGAACCCCTGCATTTTGATGAGGTTCTTTAACTCTCCCACCCGGTAACACAGAAGGGTCCAACATAAATCACACATTAAGTCACTCCGCTGCCAGATGGAACCCATTTGTTTAGTGCTTGGAAGACAAGGACCTTCATCTCATTGGAGCGTTGCTTCTTATTAGTTACAGGTCATTCAGTCACAAGATGTTTCTAACGCCTAACACAAACCGATTATGACAGCACGTTCTGTGCGAGGATGGCAGCGTTACCCTCTCGGAGTGGCAGGCGTTGCTAAAGGGGCTCTGATTAATATGCAATCAGCCTGATCTGATTCGTGCAGAGCAGAGCAGCCCCTGCTCCAGCAGGCTGAGAGGAGGGCGCACAATCTCCTGAGCTGTCCTTATTTTCCAAAGGCTCCAGGAAGGGAGAGCACAGACGGGCTCGATTCCGTTTGATGTGCCGTCTTATGTCTCTTTTTACTGCATTTAAAAATTCCATTTCATTATGTTCATAAAAGCTGCATCCATCACGCTGCCGAGCCTAACAGCTGTGTTGCATATAGATATTGACACCCACAGGCAAAACCCTTTTATGGGCTATCTCATGGGATCAGAGAGAGGCGCTCCAAATGTTTCATCTAAGCTGTAGCTGGGATGACAAATAAATATTTGAGACATACAGACATGTACTCAGGCTTTCCACTTTTGATTCCTAAATAAAGTCTGTAAAATATGTAGCTATGCCTGGAATCAAATGCCTTGTGCCACACACACAAACTCATTACCTGGGTTTTACAGCAATGTTCTCATCCATTTGAGCAGACAACTTACCCTAAGATTGTATCAGTGACAAAGAAGATTAGGTTTAATATTTATTACCCCTCCTGACCCACATCTCAAGCAACCACAACTGTTGATTTCTGCCGCATAAGGGATTATCTGTGTGGGATTTCTAACCAAGTTAGAGTAGAAGCTGTCTGAAATTGCCCAAAAAGCTTTCTCTTGGGGGCTTCCAGGCCCAATTTTCCATTTATGACAACTGTCTTTCAAAATGGTGGCCTTACTTGTGCAAGTGCAAATTTACAGTCAGAAAAATGGAAAATATGCTCCAAAATATTGAGCTCCTCATTGCAGTTGACTTATTGCATTGCCTAAGTACAAAGCTGAACTGTAAAAGTATAAAATAATGCAAAAAGTCACCAATTTCTTTCTATATTAATCACAACATTAATATGAACATCTGTAAGGCATTTGAGAACTGAAAATGAACATTCACAGGGTCTAATTTAGAAAGTTGTGCAAGTATTATCACATTCAGCTTTACTTGCATATTTCACTTGTATCTTAACAGTGATTCAAATAAATTTTATCAGTTCAAATTTCCTAGCTGGTGTTGGTCTAGATATTCAATATTTCCACCATACATGAAACTGGTGCAATAAGAATTATTTTCCCTCTCAGAGACATTGGAAGGGATCCTCACACCGGGGAAACACTGAATGAGCGGGGCCACAAACAGCAGAATAATTTGGCAGCCTCCACCACTGCTGAAAGGCAGTCGTGATTTCAGCCTGCCTGCTCTTTTTGTCCTTTGCTGTTCGTTTTAGTGGTTACTTCTTTCCTAATGGATTGCTGCAGCAAAGGACTAGAAATGAGTAATAAGAGTAATTTGCTGTTTCCATTGCAAGACAATACCAGTTATATTTTCAGTGTCCAACAGAGAGCATTGCGGGGAGAGCAGAGCCATGAGCAAATCCCAGGGAAGGTTAAAGGGAAATGCCAAGGCTGCAAGGAGCTCACTCAGTCAAACAGAGACAGGCAGCAAAGTTCAGAGACTGGAAAGGGTGAGGGCAGGGGAAAATGTGACTCCAGGCTGTGCCATTCCGGGGCTGGGGCACCAGGGAGGTCACGGATGGGGCGGAGGGGACAACGTCTGGATATCCAAGGCTTGCAGGAGCAGGTAAGTCCCCAGAGACGACCCAAGCAACAGCGGGTATTCAGAACATATCCTGGATTAAGTGCTTTGCAGAGCCCTGGAAGCTGATGAGGGTATCACTGTCCTGCTCATGGTAACCAAAACATCAGATTTCCTTTCTCAGTCAGATCCCACAGTTTTCAACCAGAGTTTTTAACCCGTGCAGGTTCAGGAGCTGTGTCAGCTGCCACATCCCTGTCAGCTCCGTCACCACTGGAGACAAACTGACTGCCTGCTGACCCAGTGACACTGAGAATGCACAAACCCACCAGGACAGCACGGGACAGGCACTGCTTGGAACGCCAGCTTGGCAGCAGTGGGGGCAGTGCATGGTTTTGGGGGAAAAATCAGCTGGATTGGGAATGTAACTGAGATATCCTTCCAGAAATTGTATCCAATCCCAGTGTTTTTTTAGCATTATCATCCTCAACAATCCATAGTTTATACTGCTGTGGGGTCCCTGTTTAGAGTTGCTTTTTGTTTTCCTCTCCTCTTTCTACCCCTGCTCATGGCCAAAACCTGCAAAGGAGTTGTTTCTCACATTGTAGCTCAAGAACAGCAGCCCAGACTAATTCCTGGTGTTACTCACTCTGCTCTCCTGATCTTTAACCTCAGTTCTTGGGTTTTAAAACCAGTAGCAGAGAAAAGCTGTGCTTTTTGTTGAGCTCATACTTAGGAATGAGCTACTTCACAAACTAAATGTTATATTGTAGTTGTAATTAATGATGTCACAGTTATTCTAATTTTGCATAAAATTTTGCCTGTTGCAACTAAATACCCTTAAAATATACAGCTGAAGACACAAATATTACTAATGAAAGGAATATGCACAACATGAGCTCAATTAAAGTGATTTTACAGCATCAATAAATTAAAATCAGTACCAATTAATAAGAAATAACATTCCTAGATAAAATGTTCAGATTCAGACACAGGAATCTGTTTAAAGCAAATTAACAGTGCCTAATGTGAGGAAACGTGTGCTTCTCACTAATGACTGACTGCCTTCCACTTGAAATAACTTAATGTTGGGTCAGCACAGGGGATGGTCATGCAAGGGCGACAAGCAGCACCCTATCAGCAGCATTTGTGGTTTTAGGTCATGCAAGCTGATCCAAATACATTAATACTATTTCTAGACTGCTGTACTAGAGAGTAAAAAACTGGGATAATTTTATGTTCAGCATAAAATCTGTCTTGATTTTCATGCGCTGTGAAATATTTCAGATTTCATTCTTGTATTAAAAATTTTACAAAACCGGATTAATTTAACAACAGGTGGAAGGTGGTCTGTAAAAGATGGTCTGTAAAGCTCCTACGTGGGACAAACGTAGATTTTGTAAATATTTTACTGAGCAGTTTAATTGAGGCTCTGTTGAAGTAACATTGAAAGTCAGACCCTCAAATAAGCTGAGCTTATATGTTTCCTAAGTAGGTAAAACAAGTGCCAGGAAGCAAAACAAGTGCCAGGAAGCAAAACAAGTGCTATGATCATGCTGTTGAATGAGTAAAGTAGACTTTTGCAGTTCATAGGCTAGATTTTTATCTCATTACACTACTGTTAATCCAATTTAAATGGTGTTAAAAGACTCAAAAGGCTTAAAAGCACATGTGAAAACAAGAACTGTGAAAAGCATCCCCTAGATGGAGCAGGTTGGCAAGGGCCATGCGTGTGCACAGGCATCAGCTGTGCTGCCACACTCAGCTCCCCAAACACTTCAGAACCAAAGCGAGTAGAGGACCCTCCTTTCACAGTCCTTCAGCACAGGGCTGATCACACCCAGTGCTGGTCACTCAGAGAAACCATCAGGGTATTCCTGTGCTGAAAACACCACACAGACCCTTCCTGGTCAATGTGCCTGCAATCTTTCATAAGCTCTTTTTTTTAAAACTATGTTTTCTTAGCCTTGTAGAGCCAAATGCAGCTACCAGGGAGTGTGATGTGATCTCCCAAAAGCTCTTTTACTACATCAAAGGTCCGAGATGAATGAAGGTTCAGAGATCCAGGTATCTCCCTCAGTTATAACATTTCAAAGTTCTGAGGGCAGAATACAATTTTCCATGTCTATAGTGCTTAGATCTACAGGGAAAAAAAAATAATCCTGGCTGTAAGGCAAGCAATTATATTTATTTGTCAATTATAAAATTAGATTTAGGAGTCACTAAGGAATATCAATTCTGAATGCCCCATAAAGCTTTGCTAATAACTATAGATACCCATGATTTTGACCTTTCTATTATTTAGACTAATATTTCCTTCCATTTATATGGCTTGATAAAAATTAATGATGCTTCACCTTTTAACTGAATTTCCCATGCTCAGAATGCCTTCTGAAAATGATTTTGTCTGTGTTTTGTTTGTTGTGCAGACCAAAGCTGACAAGAAATCACATGGCCCACTTAAAATCAGGCCACACAGAAAAGTTTTTGGAAGGTAAAGAAGTATCCGGGACAGACAAAGAATTCCCTCTTTTCCTGCAGTGAAATAAAATCCCTTCGATAACCACGCCTATCTAACATTTTCTAAGAAGGAGAAGGTTTATGTGAAAAGCCTCGTGAGAATTTACAAGCTTGTAAAGTATTTCTCCTCAACTTGCCTCTTTTTTTAATCTTTAAAAAAAAAAAATACTGTAAACACAGCACACAGTCTCAGATGGCAAAAGGAAGGGATTAAAAATAGTAGCTGAGTATTTTAATGAAACGGGAACTGTTTCCCCCATTCGAGGCCAGGGAACGAGCATTTCTGACACCCTAATTAACAGAATGCAATTAGAAAAGCAGCAGTTTCCACAGGGTGGAATATTTACTTCTGTCTTATTTTAATTATTTAGTACAAATGGGGCAAAATTTTACTCACGACAAGGAATTTGTGTTTTTCACATAGGTCGGGGGTGTAAAAACAAGCTTATCCACCACCTCTAGAGATGGTCAAATCTTGAACTTTGGCAAAACTTTCAGTATAATTGGCTTCAGGGTTAGTTGTGTTAAATATGTTTTACCTTAAGCCACTCTGAGGTGTTTAACATATTAATTAACCCTCAAGATTTAGTAAATTTGAAGGCTTGCTCTTATGTAACGGCATGAACACAACTGATTTCTAGTATTTTCAACATTTACAACCACATTTACAACAATCAAAACAATTCCTTTTGTAAATAACATGACTTTTTGAACCTGAGCCGCAAGGATGATGAGCAGAATATACGTATAGCATAAATAAACATAATACAGAGGTATAATTATATGAAATAGGATATCAAATAATAGGGATCACTACTTTTGTGCATAGAGTGTTTTAATTTAAGGTCACTCAACAACAATGACTCAATTCTGGGAAAAATATTAACCCAGGAAAAAAAATAACCCCTTTTTGACAGCCAAATTGCATCTCAAGCTATGATTCAGAGTCCGAGACTGAAGCCCAAAATAAGAATTTCCCTGTGCAGAACAATCCTTTTGTGTGTGTTCCAAAGAAAATGGCATTACTGTCTCCCATCTAAGAACATCTCCATCCACTCAAACAGCTCTTCACAGTGACTGAGGACACAGAATCTCTTATTAATGTATGAGGGACTCACAGGCAGCTCTGGAGAGGTGGGATCCCTGTTAGGGACACGAGTGAGAGCGTTCTTATCTGTGTGTTTAAGACTGCAACACAATAAACACAATGTAGTCTTGACCTTGGTATATATTGTTCACAAAGAAATCGTAAATAAAGAAATAGTAACAGTAAAAGTTCTGTTCTGCCAGGACCTTGATCCCTTTGATTTAATATTATTTTCTCCTTAACAAACTTTCACCTTCTTGACAAAGTAAAGATTTAAAAGCCTTTAGCTGGTGGTAAAATAAACACATTTTATCCATGAAATCTGACTTTAAGGCTGTGATCTGTGCTCTGTATGTTTTTTCCAAGTAAACACTTTTCAGATCTTTTCTATTTCCTTATCTGCTGATGCAGGTAAAAGGAACAGGTTGAGTGAACTCCAGGCTAGGGAGTGGGGCAGCTCCAGAAACACCTATTCGAACTTGTGAGGACCTCTCATTCTGCACATCAACAGCTGATTAGCTGGAAATAGACTTCCCTGTGATTAACGGGGATGTAGCAAAGGATATTGCTGTCTTCCTCCTTCTATTAGCTCATTTGATATCCTTCATATCCTTTGTATTTGTAATACACGTCTTTGATGAACATTTTCATATAAATTGTATTTTAAAAGTATTACTTCCCCTCCACTGGTACGTGGAATATTGATGTGATCATTCCTCTGCCATTTCCTTTCCGCGAGGCAGCTGAGATTAAGCCAGCGCAATTGAATCTGACATTCGGGTTGTCTGAAATGAGATTCCTGCACCTTCCTTCCACCAACCAGGTGGAAAGCAGTCTAATTTCAAAGGTGTTTAGCAGCCCCACCTCTTGGCAAAGTCAATATTTTGGAATCCCTGACCCTGTTTATTTAAGTGATTAAAAATGGACAAACCCATCCAATTTTACCCATCTGGATTGGAAATTTTGCCTGCAGCCTCTAGTGCTCAGCATTCTATTGCTTCGTGGTCTCACCCAGGTCAGGTAAATATTCACTGTATCCATCAACTTTCACTTGGATTGGGTAAATTTCATCTTTGCTGGAAAAACCACCACTACCAAGGGCTTATGTGGCCCAGAGATTTGTGGAGCTGCTGGAGAAATGTGCTTTTGGCTTCCTGGCAGCCGTGGACACATCTCCAGGGGTGATCAAACTACCAGTCCATGCTTACACAACAAAAACCAAAGGAATATTCCATGCAAATAAATAAATTCAGTATCTTTAACACCAAAAAAAAAAAAAAAAAAATTAAAAAAAAAAACCAGGAATTCCCTCCC